>LLCE01000140.1:0-111268 GCA_001414415.1 Hymenoscyphus repandus
AATACGAAAGGGTAGCGGAGAGGGTTTAACACGTTTATCACGGTCGTGGTGGTCGTGGTCGTCGCATTTAGAGTTAACGTAGGGCTAGGTCACATGATGAAGTCATTTACCCTTTTCGGAATAGTGCCCTAGGTCACATGATGAAGTCATTTACCCTTTTCGGAATAGTGCCCTAGGTCACATGATGAAGTCATTTACCCTTTTCGGAATAGTGCGCTATGTCACATGATGAGGTCATTTACCCTTTTGGGCAGAACCGCCCCGGGTCGGTCTCACTCCCCTCTTACCACGCTACCCCCCGTGGTGACCGGTAGCGCTATGCTGCCATCAGACGTCGAATAGCAGTCGAATAGCAGTCGTGGCGGGGGTTCGACGGGGTCTGCAGTGGTCGCGATCGTCGCGGGCTGGCGAACCTGCCCCGCGGCCGAACCCGCCTTTTCGACACTAGACAGAAAGCCTCGCTATATTCGATAAATACACGTCCCAATTGTCTCTCTTGTTACGGTATCCGCGAAGAGAGGGGATGTGGAATAGCGTTTTAGTCGCTCAAATGATCTAATATTACCGGGAGCTTGAAGCAAGACACAAGGAAGCGTAAGAGATGGGTGTGGAAGTGGATGAACTTGGATGTCTAACGCCGTTTAGCGAGCGATCGGGGATCTGTTCACTTTGCATTTTTCGGTCGGCCGCCAGAGACGAATACGACTAGCGTTTCCCACTTTTCTCCTTCTGAAGGTGCTTGCCCCTTTTAAGCCGGTGACATCTCCGCTATCTTTGGGATCGTGATCCAATCCAGCAACGCACGGGGACACCGCGTCAAAACGCAGAAGCGGAAACCGTAGCTGTGCTGGAAGGAGTAATTGTACAAGAGCAGGAGTGGCAGCCCCTGGCGGAGAATGCGAGGAAAACGCACGAGTATGCCATTTTTTTTTCTCCCGTTAGATAGGGACGATGGATGAGGCACCCAGATGAATTTCGAGAGAATTATAGCAAATGGACTTACCAATATCTCTGAGGCTGTTAAGAATATCCCAAGCTGAACGGCGCTGACAAGGCCCGAGCCTAGACGAGATAGAGACCCCGCCAAACCCATCGATCGTCATACCTTCAATGGCGACGCAGACTTTGTCGAGCGAGGAATAACACTTAACCATATCTTCCAGGAATAGGCTGTCTTGAGGTCTCGAACCGCTCTCGTTGGCCTAGGTGGCGTCGGGTAAGCGCAGACGCTTTTGCTAATGCTGATGGCTAATGGCTGTAAACAAAGTCGCAACTCGCCATCGAATGTGCATATCGAACAAACGACCGACCACCCGAAACGTGGGCCTTCTAGGCCCACGCAAGCAGTGCTGCGCGTTTTGAGCAGAGCCTCCGAGATATTACGGATCGCGTTAAGATTCATGGGCGGCCGGATCCAACGGCTAATATTTTCTAGCTTGTACACAACTGGCTGTGTGACGATAGGAAGGGGAGGTGGGTTCTCATACTAGAAAATCATACTAGACAATGTGGATGATGCTCACTTACTTATCACAGATCAAAACACTGGTTAGGATGGCCAAACGAAAAGCAACGGCGGTGGGAACCCACGACCGCTTATAGTATATTCTCCGCAAAGCCTAAATGGATCGATTGTTATAACAACATAGAGTTAAAGCGTGGACCGGAAACTGGTGGATGAAAAGAATCTCGTCCCAATCGAACCAATGAGTTGCCCAGATGCGCTAGCACTCTTGTAGAAGAAGCTAGGATGGCATGACAACGCTGTTGAGCTCGCTACAGCAATCGAGCTTATGCCATTTACCATTTTTCAGGCTACTGCATATCTCTCTCAAAGAGCGCCGCGCTATCATGAGCAAGAGAATCTCTAGAAGTTTCGGAGGAGCGATCAGAAGAGAACTAGTCTTCTTAACCACAGGGGCGACTACGAGGGCGAACAGCTCCGTTGAGATTAGGAGGCGAAGAACTCTATCCTTATCACATATTAAATATCATCAGAGTGCACCCAGAAGATCAGACCATCAGCTGTTGATCTGCTGTCAATTATGAGCTATTTTGACTGGCAAGTGATACTGGAGACTCTCCTTCGAAATTCGAATGAACAGACAAACCCCTGGCAACACCAGAATATGAGCGGGCATGATATTTCTAATGATAACAATGCTGATGTAGTGACGACGATAAAGATAAAACATTACAGTCTAGCGTGACTGATGGGTTTGAAGACGATATCTTGGCCCTATAAAATTGCTCCTCCATCTCTGTTAATACGGAAGGCACAACCTTTGAAATGCACGGACTGGTATAGCTAACCACGCGAGAATGGATGAAAGCTCACGAGCAGCAAGAGAGGTGAAAACAGTAATTTGTTAAGAATATTTGCGCAGAGCTGCCAACGGGAGAGTATGAGCATTGTGAAAGGTGGCAGACGCTTTTCCCGCACGTGCTATCAACATTAGCGCAGCATCCCGGAGGCACAAGACTTATTACTAGACTAGGCTTCGATGTCATACAAGGCAGCATGGTACGCATGGAGAATGGAGAAAGGTGTAGAGGAGAAGATGTCGGTTCGGGCAGTGAGAGTCAGGGAAAGGATTATTGGTTTAGACTATAATGATACGCTACGTAGTATTGCAATGGCAGGCTCGGCATATGCTCTTTAGGGGCCAATAGGACGCTGCGAAAGAGCTGAAAGTGCAAGTAATGGAGATGCGTAAGAAGAAACTCGGCACAGACCATCCTTCCACACTAACCAGTATAGACAATCTAGCATTCACGAGGAAAGCATCTAGCAGAGAAACCGAGGCAGTAAAACTTATAGAGGAATGTAAACAATCACGGAAACGTGTACTAGGAGTTAATCATCCACATACTATGTCATCTTGTACATCTAGCTTCATAAATTGACAGGTTACCGTTTCGGTACCGAATTTTGTCCGAGTCAGATGAGATTTATTCTCATTTTAGGATAACATCGACCCTCCGAGTAACGTGGAATCAGTTTCTGGCATTTACGCTCTTTCCACACCTCCTTTCTTCAACGTCTCCCTATATAAGTATATAAGTTATTGTGAAGGTCGAAGGAAAGTCTATATAGGCCATATATCGGTATCACGGTCTACCATATACTCGTATACTTTAATCTATTCTAATTTTCAATTAGTGTGGTACTATTTAATCTCAGGGCGTAATCGTTAACTTATTTCCGTCGATCTATTGCGCATAAAAGATCTTGAATTAACATGTTCTTATAAGTCGTATCTACATATTCTAATCTTATATATTCGATCCTGAAAGCTGTCAAGGTACGCCAGAGCGTGGTTTCGACCTTTTTACGATACGTGAGGACTGACGTCGAATTATAGTTTTTATCGTGGAAATCGGGATTTCTGGGTACTTTATGTGAATTTAAGGATATGAATATCCGATGCTTTTAATCTCACAGAGCCTAGAGTGTAGCTGAGAATCGAGTTCCATGTATTGGACCATGAGAGTTAGTTGTAAGAAAGAGGAAGGAGTAGAAAAGCAACGAGATAAACAAGTGCCTAATTAGGTGAAGTGAGGCTTGGCTGCCCGGGGGAAAGGGGGGACGAGGAGGGGTGGCAATTAAAACTTTAATACCCTCTGTGTAATCTGGCTGATCTGATTTATCGTGAAAAGTGTCTGTTATTGCTAGCTAAAATGAATGCGTAATCTAGTTAAAGTACAAATATGGCTAGGCAAACCACGTGATTTGTACCAACACCCACTGTATCCTATAGAATAAGGAAAGTCAGATAATATCTAAACTGACGCTTTTTGGTAAGTCGTGGTCACGGATAAATACATTTGCCCTTTCGGAACTAGCGGGGACTGCGACGACAGTGACGAGCTCGGTCGACGGCGAGCGTGGTCCTGGCTCCTCGCTGAGGCGCACGTACTCAGGGCGAGAGCGAGAAGGTATATACCCATCTAAGAGCGATTGACCAGTCGCATCATTTTCGTGATCACTGGTAGTCGTGATTAAGATCGTAGGGTCTCGCGAACGGGCCGAGTCGCACCAAACATCTGAGAGTAAATCTCCCAGTATATGTCTATTTTCTGTTTGTTTCACTTGCCAAAATTGTAGCCTTTGGTAAAGATCGTTCCCGTGCCTCGAAATCCTCAAAGAATTAAGTCACGCCTTAAAAAGAATTTACCGCCCAGCGTCTAGAATTTGCCTAGCCTAGCATTTCCAATCATCTGCATCGGCCATTTCAAGGCATCCTGATGTATACCATCGACGCTCATCCAAATAACACCGAATAATCCTTTACACCAACCGCGGAGCCACCAAACCTGTGGCGCCCGCTCCAGCACAACACAATAATAACCGAGAATCACCAAAGCTAGTGTTTGCCGCTCGCTTATGAGTTGTATAAACTTCTCCGGGAGGGCGTTTACCCATTCCAAAGCAACGTGCGGGTTGTCGTTTGTCTTGTCGTCCAACGTAGAGAAGAGAGATTTGAGGGCAGAAATTGTGGCCTTGTAAGTTACAGCATCATTACCTTGATTGAGTGTATATAAACGATCAAAAGCATTTTCCGTATCTAAGCACAAAGAGTTTGACTTTGCCTCAAACACTGAGAGGAAGGATGATCCTTCCTTGCAACATAGCTTAGCGACATGAACAACTTTATGCCATCCTTTTCCAAGTAGCAAAATCTGAGCTAAGTCATCCAAAAGTTCGTTCCCCATTCCTCTATTCAGTTCTGGCCTTGAAAGTCCAAATGCAAACATTACCGTGAGGCTCGAGAAAGCAATACTGGCAGAGTAGTTTGATTCGTTTATGTTGGACAAGATGCTATGAAAGAGAGCAAGTCCTTCGGTGTGATGAGTGGTGGCAATCTTGATATACTTCTCACGATCCAGATGAGAGTCGGCGAGATGGAGAGCTGAGAGCGCGAGTACCCCATGGAGGAGGAAATGATGTCGTATAGCTTCCTTCATTATAACGGTTTGTGTTATTTGCAGGGCTCTTTGATTACTGGCGGAATTGACAGTATATATGGTCTTTGTGAACCACTGAATTATCAAATCAATATTGACGAGATTCAACGACTGATCGTGTGAGGGTGAGGTATTTTCCTTCACTGGCACAGAGCCATAATCAGGAAGAGAGGGTTCGCTTGCATTCTGTCTTTCTTGTTTGTCTTTTGTGACGCTCCCACTCACCCACGCCAAAGGCTTCGTAGGGTACTCGCAGGTTGCATCACGCGCCACGCATTTCTGGCAATTGGGTTTCTGTTCGTCGCACTTTAGACGAATACAAGATAAAGTCAGCGACCAAAGAGAACGAAGAATATATCTGTCTCATGCTTGATATTTCAGGCTGTTGGAACAATTTTGCACAGTTGGAGAGCTTCTTTCGAGGAAAGCTTACCTTAATACGCCTCCTCTTACAGACAAGACAACCAGACCGAGACTTCCTATGGGCTTTACGGACCATGACACCTCAACTAACACACGGGCAACCACATCTACCAATAGTCGTACGGGTCGTCTTACGGGAGTGGATCGTCTCTCGAATTCCGATGATGTAAGAATATGCCGTGTGCGACGTTTTCGATACAATATGCAGTGCTGATGCAAGCTCGTTTATGTTCACCGTACTCGTGATAGAGGCATATATTAGGATAGGATGTACGAAAAAGAGAGTGAGAAGATTATATAACTGTCTCCTACCCGGGTTGGGAGCTAAATTGGCGATAAAACCCTGCCGAATGTGCACAGCTTTAATGGCTGGCTGACCTTGAAGGTGGACATCTCGTATTCGTTTTTGATTTCCGAATTGGGCATAGCAATGAGACAGGCTGCCGAGGATCAGCCGACCATTCATACCCTTAGAACACTTCTCAAAGTGCTTGACGATATGCAAACTCAAAAGAGTCATGGTGTGATCCTCTCCTTTCATTTCCTGGTGGAAATTTCTCGATGATTAAGCAATTTAATGCCGGGGAGGCTCCAATGAATGCGCACATCTACAATTAGAAATATAAAGTGGGGTTGGAATGTCAAGAACTTCCTTTGAGGTAAAACAATACGAAGGCGAAAATTCACCAGCGGTTTCGGTAAATACTAAGCCGTTAACTTCTGTTTGCCTACAACAATCATATCGAGAGCTACTGAAGCCCATAGAATATCGTTGCAATATTCTCATCATATTACTACACAATCAATTCAGCAGATTGGTCTGGCCAGAGCAAAAGTACAGTAGGTGGACGAAAGCGAATCGGCTTCAATGGCATTTGGTGTTAGCGTGGTCTATTTTGGAACAGCTCCACAAGATAAGCATGATATCAATGCTCTCTCGGTTTGCTCAGTATTCACTCAACTACTCTTAAATCTCTTCCGCTCTTTCCACCTGTTTCCATCATGTCTAATTCCACTCGACATGGCTATGCCGATCACAATCTTTATGGATATGAACCTTCAAAATCTTCTGCCTATGCATTCGTTGCTCTGTTCTCTCTGACAGGGTTAGCACATTTTATACTTATGTTTCCATTTCGCGCCGCATTTTTCATGCTCCATCTTTTTCTGCGGCTACTACTTATATGACATTCGGCCGTATCGTTAAGAACTTTAAAGGCGAATCGTGTTCACTCATCTCACCGAAGTGGTTGACGGTGATCTTTGTCCTGGGCGACCTTATTTACTCTGGAAGTCAATTAGCGAGCTCGGCACTAAAAGCGGGTGCTTCATCATTTCAAGCCGGATCCAGTATCGTACTTCGTGGCCTTATCTTTCAAGTCATAATCTTTTGCTTGTTTGCAATGTTGACGTGCAACTTTCACGTCCGATTTCGACGATCCAAAGAGAAAATTGATCTGCCTTGGGAAAAATATTGGGTAGTCCTCTATACGCTTAGCTTGCTTTTCATCATCCCGAAATATTGTTCGAATGATCGAGTTTCGCCAGGGCGAAGGTGGTTTTTTGATGACGCACGAGTCTATGCTATATCTTTTTGATAGCGGTATGATACTTCTTATTGTTGTTATTCCGCTTATTTTTCATACTAGAAGGCTTTTCCAAAGCATAAGGCGTGGTAGGAAAGAAGCGACGCTCGGGGACATGAATGAGATGAGACCTTTTGCCAAGAATAAGCCATAACATCGTTTCATGTATTCCTTTTAGTCATTTTAGTAAGGGTTCTGCACAATTGGGTCATCCCTCTGAACGGAATCTCACACATGAAGCTTTATTTTGTTCTTCCTTGTATAACGAGACCATACATAGTCAATCATTGGCATCGCACATAGATAGAAATTCTAGGTACAACTTGATGTTGAGTTCTTCAACCATTCAGGTTTCTTACAGACTAGTTGATTAGTAGACCTAAAGTCATGGGGGATCAATCTCAATAAGAGAATTTACGACAATCTCCTTTCCGAGAGAATTAGGTTTACTCTCCCAGATATTATGGATAATTGAAAGGATTACACGAATTTCATACCTGAATTTCTCCTTTGATCATGCTGGAATAAATCCCCAGGACTTTCAAACTTTCCGTCTCCTTAGGGAATGTTATTGCAGTAGGTTCGCGGAAGGCGTCAACAATCTGAACGCAAGTTGAGCCTTACCGTCTGCTGGGAAGCTTTCTGCTTTCGGTATATCCCATGCGGCAAGAAACTCCCAGGCATATGAGCATTTGGCGGTCAGGTAAGTCAAAAGAATTTGTTGTGTTTTTCACGATCGTGATTGGTATGCCACTTGGCATTGACACGATGAATTGGATCACGTGATTATCACATGACTGTTTACTCAGGCGCTTGAAACTTTAATCTCAGCAAATGTGACAAACTTGACTCTCACAGAATCCTCTCTGGCCTCCATGGCTATGTCCCATCTGATCCATAGCTAACTCGGCAATGTGATGATGGCCCTCACTATTCTTTTCATCTGCAGGGCTACGGAGACACGCTAGGCCCTGTCCTTTCTGCGTTTCCTGCCCAATGGGTTTCAACGCGACAAAGCAACAACGAAGCTCCAGAACGTCGATCACGATTGCTCGGATGCTACAATCTACATGAAATGTCTGAGCAATCATTCGTCATCCAATGCCTAGTGTCACAATCGACGGTTCATGGACGCCACATTCGATGCCGGAAGCCTTCCGAGCCTCCCTCGCAAGTCAAAAGCACTTACTTCAGACGGCATTTATCGCATTGCTCGGCAGAGTCCAAGATTCAGAAGAGCCTAGCCCCTGTTTTCGCCGCAATATGCACTTTGTGTTGCATTGTGCCATCCGAAATCCGAAACTTGCTTATAACGCCACCAACTCGTGACTGGGAAACTTGAGTTTTCAAGTTTATGCCAATATAGAGTCACGAGTTCACGATTCAATTGGTATAAGATTCAGTATTTGTAATATCGTTATTTGCGTGCTTCTAATCTTCCAACTTAATGTAACCATGGCCGAAGACTCTAATACGTTGTACGGATTGCAACCCCATCGACTATGATGAACACTAGCTGACGCCTCACGAAGAACTTCAAGATGCCGGATGTAATGGATGTGTACACAGGCTTCTGGCGGAACCACTCGAAGGGCTTTCTCTACGGCTTCACAATTACTCTGACGAGCGAAGATGGAGCGATACTTCTTTCATTGATAGCATTCATAGTTGCGATTGCTGGACAATCTTTTTGGAACATCGTCAGTTATATGATACACCAGGCCCGTTGCCAATTACATCGACAACAAAAAGCACAATTCTATCAACAACAGATCATACTGAAGAATTCCGGGTCAGCTCTCAGCGCAGCATGGAGACTAGGAGATTTGTCTTACAGGTGGCGAAAGAGAATGGGAATCATGTCTTGGCGAATTGTGTTCTCAACAACATCTGCCTTTATCCTTACTGCCCTCATTGTCTCTCTTGGCTTCGGCCTCGCCAGCATATTCTCGTCCCAGGTCACGACAGCGGCAGGCAATGAGGTTCTCCTACAAAACCCACGAGACCTTAATTGTGGCCAAGCTCTGAACGTATGGCGCAGCAACACTAAACTAGCAGCAGTGCGGAGGGTCACAGATGACAGAATGGCACTGAATTACGCGAAAACATGCTACTTCAACCAGAGCACCCCTTCAACGGCATGCAACGTCTACAAGACTCCCTATATTATGTCTAAAAATCGGACCGTAGTGTGTCCATTTGCACCGGATGCTTGCTTGTTGAGTCAAAACGCCGCTGTCGAGCTGGATACAGGGTACTTAGATACTACTAAAGTGTTTGGGGTAAATTCACCGCCATCTGGGACGATTGAGTTTAGAAATGTCCTGACTTGTTCTCCTTTGAATATCTCGAGGTATGCTGAGTCGCTCAATCGTACTATAACAGGAGAAGATGGGGTACAGAAAATTGAGGAGGTCAATCGGTTCAACTTGGGAGCCCAGCGGGTTGATAAAGTCACAACTCACAATTGGACTTACGACTTTCTTTCAGATCAAACGAAGCAATTGTCTTACAGCTTGAGGTATGCTACTTCAGAATATCTACGGGGAGTTTCACGTACCTAACTGCTTCACTCAGAACGACATCTCTTTCATCCCCGAAATTTGGGATCTCTCCCGGTTGGGAGCCTATAGCAGAACTGAATCGAAGCGATGCAGACGTGGCGGTATTTTTCGTCGCTGCGAACGCCATTAAATATCAATTCAGTGTCTCCGATCCAGTTTTCAAAGCGACTACAGCGGTCACAGGTTCAACGAGTCTTACTGCCTCGAATACAACTCTATACATCACAGACCAACTTGTTAGTGGCATTGGGTGTATGAATCAATATGAAGTCTGCAATCCGTCCAATATCCCAACAGCGAAAGAGCTTCGTCGTTGCACACCATTAGGAAATGCTGATGACCTTTATCGGACGGACCTCGGATTCAATACGTTGCAAAAGTCAACTCTGTCTTTGCTTTACGCTGTGCTGAACCATACCGACATGTATAATACCATTCGCCGTGGCGGCCCTTCCTCTCTGATAGCGCAGTCAACAACATCCTTGGGACCTGATTCGGTATTTCAGACTTGGCAGATTCCGGATATGCAGTGGAAGGTGGAAGTAAGACATTGGTTCAACAACTCCCTTGCAGCGATTCAACAAGGATTCGTCGAAATGGCTCATCCGAGGAGAATTTCAACTAATTTCGATGACAATGGCTCAATCAGCAAAGTCTCACCATTCCCCGAAACGAACGTGGGAGATTCTGTTTGCGGCAGGCAAATTGTTAGAAATATCAGCGGCTACCAGAATTTCAGCACACTTGGAGTATTTTTGATTCTACTGATCAGCTTTCAACTGATGATACTCGGCATGAGTATTCACATTATCGGAGAAGCATTCCAACAAATGTTGTTTAAGGATCGTCGCCCTAAATTGAGCTGGACTTCTGACGGTTATTTGCAACTCCAAAGGATGGCTTTCGAAGGTGCTGGATATTACGGCTGGGAGCATTGCACAAGTGATGTGCCCATTCCAAGAACAGTACTTGCAATTGCTGGACTAGATGTATCGGACACCAAGCATCCTCGCTTGATTAGAGCTGCTGGCAGCTTTGACGTGAATGAGCCCTCGAAGCACGACAAAGGCCTCAAATGATGAAATCTGGGGCAGCTCTCACTATCTAGGTTGCTCAAACCAGTGTTATCTCCTCGAGAGTGATGTCTTCACTCTCTACGGCTTCCCCACATGACTCCATATACCTATGTCTCACCAACAAACATGTAACGTGCATCGGAATTATCCTGTCCTGAATCTTGGGTAGAGCATACGCGGCCCCCCTCCAGGCAATACCCAAATCTCATCATCAGCTTGGAGGCCTTTGGGGCCTAGCCCGAGATACCTGTTACCAGTCACGTTACGAATAGTCGTCTCCTACCAAATCTAGCTCGCAACACATTGACGAACTCTGGCGTTTTGGCGGAGACAGATGTCAACAATGGAATTGGATCTTCAGCGCCAGAATTTTGCATCTCTTGCTCTCTTACCAACAAATAACTCAATGTTGGTGTACACAGGTTATGCGACTCAGTCATTGATAGTATGTGCAGCTTCAATAATGTATAGAAGAAGCTTTGATGTGCGTCGGAGCTAAGATTCCTTGTGGCATCACTGAATTCACATTCAATGTCCTCGATATTCAGCTCGGAATATGGCGGCTCAGCCCAGAAGTTCATCGTGTATTCTACCGCGCTATGTAACGCAGGCTTCAAATGTAGCTCTGGCTTTCTTGTCTCGATTTCCGTTCTTCTGCCCATGCTTCTCGAATCACCATGCTGCTTAGCATATCCTGAAATTCTCTTCGGTATGTTGCAGGCACAGGTGTCTTGCTCGCCAAGTCTTCATTTGCGCAAAGCATTCTCCAAAGGGCCTCGGTGCGGGTCTGCCCAGTCGAATGATATGTCGATGGGATCAGTAGTACCAATTCAAGCCAACTTACGTTGAAAATGAACTTAATATCGCCGGCTCCAGACGGAGATGTGCCAGTCTGGAACACAATATCTACTCTGGTCCCATTAACCCTCAGTTCGTTTCAATTGGTCGAAAGAGAAAACAATGGTATGGGAACAGGCATCTTTCCAGTCGCTTGAAATAGTGAACACATCATATTTGTGTATATAAGGCTGCAATCTGGAGTCCAAGAGGGTAGCCTTTTATTCTCGCGGTACTCGTGATCGACAATGGCAGACATCATCGAGAAGGTGCCTGCCTCTTTCATCAATCGCTTAGCCGTCTCTGTAAAGACTTGCTCGACGGACTTCTGTAATCTACTTCCCACGTTACAGATCCAGGTAATCCCAACTGAAGGAGACCATATATCCCATAGATTTTATCTCTGGGATCTGTTGCTCGAAATTGCCAAGTGTCGAAAAGAAGATTCTCTTCCGATATTACTTTTGGATGTGTGGCTTTCTCGCCTGCTATCCACCGCTTTTTCCAAGCAGTGAGCTTGCAAACTGGGTCCTCTATAGCTCCAGCAGCTTCATTCATTGTGACGAATAGCGCTGACATTGGAGGCCCAATTTTTGCTTGGGGCTCAAGAAGTAGTTGGGCGACGGTACAGAAATCAGCCCAGGGGATTTCGATGCAACCGCAATAACCAACCATCACATTAGATAAACTATTCTCTTGTATAACCCATAATCTGCGAAAGTATTGTCGCTGGAATATGGTGGCTAGACTCTCCACTCTCACACGATATGTATGGAATATCTGCTTTTTTGAAAACCTCTTTATCGTTGGTACTGTAAGGCACAATCTCGCTTGTGATGAAGTTTTCTCCTGTATGAGCAAGCTTCGCAATGACTTTGATGCCAGCCTTTGTCCATTCGTCTTCCTTTCCTAGCCAAACAAGAGTGGAAAAGGCTTTAGCGTAGATCTTATTCATAATTTCCACCTGGCATCATCTTTCATCCAAGTCTTGCTGATTAATGCAGATTTGATCTATCCAAGCCCAAACCTCCGGTCCATCTCCACTTGACTTTTTAATTATTCCTTGCTCTGTCCTGCTGGCTTCTTCAAGATAGGCTTCAATTTCTTTATGTTCCAGTCTCCGCGCATGATCAAGTGCCATCAGCCCCTCGGCATCAACAATATTGGCGTCTGAGCCATGCTCAACAAGACACCTCACGACTTCCAACTTCCTCATCATAACCGCCCAAAGTAACGCCGTCGCATCTCTCAAGTCTCTTGCATTGATGTCAACCCCCGATCAAATACAAACTTTCGCCCTCTCTACGTCTCCATTGACAGCATGCACATGCAGCTTAGTCCAGCCCCCCTTCCGATTTGGCCTATTGGCGACGTTCTTCCAGGCGTATTTCGGCATATCGCATAATGCATCGTAAAAATTAGTGTTTATGTACAAATAGCGGCCGTCTATGAGGATTTTATTTTGCAGAGAGTGTAAGTAACGGCGTGCTTGGGCATGGAATGACGTTGTAAAGGCGTGACAGTTGCGACCGAGAGCGTGGGGATTGGACCATGTGTATGAGTAGGCGTACCAGGGGTTGGTGGAGATGTCAAACAGTCTTGATTGTGCAGCAAATGATTCCCTCGTTGTTTCTTAACCCGACCTCAATAGGCGGATGGAGGTTGATGTGGGAAGGGCTGTGTATTCTTATTTCTCCATTTTCGATTTGAACGAGAAAGCTTTTCCCCGAGGACTCTAGAGGTATAAAATCGGGAGGTGTAGGAGGGGGTAAGAGAAAGTACCTCCGAAGACTTGCTTAACTTCCTTGCTATTTGCATTTCCATGATCCACACAGCCCCCCTGAATATACAAGCGAGTCGCCGCACGGGCCATATTAACTCGACTCATTTGTAGAATGACAAGGCAAAACGGACTTGATTATTGATAAATGAAGACTTCTTCAAAGACTATTATTCTTGTTTTGAGTGTACAAAAGTGCTAACAACTAAGTTATGCGCAAGAGAATATTTGCCTCATCTACTTATGGGATCCTAGTACCATTCTTATTACTAAAACACAACAAATGACTCGTCCTATTTTTGGGGCTTGCCTCACTAAATACAAACCTATGCAAGGTTTTAGACACATTAATAAAGGAATTTATACGAGACAAGACCAGCGCGTGGACGTTGTAGTACTCTTTATTGTGCGGAATATTTAATCAAGTATGGTAGCAATGCGAGGGTATCATGATGCGTTAAACGCGAAAACTAGTAAAACATACTCATAATCCAATGTGAACATCATAGGTGATCCAAAAATGCATCCCCAAATGCATTCCAAACCGCAGAAGACAAGTGAAAAGGAAAAGAAAAAGTAAACTAAAATCTAAACCCATGCTCATTCTAACAAATCATCAAACGCTAACTAAAGGAATGAAATCGCAATCTTCAGGCTTGACCCCAGTAACTGCCGCAACATTCGCATCGCTCATCAAAGCGTCAATACCTGCGTGAGGATCTTTCGCCAAGAACAATTTCGGAAAGTCAGTATCGCCGAAGACACAGATCATTGGGTAAAATTGGTTGCGGGATGCATCCACAGCAACAAGAACATTTTGATTCTCGAAGGCAACGCCTTGAAGAGTTCTGTGACAATATTAGCTTGTGTTAAATAGAATTGAATTAGAATACATACACAGGGACGGCGGTTGATGGAATGTGACTCGATTTCGATAGGCGGAATCGAGAAATGCCAATACTTGAAAGAGAGTCTGTGTATCCATGGAACACACGAGAGCTTGCATCACCAGTTACGATGCCTTCTTTCGCAGCAAATAAGACAGTCGACATATCAATCACGGTCCCATTCTCCCCCGTTGCCGGGAGAGCATACATGTTACCATTGTCTGCATAGTGGATACCTATGTCGTGATCGAGAGTCTGAACTTGTACTGTTGGCCCAGAAGTAGCACTCTCTGCCCTCTTCCTCATCTCCCCCTCCGAAAGACCGGGCAGCTCTAATACATCGCGCTTCTTAATGGCGAGGCACTTGGTTGCCGATGGACCATTCCATGTGCTAAGCGCTTTGTGACTACCAAAGATATCTGCGTATACCTCATTCTTGAAGCCTACTTTGAATTGAAGGCCTGAGCATCCCGTCTGACCAGTCGCTCCGGTGATGTATAGGTCTGGTTTCTCAACTAGAGACACCCCGAAAGATTTCAAGCCATTCAAGATACTAACACCAAATCCAATAGTAACAAGCACATATGCGTCTGCACCGAGAGAAATCTTGCCCTCGGCCTCAAATGTGTGAGTCAAGGTTGGTGTAAAACCACTGACACTTGGTGCGCTGAGGAGATTGAGCTGAGCATGAATGGCGGGCCATTTCAAACTCACTCCAGCATAAAGCTTTCCACTTGCTGAGAAGTGAGCATTTGCACCGACACCAAGATCAAGATGAGGACCGATTGTGATCAGTCCAGGAATTGCAAATGGGCTCAATGGAATAGCGACAAGAGTCTTGCTGAAACCTGGAATACTGGTGGCATAATTGGCATCTACACCAAGACCCAAGCCGGCCGCCATATTACCATTAGCGCTGAAGGATCCAGCAGAAACAATTCCAATGAGGTTGAAAGTAACAGTGGCTTTGACGTTGATCACACCATTGACACCACAATCAACGCAGTAGAGACGCACATAGTTGGTACCGGATCCGGTCGAGTAGAGTTGATAGCCTTTCTTGTTCCATGGGGTCATGACGTTTCCACCACCAAGATTGATGTTGATATTCTTGTCGAGAGGAGTAAGAGTCCACGAGGGGATAAACTTCTGAACGACCTTCTTAACCGCCTTCCAAATCTATGAAGCTAGGGCATCAACATACGTATCATGCATGGAATGATATAAGACTTACTTTAGAAAAGAAACCACGACGTTGCAGCTGCGCGTGAGGTTCAAGACCAAGGAATCGTTTGACATGGGAGGTTACATTCAGGGACGTGTATCCAATGGAATTATCGAGGGCGAGATCAAAGTCTGGGGCAGATCCTGTAGTATTCTGTGCAGTACCATTGTTGGGGACTGGTGGTGCATTACCAGAATCGAAGCCAACATTTCCATCTGCGGATGTTGGTGTATAGGTTCCCATGTCGAGAGTGATTGGGTTCTCATCTCCTACTGCCTCCTTGACCCCAATGTGCTTAATTTTTGCATCAACTTGCAAAGTATCAGGTTTAAAGTCCAGAGCATGTACAAGGAGATAGTCTCGCTCGCCGGTGGAACTTGCTTGTCCACAACCTTCGTAGAAAGAGGTCATAACAAACTTTGGCATTGTCCAGGCTGATTTTGCCGTATTCAGAGCATTTTTGTTAAGGAATTTAATTCGAAGATTGGTAGGATCGCACTCTACGTGTGTTACAAGAGCGGAATGGTCAAGCACTACCGCAGGGTAGGCCATCTTTGGAATCGCCACGCTTGCGATGGGGATATCTAGCATTCAAGTCAGTAAAAAGCATCTCTAGAGTCTAATAAACTTACTGGAGGCATTTCCTGGTGGTGCACTTCCCTGATAAAATAAATTCACAGAGGTGTTTGGTTGAAGGATGATTGGATCATGAGGATCAAGTCCTGGAGGAGCAGCTGGCGCAAGATTTACTGGGGCTGGAGTGGATCCAGCTGACTTTGAAGTGGTGTTCTTGAAGGTATACCATCCCGATTGGGTTGCCGTGGGTGGAGTGAGTGTGGTTGTGTTGACTGGCAAGGAAGAAGTCGAGTTCACTAAAATACTAGTTGGAACAGCGGTAGAAGAAGTTGAGGAAGCGAGTGTGGTGGCAGTTGTTGAGTTGCTAGGTGCTAGTGAAGAAACAATGCTGCTACTGTTGAAGGGTACTGCTACTGCTAGTGTTGATGAAAACAGGAGGTTGCAAGACCCCGAAAGATAGGCGAATGAACGACCGAAATGCATATTGGCGAGAAAGAAATGGAAGAATCAAGAAAAAATGAAATGGTAATAGCGAAAGTACCAATGGAGGATGTGTGTCAGGATATTCATCTTCATGGCAGAGTTGATTGATTCATATACTTCTCAATGTCGGAGGTGCCAAGACTGCTTCGGTTTTCTCCATAGCTAACTTTTCAGCCGTGGAGGCTTAGAAGTCGGCATCTTTCAATCACTACTCGATACGATGAGAGCTGCAATGTAGCCTCACGTGCTACCATGGGGTCATGCAGGTCCCGCATCCTTCAGAATCTCAAGGCACCCGATTTTCTGCATTTCAGACATACGGAGTGTGACATCTCTCGATAGAAAAACTTGAGACAAACATAAGCGAAATTGCAGATACATCCAAATAGGACGTTCAAGAGACCATAGAAGGATTCGCGATAATGTTTTAATCTTCCAAAAAGTTGACAGCAAGCATCGCAACTTTGCCAAGCGATAATTCAATTGTGGCTAGGTATCAGCCATTCCACTATCATGAAGCGGTCGAGATATTTCCAAAGCAAGAACAAAGGGTAAAGTCTGCCTTGGGGAACTCCCGTTGATTTGCGCTACTCAGCGCGAGCAGCCACAGTTTCGAACAATAAAATTGATGGTATTACCAGGCGAAAGACAGTAGCACCAGCTTTTGTGGGGAGGGCGGTGGGTTGCACGCAGGGGTTGAATTGTCTCGTCAGCGTGCAGTCTGCAATGATTTATCCAGATCAAATCACCGATTGTCTTTTTATAGGATGTGGCTTGCCAAGTCGCCAGAGTAGGGCTGAAGTTGAGAACTCAGCTTCTGGCAAGCCACATATGTGGCTTGAAAGCAACATAACCAGTACTACGTTGTATAACTCGAGATGTCATGACAACTTGCTTACTTGAAAAGGCACGGAAGCACTGACTACGAGGGTTTCAAGAGATCATTTCGTAAGATAGCCTCTCTCGTCGTGAGTACTAAGTGGGGTCAACAGTGCTGCCATACGTTAGATTCTGCATTGAGTATTAGATATCATGAGATCAGATACTTCTCATGCATCCAAGGTAGTGGATTCTTAACACTGTCCACTACAAGGCAATGGTGGTCGCCGGTTGCCCGTCTTCTAGGTTACCTGCTTCTATAGTCAACGACAAAGCAGGTCGTCATCATGACGAGCTGGAAAATGGCTCACTGCTGGCTCTTCGGACCCTCTCAAAAGGGTGGCTAGCTGATGCCATTTGTTTCTTCGACATAGGAAGGAAGTCCGAGGTTTCGATATCTCAGTGCATGCGCGTAGGTCTGATGTTCCTGTTGACAGAACCTTCCAAAGCAAAAACGAATTGATTCGTAAACGAGAGAAAGGGAAGCTCTGTTTCATCTCTAAACAATTGTAGTAGAGTGATGAGATCAATGACCGATATGTTTAGGCCTGAAATTAGCGGGATTATCTAGGATTTAGGTTTTAGGGTTTTCATCTTGTTTTCATCGTGGCGCTTCGTGATATGGTCTGCCGAAAATCCCACGTGACCCTGTAAGCCTGTCTTGCCACGTGACTCACCGCGAAAGGCAATTGGACCTCTTCTCTTCTACCCAACATCCTCAAAGCTTAGATTATTGTAGTAGTGTCAAGCCTTTTGTATGTCATATTACCTCCGCGCCTCAGGCAATTGCAAGCAGCAAGCCTACTTAGTCAACTCCATCGGATGAACCGATTCTTTACGACCGAGTTTGTGGGCAGTTGTCAATTAGTAGATTGAGAAGCTCTCCCGGATAACTTACTGCGAGACGCAGCCATGCTTGAAGACTATATCAGCATATTGATTTCGCAAAAGCATCGATAGAGCCGTACGACTAGAATTCTATTAATTTTCTAAATGCTTGATGGATGCTTGATGGATTGCTATTGCCAGATCAATTGCACGGCAATTCGCCAGGGAAATTTTTGCTTTTCCTAGATGGCGGCGTAGGGGACTACTTCCTGGTGTTCAACAGAATTGATAGTTCAAAGCATCGACAACGAAATGGCAGGAGCAATGTTCGTTCCACAAAAAGTAATGTAGAGATGAGAATGCGTGATTTGCATTTCGCTGGTGTTGCTCGGTATGTCACTTAACGATTCTTAAGGGACGAGCTTCAGCAATGTCGTTGCACGGATCGAAGGTTAGCGCTCGCCTCGAGAACGACTTGCAGCCTTGTAAGAAGGTTACGATTAGGATAAGGGCGACGAGTCCAGATCACATGGTCACGAAATACAAGCATAGATGGTCAGAAAAGAACATCTAGTAATTCTCAACCTCGAGTACAGTAGAGATTGATCTCCAGCCTCTCAAAGCCGAATTCCATGCCGACACCTCCCAAGGATAATTATCTGTCGGTTTCGCATAATCGAGAGAGATGTCATGTTTCCACGAAATAAAGGCGGTACAGTAATCATCATTCACGACAGCTGTGCACGACACCATGGATATCTTCTTGGTTGCAGATGGTATGACATGATGATTGAACTTAGCAAAGAAGGCAGGATCGGGCCAGGTTTCCAAACTGATCTTGGTTGCTGGCCGGCACATCGTTGTCAAAACCCCATAGGGAGATTCAGTGCGGGCTACCGAAATTCATCTGCTAGAGTTTTTTCTCCTCTTATGGTCTGAAAATGAAATGTCCACTCAGAATAGATTAATCTCTATGGCATTCATCCTATGCTGGAGAACTTCCCATACCAAAGTGACCTTCATTTCCCAGATCAAGGTTGTTAATGAAGAGGCCCCTCGCTCTGTCGTCATCCTAGTAAACAGGCAGAGATCAACGATGCTATGGGCAACCCATGGGCTGATCGAAGGTCCGATACTCTCAAGGAGACAGCACAAATTTTGGTCTTGATGTGTTATTTCCCCTCTGCAGCTCATGGTTTGTTCCACGTCACCAAGCAAATGTCACACACAATATCCAATGCAGTTGCACAAAATGAGAAGTGTTGACATACTGATGATTTTGTGAGATATGAAACGATGATGCGAAGGGCAAAGGAAGAAGAGATGGTGCGTACTTAGGATTTAGTTTGGAAGATGCGGAGGTTTATATAGCAAGAAAGCCGTGGAGGAGGGAAGGGTTATAAAGGAATGAGGCGTCACTTGGGACTTTGCAATCACACCAATGAGACACGGTAAGATATTTCCTATAAGCTTAGTCCCGGCCATCTCTACATGAAATGTAATCGTCAACGCTCATTGGCTCTTCTGGAGAGAACGATTAGTGCCAGATAAGCGCATATCTATCAAAACAAGATCTTTGGATATTCAGCAGATTATCTCGTCCAAATCTTAAGCTTCGCTGAATATTTTCGATATATCCTTCCCAATATCCGGATAGTTGGTATCTCTCAATGGCAGGGCCATTCTGTTGTTTTGTGCTTTTGAGCATTTTTCTAAACTCAATGTGTGTTTCAGATGTATCCTACTAGAGAAATTGATCACGGCAAGCACAGCTGAATGTACTCAGCTTCTGAAAGTACTTTCTAGTCAATGAATTCATTCTTCTGCCCCTTATTTCCATCTATCTTAGACAGAAGTGTAACTGCGGCACAGATAGTACAATGTCATGACCACAACTTCCACGACTTGAGGGGAAACCTAAAATATAGAGGTTAGGGCTTGTCGATCATTTAAGTGGTTTCCACAGTTCCGTTTGCATATACCAATGCCTCGGGTCTTGCTGTAATTACCAGTGTGCTTACATCTGTGCCCGTTCACCTTCCATACTCTTGACAAAGGCCCTTCTCCTATTCGCTTAACGCATCACCCCATCAACACTTGCACATATTTCACATCTGAAAACCTTGTCAGGTTTCATGTGGGGGCATATATAGCAGTTACTGCTGGGCCCCCAGTTTTAACATAGCTGTGAGCCCATGCAACGACCCTCGCTGTCTTTTTAGAGACCTTCATTCATATCGGGCAAGAATTAAGTTCACAAAAATATTATTAAAGTTATCAACTGGCCATCATTGATCAGCAATTGTGGCTACCATGACAAGATTACTTGAATTTCAGATTTAAGTTGGTAAAATCGTGAAATTACTTGCTCTGTCTAAAAAGTGGCGAACAACGAAGCCAGCAAAGGCCTCCTTACCAGAAGCGGTAATCAAAGGTTGGCAGAAAGCCCGGTTCAAGATCGGTGGCCTGCGAGATTTTACAGTGTTAAATGCGTATATTTCGCATGCAATGGTTTTCTATACCAGTCCCTTCACCATCTTTCTTCTACCTTCCGCCTCTGTGGATTCCACTATCGCCATATTCGTTGGTTTGCCATCAATTGAATCTGCTCGGGAGCCAGCGTTGGCTGATGGTTTGGAAAGGCCCCAACATTCGAAGCAATCTCGACAAGTTATCCCGTTGTAGGCTTATCAGAATTGTAATTAAGAAAAATAAGAGTTCAGACCCGCTGAATATTTGCAAGTTATTTCAAGTAACAGGATGTAAAATAATCCTCTAAACTAGAGAAGATATATTAGTTTAGTGTTAGCCACTTTAAAGCAATAGTGGCTATATGAGTCATTTATATCCTGAGTAATTATTATAAATTATCGGTAAGGTGGCAACGAAGATTCTGGAGAATATTAAAGCTGAATAGTCAGGCAGTGACTTTCTATATAAAGACTCGCTTGTTCATGTATTACAGAGGGCAGTCCCTTTCTCACGTTCTTGAGAAATACACCCTTTACCTTATCACAGAAACCAATTCCGACTCCTGATCAAGGCTCTTATCTAATGGTCAAAATTGATCTCCTTGACCCTATTTCATGACACGAGCATTGCAATCGCCATGAAGTCTATGAAAATCGTCATGTGACTTGTTCCAATTTTTGAAGAAATATAATCTAATTTTATCGGAGAGCAAAGTGCTTTAGACATTCATTTGATTATGGAAGGCTTCTTGGTCTCCTGGGCCTTGCTTTTTCGCTTCCTACTACTGAAGAGCAACCATTGCCGTACACTTCAACCACTTACAATACAATGGACCATCTCCGGTCGATTAAGTTTCACTTCAAGGAATTGTTCAGGTCAGTTGACTTTCGCAGCGACACCCCAATTTGAAGTGAATTTTGCTGACTTCTAAGCACGAGACGATAGCTCAACTAATGAAAATGCACCCTGACCTCAATCTCGCCGCTCTTGAAGCTTAGCATGTATCTGAGCTGAATGCTAGCGATGATCTCCAAGCCCGCAAAAAGGCGAGCTCCCCTATCCCCCATTGAAGCATGCATTTATACTAACTGGAAACTGAATAGTCTGCTGTGATCAAATTGGCTATCCAAGGCGATACATCTCTGAGTTTGAATCAAGCAGCTCTATTCTTGAGCTTTCGAAATTCGAGGACTGTAACATCGACGGACATTAATGTCAGAAAGTATCCTCTAGTTAGCTGTATAATAATTTAAGTGCTTTTTTGCTCGATGGTCTTCATGGCCAGATATTTTCAAGGTTACGAAAAATTGAAAGCTGACCTGTCACGATTTGTTTAGCTCCATTACCACATTCTGACAAATGCTGCTACTTGGCGCGCTATGCAAGAGATATTATGGCAACATACAAACACTATCCCTCTGCAAACCACAGCACCGCTTGTAGACAAGAGTTTGATGGCGATAGCTGCAACATCATCCCCAGGGTGATAACGCTTATTCGGGTGTCAACACAGAGTCCTGAGAGACTTGAAGAGCAAACTTTGCTCAGAGAAAAATTAATTTGATTGACTCAGACAAAACACAAGGCTATCCCGCATTCTCAATGCTGCATTTATGTCTTCGATGGAGATGTTACGATATATTCCATCACTTTTGTCCTTGTCATATATTGCGAAGCTTACTTTGAAGATGCAAACTTTAGCATTCACATTTGCAAGCATTTCGAACGAGATCAAACTATACATAGAAATATCTGTCATGAACACCCACTTTGTCATAACGCCTCTTACTATAGTCGTTTGACCTGCTCTCCATTCTTCTTCTGTGTTCACTGTGCAACAAAATCAATAATAAAAGGCAAGGCAAAGGTCCCTTAACATGATTCTTCTTTGTTCAAGGGCATGAGAACGAGCGACTTATTTGGCTACAGATATCTAGCCAAATGAAGCTAAAGATCATAAGTAAGGGAAGAGAAGCAACCCAATATCTCTTGTCAGTAGGAAATCTCGGTGTGAGAACTCAGTTAGATCTCAGTTAGTGACCAATTTACCACGTGCGACTAATGCACGCAAGGTATCACTGTTCTAGATCAGACTCCACAAGTCCACGATATTCTCCTCCCTATCTGATATGCAGCAATAAGGTTACCTTAACTCGGAACGTACCGAACAACGACAGATTCCCCACTCAAGCCCCTGAGCTGACAATCGTCTTGGTAATGCATCCACCACTCGCTGATTTATGAGAGAACTCCGTGTAACACCGGAATGTGTTAGCTTTTGGGAATCTCATATGCAAGTTGATCACGCAAGTGATGTTCCAAGACTAGAGAGCATCGGGCACCTTCTGGAAGAGAGACACGACGTACATTTACTGGTGCCGAGGGCGAGTTGTGGAGACCAATTCGGATCACGGACGAGGCAGTTGTGCTCCCCATGCCGGCATTATTCTGCACGGACGAGGCGCCCATGAGCTGAGAATAACAGTCATTTGTTTATGGTAATCACACTACTCTAATCTTATAATACCATAAGCCATTGAGGAACTGAAGAAGCTGTTGTACAACAGCTTAGTAGGTCCGAATTCCAAAGTTCAGTTTTGAACATCTTGATGTGATTCGATGGAGGTCCAATGCAAACTTATCGTTAAACATGGATAAGGGAATTGCTCTTGTTCTTGCAGGACCACGTTTGCGGGAAGCCCATGCAGTAATGGGGAGGACCCAGGTGACAATGACATGGATTTTGATGTCAGAAGCCCATTTCCGAAATCTACCCCCATCGACAAACCTTCAGTGATGTCTGTACAAAGTTAAAGCCCTAGCACAGCGAAGTTACAGAATATTAGTCTCGATTCGAAAAATTGCAGCAACTCGTTGTTACGTGCTTGGTCTTCTATTATGGTATTGTGAACGTCAGGGTTGAATTCATGCAAACTCGTCTTGGGACTCGGGCCACGAGGTGAGACGAAATACTCTGGCCGTATCACCCTAGGTTGAAGCCACGAGTAGCACGAATTCGTATGCTTGTCTTGGTGATCCTCGCCAAATGCTACGTTAATAATGTTTGTCATCACCTTAAGAGCAAATTCATCCAATCAAGTTGGTCACTTCGTCAATGAACAAATAATATCCGTGCGGCGGATTCTGCAGCACAGGGTTTGAATGGGCTGTGACACAGTCATCCTAGTTTCCCCATGGCACGGTGACACAACGAAGAAATCGGATGCACGAGAACAACTTCCCCAAGTCCCTCGTGGTAAAAATGGGCATGGGAATCCTAATGCGAGGGCTCTTCGAGCCGCTCTCACGAGCTGCATCAGACTGAACCCCTTTCTTGGGAAGCCACTAAAGAGTTTCCGCCCTCGTGAATGGTTCAAATGTATGTTCTGCGAACACTTCGCCGAATAAGAATGATCACTAACATTCTTCATGTCCATATTTTGGAAAGGCTTGAAACAGCCAGTCTCCCAAACACTGTTGGAGCTGCACGGGTGCCCTGTAATCCTTCTGATAACGGAAAACAATAAGCTGGTATGTCGAGACATGTGCTATATCTCACGTAAATCTGGTTTTCACGACGTTGGTATTGGTACCAACCAAAAATTGCCCCCCCCCCCCCCCCCCCTGTTAGCTGATATTTATTCTTCTCATATACTACCTGGATCCACTTGATTCTCCGCAATCACTTGTGGATACACTTACAAACACCTTGAAGATGGACACCACGCCAGTTTTGACTGATGAATACTTACGGGCGGATAGGAGAGGCATGCTCATGGGATCAGTATGGACATGGACAGCCGTTGCCATGGTATTCGTTGGTGCGAGATTCTTCTGTCGAATTAGGCTGGTGAGGAGCGTATGGTGGGATGACTGGATGATGTTGGCTGCTTTGGTATGCTCCCAATTTCCTCGCTATTATGAGCGCACTAATTGTATTCAGTCTACTCAAATCGCTCTTGGTGTTATCTTGACAATGTATGCGCACCTTGGTGGTTGCCGGCACTCGGCTGCTATCCCGCCGGATCAACTCATCAAAATTTTGAGGTTGAATTGGATCTCAACACCTCCTGCTATCGCAGGCCTTGTGTTCGGAAAGCTATCTGTTGCTTTTCTGATATTGCGATTCCAGGTTCCAACACCATGGAGGACACACTTAGTAGTTTGGTCTTGTGTTGTCCTCATACTTCTTGGAGGACTATCCTTTTCGACAGTCTTCTGGCAGTGTAGCCCTATGGCCATGCTCTGGGATCACAGCATTGTAGGAAAGTGTCATGACACCACTCCCTTTGCAAGAATTGGGGAGGTTGTTGGTTGTAAGTCACCAATTCTGTTATACTTTGATTCTTTCGACAGCTTACACAATGTAGCCTACTTTGCTTTTCATGATCTTTTCTTGGCGGCAGTTCCAGTACAAATGATCTGGAGCTTGCAGATGCCTAAGCAGAAGAAGATTGCTGTCTGCATCTTGCTAAGCACTGGAGTATCGTAAGTGTAACGAGTTCATCACTAAGCATGTGACTAAAATTTGCTCATAGTGCCTTCGCCTTTGCCGTCGTCAAGATTATTCATCTCCACTATGCCGCCAACTGGACAGATCTGAATTGTAAGTCTACATGATTTACCTAAACGATAAAATAAACTTACTGAAGTAACAGGGACTGGAGTTCTTCTCTTCGTGTGGAACGCGTAAGTTTCGATTCCCTCCCTCTCTTTGACAAGATCCCTTCGCGAAATCATCCTTTGCCTAACAATTATAATTACCAGATCCGAAACAAACATGATCATAATCGCAGGCTGTGTTCCTACTATAGTGCCTCTCTTTCATATCCTCACAGGTCGGAAAACGTTGGCAAGTTATACACCAAACAGAAGTGGGGGAAGTTCAGGCTACAACGGCTACCACCCACACTATTCGATCAAAATGAGAAGCGACGCGGAGAGATTGGACAGTATGTCAAAAGGGGAACCCAAGGGCGGAAAAAAAGTATCGGGGATTAGGAACAGTAGCACCGTGGTGGCGACAGAAGCACCTTCTTCGGACGCCTGGTATGACAGCAATTCCGACAAGAAGATAGCTGTAACAAGACAGTGGGCTGTTACAGAGAGTGAACGGCGAAAATAAAAGTTATAAAGGTAGCAGGAACTATCGAGGGTGTGAGAATGACTCTTTCCTGGGCGTATATTTTTATGTATCTTCTTACGGATGTTTTCAATTCAATTCCATTGATGTAAAAAGACATAATTCAAACTGTATGATCAAACACGGGATTCGGCATCCTTTTACAGAAAATATATTGTGAGATTGACTCCCTGATGGGGTGAAGAGCTTGAAACGAGACTCGCCCGTATTATGCTCTTTGAAAATAAGTTTAGCACATCTTCTAGGAATAAATTTTCCTGAGTGTAAATGACA
Organism: Hymenoscyphus repandus; assembly: GCA_001414415.1. NCBI lineage: Eukaryota > Fungi > Ascomycota > Leotiomycetes > Helotiales > Helotiaceae > Hymenoscyphus > Hymenoscyphus repandus. Next base: position 26,001 of record LLCE01000140.1, read on the forward strand.
CCATTGATCCTTGACCCGTGAGCAGCACTAAACTAAAGAGAGGGTTGCCATAGCCCGCAATAGCCAAACTAGGGAAGTATTCAAGTTTTATGGTGGCCGTCGCTTCCTAATTCAACTTCTTTGGACGTCCTAAGCAATTATGACCGACCGATACTCACGATGATTTTTGCGGTGACCCTCGACAGTATTCGAACCTCACATGTGGAGACAAAATTAGCGGCTGTGTCTATGCCGAAAGGGACAGCGAGACTAGTTTGCCGCTCAAGCCTCGAGTTCTAGATCTTCCACTCCTTCTCAGGGTTTACTGGAGCCGTTTATGCTAGCTGGTTAGTTGCCTGAATGCTTCAATGTCACCGGGAGACTAACATCATTATTTAAGAACAATGAAGCGATACTTTTATATGTCTCTAAGAGAGCAACTTCTTTGCCAAGGCAAGACCTCTTTCCAGCACCAGAAGTTAAGTCATGCCTCTTCATATTGGTAAGGCGATCGGCAAAGCTCTCCTCTTATTCCACATTAGGGCCACGTAGAGCATTGAAAGACGTTGTATCCTGCCCAAATACCATCTTGTTTGGGTGAACAACCTAAGCACTACTACCAAATTTGATTCGTAGTGATAGATAGAAATATGCTGTCTAGAAGTTGTAGTCCTTCAGATACGACCCGCTCAAATGAAAGCCAAACCTTGAATGAGTACTCGAGATTCTCGAATTATGGCATCAAGATGGTGCTTTGCGAGCTGCCTCGTAACTAACTAGGGCCGCAAAACTCACTTCATCAAGCTCATATTGAAGTGTTTTGAGCACTTCAGTATTCAGCGTGTACAGACGATGGTTTGCAATAAGATGCCCGTGGTATCCACCAGGCAAGAATGTTCACCAACAACGCACCCACAACAGCAAAGCCATCCATATCTGGATGCTTGCTCTTCGTCTCAACAAAATTATCAAGCATGGCTCTTGTCATCACAGACTTCCCATTCATACCTTGAACGCCATACATGTATGTTTCAAAGCAGAATCCAGCGGCGGCATCAAAGCTCGGTGGTCCTATATTGCGAATTATCTTAATTGGGTTCTTCGCAAGCCAACCGTCAAGCGCAGGCATTTGACCAAACACGCAGATATAATTGAGAGCATGATTAGAGGTCTGTATGAACCCAGAGTGGCATTTCCGGCATCTCAAATTCCCATAGACTTTGAAAATGCAAATTTTCCAACCACATCCCAGGCCATAAAATGCAACCATTCACAGAGAGAGCATGCGATGTCTGAGTTGAGTGCTTTAACGAATTGCCAAACAATACGTTCAAACAAAGCGTTGATGGTTTCATCTACTAGCGTTTCCATCTGAACCAGGTTTCCAGTTTGATTTAGCAAGTTCAGATGGCTGCATCTTTTGCTGCGATCTTCATTATTCCGTGTGTTGGATACATTCGCCAGAGACGTGGCCGGCATTGGCTTCAACCACTGTGTAAAAATTTAAGTCGTCGTGTCAACAATAAGATGCAGACTACACAGGACTGAAGCTGTACCTCTATAAATTGGTCTCTGCTATCATGGGTCTTCCTCAACAGCTCGGGATCGCTCCCGCTTACCAAGTCTGGACTAAGCTGGACGTTGGGCCCATATTTGGCGTGAATTTGTTCATGGGAAAGCTCGGCCCGCCCACCCAGAGCATTCAATAGGCGTAGAGACGGACGCAACTTGAGTGTAGTAATACAAGTCCACGACTTACCTACTGTACGCACTAGCGTTCTCTGATATAAGGGAAAACTAATATAAATGGAAAATTAACGTTGAAAATCTTAAGTTGGAGCTTAGAACTGCTAGCTGCTCATAAGAGATATATTCAGAACACAACACAGACTTCGTTCGTTGTAATACCAAAAAAGCCTTAATAATAGAATCTATAGGATGCTGGCAGCCAAATCGGTCCAGTCCAATATCCGTCTAGCCATGTAGAATATTGAGAGGATGAAGACGAGATTGGGTTGTTCCAAGAGCGTTTGACCTCAGCCGAAGAACTGGGAAGGGTCCGCAATTGAATTGGACACCACTCACGTGAGCCTTAGTCAAAGCTTATCGGCAATTCGCGCTAAGATAACGAGAAAATTTTGGGGTTCCTCTATATCGACTCGAACTTGCAGATTATCGAGATAGTAACATTCCAGTCCTCTCAACACAATGCCGAAGAAACGCAAAGCCTCCTCTCGCAACAGTGGCGCTGAAATTGTCTCTGGCTTCGAGCCAAGAGGAGGTAAACACCGTGCGATCACATCATATGAAGATGTCGCCGATTCTGAGGATGAATTCCACATCAATCGCGACAAGGTGATGCTAGATGAGGGGCCGGACTCAAAGAGGAGGCGAAAACATGCTGAGGAAGGTAGGTACCCGTTGATTCCACCCAGCAATATAGCCCTTCCTAACAATGACCAATTACAGAGGAACAACTCGACGCTTCAGACGATGAAATCTTAGGCCATTCCGAGGACTCCGAGGACTCGCAAGATGACGAAGACACCCCAAAAGCGTCACTATCAAGAAATGTTAATTCCGACGATGAAGCTGAGCAAGAGGAAGAGGAAGAAGGATGGGGAGCTTCAAAAAAGGACTACTACAATGCAGACGAGATTCAGACCGAGGTTGATGCCATGGAGGAGGAAGCGGAAGCAAAGCGTATTCAGCAGAAGAAGCTTCAAAAGATGACAGATGCGGACTTTGGGTTCGACGAGAGTGAATGGCTGGATGCTGAGAAAGAGGACGACAACGACGGTAGAGATATTGTTACAGAAGTCTTGAAGGACCTAGAAATTACACCTGAAATGAGCGCCGAAGAACGGTTACAAATCCTTCGAAGTCGATATCCAGAATTTGAGTTCCTGGCCGACGAATTTGTTACGTTACAACCTGTTCTGATGGAGCTGCAGCAAGAGACGGCTACAGATAGGCCGATACCAGGAAAAACTTCACAGACCGTGGTGAAATGCAGAGCATTGGCGGCATATATGGCATCACTTACCATGTATTTTGCAATTCTAACCTCAAGTGCAGGGCACGCACTAGATCCATCAGAACTCCAAGATCACCCAGTCATGGACTCGCTCCTACAATGCCGAAAACTCTGGTCGAAGGTCAAGTCATTAAAAGCACCAGCTTCACCTAGCGCCGACGATTCAGATTCCAGTCACAAGGAAGAACCTACAACCCAACTCTCTCCATCATCAGAACCAGCAACTACCCTCTCTAGGTCCTCCAAGAAATCCTCAAAACACGCACGCTTTGCCCCATCAGAATCAACCGACCCCTTCCTGATGGACCTAGAAACTGAACTCGCCGACCTCTTCTCGTCCCGGAACCCCAAATCTAAATCCGCCCCTTCTAAGAAATCCCCTGCTCAAGACCTCGACGAGTCCAACTCAGACTTCGGCGAAGAGACGCATCTCTCAACCCGTGATGCCGCCTCCAAAGCCGCGAAAAAGAAGACCCTTCGTTTCTACACCTCCCAAATAACGCAGAAATCCCAGAAACGTCTTGGTGCCGGCGCAGCTGCAGGAGGTGACGACGACTTACCTTACCGCGAACGATTCCGAGATCGGCAGATGCGATTGAACGCCGAGGCCGAGAAACGAGGGAAGCTACTCGATGCTTCTGGTCGTGGGAAAGTACGGGGTGAGGAGCTTGGTGGCGATGATTCGGGAGATGAGGTTGCGAACAAGGATAAGAATGGTGAGGATGGGGATCATGAGTATTATAACCTCGTCTCCTCAACTGCTAGTAAACGGAAAGCGGATCGGAAAACTGCAGCGCAGCAAGTATCAGCTCTTGCCGCGGCCTCAGCACTCGATCGTATTCCAGGTGAAGCGGATCTAAACGACGATCAGAAACGTGCCATTGGATACACGATTGAGAAGAATAAGGGACTGGCGCCAAAACGGAAGAAGGAGGTGCGAAATCCACGTGTGAAGAAGAGGATGAAATTTGAGGAGAAGAAGAAGAAGTTAGGTAGTATGAAGGCTGTCTATAAAGGTGGTGAGGAGAGAGGTGGCTATGGTGGTGAGAAGACCGGTATAAAGAGTGGGTTGGTGAAGAGTATCAAGCTGTGATAGATACTTGTGCCTAGTGGTACATAAAATGAAGGTTGGGATAGCAACGATGTAACCTAAGAGATAATTGCATGCCAATTTCATTATTCCTGTCTAGTTTGTTTCCTTTCGAGCAATCTTTCTAGCTATCTTTCTTCCATGGCATTTACAGCTGTCATGACATTATAATATCGTCCCTTCCAAGGCCACTCTATACTCAATGGCAGATACCAAAAGCAGGTTGACATCCATTAACAGGCTTACAATAGTCGTCGGAGCTCCCGCAGAAGCTGTGCCCCGAGCAGCAATTGCCATAAATGCTTCCCTGACATGTAACATCAGGTCCGCAAACACCATCAATGCTCGTCTTTTGCATCTTGGCACATATTCCGAATCGAGCCTGGCAACCTTGATCAATGGAACAGTATGCTGAAGAGGAACCACAGAAATTATTCTTCGAACAGCAATCTCCAAACGTTGAACCGTGGCACGAAACACCATCACCACAGAACCCATCTACACTGACCTTCGGCCCAGGTGGTGGCCTCGGAGGTGTTTCTGGGTTAATAGCAGTTTTGTCGCACCTCCCGAATCCATTTTGGCATCCTATTCCACAATAATCTAGCGAAGAACCACAAAAGCTACTTTGGGAACAACAATTTCCGAATGTTGAACCCAAACAAGTTGTATCCGTGCCGCAAGAACCATCTATACTGACCTTAAGTGTGGATACAGGTGGTGGCAGCGGAGCAAGATTGTTAGTCCCGCATAGTCCAAAGGCATCTTGGCAACCATTACTCACCGAACAGTGGTTTTCGGAAGTACCACACCAACCCCATTTTGAACAGCAGTTACCGAAGACAGATTTCAAGCACGTTTCACCACGTCCACATGTTCCATCAATACTGACCGTTAGAGGAGCTGCTGGGGGTGTTGGAGTTGCCACCTGAGAAGAGGTCAAAGATGTAACCTGGGAATTGTCCCCGCACAGTCCGAAGTTCGCTTGACAATTGTTGGTAACTGCACAATAATCGGGTGTAGAACCACAATATCCGCTCTGGGAACAACAATTGCCAAAGGCTGAGCCAAGACACGTTGTCATCTGCCCACAGGAACCATCAATGCTCACAGTCAAGCTGCTGGGAGACGTTCCTGGATTATGGGGAGGTGGTGCCCCTCCGGGTGGAGGACTATTGCAGTCAGTACTTGGAAAACATTGAAAAAGAGTCAAAGACTAACTTTCCATTCCCAGCAATAAAGTCTACCGACCATGCAACGGTTCCTCCAAGGCAATTTTTGTCTGCCCAAATCTCCTTCATGGCAAGTGTTTCTGCATCGTCGTAGGCCATCCACTGGTTTCCATTATAGTTTATATGTTTTTGGAATGTATCAGATATCAATTTTGGCTCGAGCTGTTTCTGCTTGATCAAATCCAGTATCTCTTTCAAAGACATGGTTCCTTCATCGTGAGTACACGGTCCTGGCGTACTTGGACCTGAATAGGGACAACCAGCATCCACGCAAGAGGTGTTCGAGAGAGTGTAACCGCGACCATAATATGGCAGTCCTAAATTGACTTTGCAAGGCTCAATGCCGTCGAACCACAAAGGAACAATTCTGGACTCAATATCCCGAATTGAAGCTTGTGGCAATACATGTGCACCCAATCGAGCAGCTTCCCACGGTCCATGAATATCATATGCCATAAAATTGAAGAAGTCCAGATACGGCTGCATTGCTATCAAGTCGAATTGGGATAAACCCGGGAAATCTGTTGGACTGCTCAAGTTAGTCGTACATCTACCAAAAGCTACGGGCACCTACATAGCAATGCTGATACCATATCTATTCCCGAATGCAGATCTCATCTCCTTTATGAGCAGAACAATATTTCTGAAATCTGCTTGCTTCCCACCACGATATACGAGGACAGGAGTCTCCCAATCTAAATCAACCCCTTGAAATCCATATTGGTTCATAAAATCAATCAACGACGAGATGAAGATCGCTCTCGATTCAGCAGAGGAAGCCATATCTGACCAAGCATGAATTGTTGGAGCATCAGCATCATTCAGGCCACCTCCACCAACAGCAATCCAGGTTTTCATAACAGTTGATTTCAAGGCGTTAAATTGGCTATACAATGGAATATCTGTTCTGGGATCGACTGGAACAACTTTAAAGCTTTTAGGGTCGATGGAGGCAAATGCGAACACCAAGTGAGTGAGTGCCGTAGTGTCGATTTGAGATGGCCATACTTTGTCACAATTTCTCCACTGTACGTTGCTGGTCATGCATTAGCAACATTATGAAATATCGTTGTAGTGCTCACCCGGCCTGCCAATATGCAACTTTCCTACCTCTTGAGGCGGAACGGTCTGCAGCCTTGCATGAGGGCTGTTTCGCTACTTCGCAGCTACCGAAACCCTCTTGGCATGGGAGTGTTATATCTGGGGTGTTCGGATGGTGGGTCGTGGCTCCGTTACAGAAGACATCGGAGGTCTGCACATCATTAGAGCGTTCTAGTTATTTCCATGCTCATTCGCCACTTACCCCACAATAGCCAAAGTACGAGCAGCAAATGTTCAACGGACACTTCTGAGCACCATCCAGTGAGTCAACTCCGCAGTTGGCATGAGCCTCGCAATTCGAGATACAGACGGTAGTTCCGGTGTTCCTGCAATTGTACGGAGTAAAGCCACATTTTCCCTCCTAGCAAAAAATTGGTATCAGTGCCAACCAACAGCGAAGGTGAAGACTCGGGTCTCTCTTACCGAGTTGCAACAGCTACCATCTACGCAAGGCGTTCCGGGGCCACACTGGGACAGAGCTGCCGAGAGCGAGACGACTTTTGAGATGCCGGGGTGGCGATGATCGTTGGTGATAGACTGGTTTTCTGCAAGTGTCATATTCTCTCCAATTTGACTGATGATGTGCTCGTATCCTATCTCGAGAATTGGAAGGGGTGGATGGGCGGCGATATTTTGTTGCACAATGGCAGGGGGAGCAATCACATCCACATCTTTATCCTCAATAAGTGCTGAGGAAGAAGCAGGTTGTGATGGAGGTATCAGAAATGCGTGGACTGCAATATTTTGGATGACAATAAATGTCGAAATGAAAAGAATGGATGATGTGAGATACATCGTAGGAAAAGATCATAGGAAACGCAAGAGAAACGAAGGACTTGTGAGGTGGAAATGAAGAACGAAGAATGAAAAGAAGGAGATTCCATTTTGGGTTGGAGATAAAATGTTGACCACTTTGTCATTCTTGCTCGAGGGTGTAGAGGAAGGAACGAATTTCGTACCTTCCCGAGTCGACGTACCCCGCTTCACGACATCATGAGGTTCTCATCATGCTAATCTTTTGAATATGAATTTGAATTTAGAATCCACAGGATAACGCTAAAATTAGATACAATACTCAACAATGCTCAGCATAAGAATGTGTTCCCAGTTTCATAAGGTTGCTAGTCACTTGAAGTATAGTGTACGGGCCACTACCTTTAAGTACGACACCACAATTGAGGCTTCCGAGACAACTAATTAAAACCCCGCTGTCACTTGCAACGGCTAACTAAGGAACAATCGTTCCTTCGACTTGCACAACATTTATCAGCAATGCTCATACCTATTGTGCAATGGCATTGGTGTCCGAATAAGATGTAGCATGCCAGAATACGATGACAAGCGGCCACTGCATAATACAAGCATTCATATCTGGAATGGTCAGATAACGTTGGACTTTATCCTTGCAGACTTGAGGATCCATACTTTCCAATCAACATTGGAGTACGGATTTTCACTTTTCATCAACCATTACTTGAAAATAGTACTCCCACATTGTCGAGTAATCGAAGAGGAAGAAGAGGTCTTTCGCTTACTCCTAGTATCAGCTTTCTTAATTAGATTGCCTTAGCTACAACTGTAATACAATAGAAACAATTTTATTGCCCAGGATTTCAATAGGTCTGGACGTTCGCCTGTCAAAGCTTCACAATTTCATATTAGCACGCTCTACTAGATATGCCAGGACCCAAAGATAATTTGGAGAGGGGTATGCTGGTATCAAAGTTTCTCGGACGATTTTTCTATACAAATTCGTTGGAGCTCACTTTCGCGTAGAAGCGTCGATTGTGTCCTATGTCCGCTGTTCAAAGCCTTACGCAGGAGTCGGAATTGATTTCTAGGGTAGGGTAAAGAGTGTACTTCTCAAGAAACGTTAAAAAGGGACTGCCCTCTATAATACATGAAAAAGCGAGTCTTTATATAGAGAGTAACTTCCTGACTATGTAGGTTTAATATCCTTCACAATCTTCTTTGCCGCCTTACCGATAATTCATAACTCATATAACCACTATTACGTTATAGTGGCTAACAGCTACACTATATTATAGTCTCGACTTCTCCGCCATCATAGATGAGGAATTTGGCAAACTATCAATACTGTCTCGTGTGATTTGGTCAACGCTCTGATAGCCAGCGCAATTCATCAGGATATCAAAGTCGGCCAGCAAGCTCTTCATGACATGTTGAACACCAAGCTCACCTTTGATGCTGAGACCCCAAACCCATAGTCTACCAACAAACACAAATTTCGCTCCTAGAGCCAAAGCTTTGAAAACATCCGCGGCTCCTCGAATGCCCGAGTCAAACATGATATATGTTTTGTCGCCAATAGCTGCAACGATCTTTTCCAGAGCGTCAAGACTTGCAGTGGCGCCATCTACTTGTCGACCAGCATGATTGCTCACTATGATCCCATCAACTCCAAGCTCCACGCAATTTTTGGCATCCGCTACGCTTTGGATTCCTTTCAGACAAAATGGCTTCCCACCGCTGATCCTCCTCCATTGTTCCATCAGCCAAGGCATTTTGTCCCAAGTCCAAGCTCGACCATGCCACACATTGTCTATCCACAGCGCTCCAGCTTCGTTTGGCATTGTTTTAGGATCAATGTTCTTCTCTTTCAATCGTTTCTGAAATACAGGATCAGAAAGACCAAGGTCGGCGCCGACGCCATGGTAGAAGGCATAATTGGATTCCGCTTCGTCGTGGTGTCTCCAAGCTAGCTGCCACGTATCTAGAGTCAAGATGCAAGCAGAAAATCCGCTCTTGTGCGCTCGTTCAAGAAGACTTATCGTTAATTCGTCATCATGAGGCATATATAACTGAAAGAATCTCGGGCCTTCCCCATTTGCTTTTCCCACGTCCTCTATAGACGTCGATCCGGCCGTGGAAAGGCAGTAAGGAAGGTTCAGCTCCTTTGCGACCTTGGCAACAGGCAATTCTCCTAGGGGATGGTATATCTTGTTGATTCCAATTGGTGCAAATCCTATGGGCGCCCCGACTTTATGTCCAAATATTTCGGCCTTTGTATCTCGAACATTGGTATCAACTAGCATGCGTGGAATAATCCTATGTCGATAGAAGGATTGTCGATTGGCAAGGTGGGTATACGACTGTCCTGCATTGGAGGATGCATAATACCTAGGCGGAATAAATTCAATGTCACAAACAGAACACAGAGATTGTCACTTACCACCCGCCAATAGTCAACGCCCTCTTTGCAAGATCTTCGAGATCTCCTGGTTCGGTGCTGAAGGGGGGCAATTCGCCGTTGTTATCCTTCCAAAATAATTCCCGCTGATACAGCCCCCATTGAGGGGTGTTCCGAGACTTGATGTTTGGATTCTCTGGGTCAGACATAATGAAGATTTTCTGGATTTCGACACAAAGGAATAACAATACACAGGGACGAGAAGGAGAAATATACTCCCTTGTGAGTCAATCCAGAAATGTAATCCTTGTTCAATCACGAATATTCCTCGGGTTTATGACTATTCAATGTCGATAACCTCGATGACTTCATCATGACCGGGAATGACGTTACTAGAAACACTTCCCCATAAACGCTCAAGCTTATACGCTAAAGACGCTGTGTGCACTTCCCGTTCGAGATATCCTCTCTAATTCATCCTCAAGCTATTTGCACAGTAAAATATTCCATGAACACAAAAGACCAGTTGACGTCTTCTGAATGCATTCTGTCTTTAGGAAGGAATGGGGTCCGAAAATCGCGGTCCAAGCCTCAGAGTACTCGCCCCCACACCTTTTCTAGTCACTCCCATGGCCATTTGTGCTACTAATATCATTCTCCCTCCACCCGCGTTATTTTGCTTCGTCAATTGTATTCCACAAGTTAAATTTCTTGTTGAACAAGTCGCCTGATGCAATTTTAAATACGCAATCTACAAATTGATCATCATTTGAGGACTTTGCACAGTACCTGCCCCTTTAGGGTCTGTCAATATATCAATCTTATTGCAACGTACCGAGTACCCGCAAACAAACTTCATCGGCAGGAAAGAGCCTGTCTATCACGTAGTGGATGCATCTCCAGCAATTAAACAGTGTATCGACACTGAGGATGATTTTGTCAGAGCGTAACTCTCAGTTCAACTCAGTGTCATCAAAGACCAGCTTGAAAAGCTCACTTCGGCAGCTGAGCTGGATCGGTATGTACAGTCCCTTGTCTTAGTAAGGACAAAGAGAATCCATTTCGCGTGAAAACTTAACACATCCAATAGCTGGATTAGGTCTATCTATCATGCATTCAGCCATTACAATTATACGTATCCCTTCCTCCCTCGAATCTGGTATTGATAGATCACTGTTTATGCTTACTTTGTTCCCTGTCACGATTCCAATTCTTGTGCCACCCGAACTGCGTCGTGTACGAACTACAATTCCACGTTTGCACTGCGTAGATATCGATCGTGCGAACGCTTCCCCGAGATTTCATTAATTTTCAATGTTGGTGTTACGGCAGCATCACTTCCGCTCTTCCAAAGTTTTGTCTTTCGGGCTCCTCGGCATCTCTCTTTCTCATTGGCTGGTCATCAATATATCTTGCGGACCGCCAGCCGGCAAATATACAAATGCCATATATTACCCCAGTGGTTCTCGTCATATCACGCGGAGCCAAACTAATATATATATCATTCGTCGCATGACAGGCTGTGGGGCACGAGAATCTGGGGAAACAATATGGGGTATAAAGGTGGTGGTACGATGTCCTTTCGTGGCTGTTATTCCTTCTCTCTGTATTCTTCTCTGTAATATCGACATCATGTATCTCACTTCTGTTTTCTCTGCTGCGGCACTTCTTGTTGCTCAAGTTTCGGCCCATGGTGCTGTCACTAGCTATGTTATCGATGGAAAGACATATCCAGGGTAAAATTCCCCTTTCGCACATATCGCTCTCTACTAACTCCTCGCCAGTTACACTGGCTTCTCCCCAGCCTCATCTCCGGACTCCATTCAAAGACAATGGCCGGACTACAACCCCACCATGACCGTCACCGACAAGAAAGTTATGTGTAACGGTGGCACGTCCGCAAAGCTCACGGCCAGTGTCGCCGCTGGTTCCAAGATCACAGCCAAGTGGGCACAATGGACACACGAGCAAGGACCCGTCATGGTTTGGATGTATAAGTGCGCCGGTACCATTGATACTTGCAATGGTTCTGGAAAGGGCTGGTTCAAAATCGATCAACAGGGTATGACTGCTCCTCCGTATAGCGGAAAGAGCTGGGGCACCGCAGTTGTGTATTCGAAACATGAATGGACTAGCACTATTCCTGCCAAGCTTGCACCAGGCAACTATTTGATCCGTCATGAGTTGATCGCTTTGCATCAGGCGAATACACCTCAGTTCTACGCGGAATGCGCGCAGTTGGCTGTCACTGGAAGTGGAACTGAGAGTCCTTCTGGTGCTTTTTTGGCGACTATTCCCGGATATGCGCCACAAAGCGATCCAGGAATTACTGTAAGCAAACTCGCTTCTAGTTTTAGCAGCATGAAGACGTTAATGCTAACCAAACTTTAGGTCGATACTTACATGACCAAGGCCACCACTTATAAATGCCCCGGTCCTGATGTCTGGTCTTAGATCACATCACGTGTCAATTTTCTCGTGGTATTTTGTATGTGGAAATCTGCTGAAGGGATGCGGATTTGAGACGAACAATTCTTGTACATGATTCAAAACTACCTAGTAGACTTTGTCGGTGGTAGCGTAATTTACAAAATGCGGAGCCCCAAAAATTTCAGGTTTCTGGCCACCAATTTAGCAGGAAGTGAGTTGCAAGTGATCGACAACTTTACGTACTATTCTAGGTCATGGTGTGCTCGAGGTAACACTGTGCCTTAAATAAAGTTTTGATTCGCATTTGAGGCTGAATGGAGGATGGGGAACCTTGCTGCTGAGGCGCGTTCGGTGTGGAGTCGGTTATGTATGGTTAAATGTGATGAATGGAGAGGTGTGGTTGGGCAAGAACTGAGCTTGAGTCTGCTTAGCTAAGGAAGAGAAGTTTCTTTAAAGAAGCTGTCCTAGAGCCATCAACAAAATCCAGCAAACAGATACAATAAATGATAATTTAAAAATGGATCATACTTCGTTACTATTGGACTTAAGCTGGCAAAGTTTGAGGTTCGCTAGTGTAGTTTCACTATGATATCAAAACTACTTAAGTTTGCCATCATCCCGTATACCTCGTCAAACCTAATCTCAACTCATGACTTATCCCAACCTCAAGATCTCCAATCACTATTACACTTCTCAAACAGTCCACTAGTTGTCCTTTCTACCCTGAGGAGACCTATAATCAAGCGTATTTTCGCCATTCACAACGGATTCTCCAGCACCAAATATAGCAGAAATTTTGAAATCTTTATCCATTTTACCCCTTACAACCAGCTATCCTTGAGGAACTAGGTGCCCCTCGAGATGAATATCTCTGTCATTGCCACCAACCAACCAAATAATACTACCAGCGAGGACGGTCAGTGAATGAAGACCTTAAACCAAAAACAAGCTCTAACCAAGTTTCAAGGGGGTGGTGATAGCGAATTATTTGGATCTGTTAGAACTTTGAGTGTTGCGAATAATAAAATAAATGCAGCCGAGAAGTTATGCCAAGATATCAGTGACATCTGCTGAAAGAATTTCTTCGAAAACATAAGTTGGTGCGTGAAGCAAAAACGAGAAGAAGGGAGGACATGATATTTCAATTGTCTGATAGCTTGAAAGCTCGTGGGCCATTGAGTAAACGGTGATGACGAGTAGTAAACAATAAGCGATGCAGTTCATAGCCCCACGGAATATTATGAAAGTAGAATAATTTCAGACAATAGGAGGTGCTTACCCTGATCCTACTATAGAAGGGCAACCAGAGATGATCCAGCGAAGAATGCGTACCGTTAAGTAAGAATTCGATGGTTCTTGTGACAATTGCATAGATGCTGGAAAAGCCAGACTTATGCTGGTCATCCTCCGAGAAAAGATGAACCTTCGAGCGCATCTTAAAGCACCCCAACTTAGGCCTAGTCATTCTGTAAGTAGTTGGATAAATTGAATACTGTCTGAGAAACTGTCACTGAAAATGGTGGTCACGTGAACTTATTTTCTAGCTATTTGAGTCAGTGATCCACACGGAGCTAGACTCCTATCATCTCTTAGAATATAGAGGCCGTATATCGTTAACCTAATTTCAAACCGCTCGGAATAGAGACTAGCTCTAGTCCGGCCGTCCTACGATGGTCTTTGACTTATAGAGGACGTTAAAAGGAATAAACAAACAAACGAGTCAGTGATCCTGTCTTGAAATTCAAGCTCTCCAGAGCGTTTTGAACCCTACTTTTTTACGCCACAGAAACATCTTGCACTTACCAGTATATCTGATCATGCTTGTAACCTTTTGTGCGATATCGTGGTTCGCTCTTTTATTCTTCTTACCGAGAGAAAACAATGCAGTGTAGAGAAAGCGAGTTAGAAGAGACAAAGCTATCTAGCTGGTGAAGTAAAAATTTTCCTAACTTCTTTTAGAATTATATAATGCTGCTTCTTCTATGCTCTATTTATCCAGTTACCTGTAGTGGTAGTGTTTCATTGTTGCTACAAGCGGCACCGAGAAAGGGACATCTCTGCTAAACTCCTCCTATGTGCTTGGAATTTATTGTTAAAGAAAAAAAATTATGTGTAATTGCAGGTATTAGCTGATGCGTAATAGATGCTAGACCTGAGTCGAGCAAGTATTACAGCGGATTCCTGGTTCTCGTAAGAGTATAGTCAACCAAAGCTTAGATTTCAAGCATGAGACCCGGAATTTCTTCTCATCATAACAGTGCTCTGAACTCTGACCATGGTATTTGTAGCGTCTAGATTCTAAGTAATTATACCGCTTCTACCTTCATGTAATAAAGAGCCGCGTATTCTACAATATTTATTATTCGTAAATCACTATTAACCTAAACCAGAATTCTATGATCAGAGGATGTAACGCCTATAGAGAATAGCAAGAGCAAGACATATGAGAGATCGTGGCCTCAAATGGCTTATTAAAAACATATAGTGCTTACTAACGATCAGCAACTACCACTGGGAGCCGAATACTCTCGTCTCCGTCAACCAAATCAGGCATGAAAGGAAACTTAATTGTTCGTTTGGTTACAGCTAAATTACACTATTGAAACAGTACATCATTTCAAGATCCCCCCCAAGTTCCTAAAGCTCTTTTTCTTTTGAAACCCAAGTCCTTGCTGCTGTGGTGGTGGAGCAAATGCCATGGCAGATCCCATATTCCCATTCTGCCCTCCAAAAACTCCAGAAGGGACGCCAATTCCTACTGACAGAAATCCAGCACTTTGCGGGGCCTGGTATTGCTGAAGTTGAAAGCCTTGAGAGGAAGGGCTCGCAGAGTATTGCTGAAATGCCGGATTTGTTTGTTGGCTATATTGGGGTTGGGTATTCTGACCGTAGGCTTGTGCGTTCGCGTTGAAATTGGGGATTTGATGCGTATAAAATTGAGGAATTTGCTGTTGTGGCTGCTGCTGGGCTTGCATATACCCTTGCTGCGGGACAGGGGATGGTGATTTAGGGGGCGGGGATAGCGTCGTCTGGGAGAATTGTTGCTGGAAAGCTGGCGTCATATTGACAGGGATTGGTTGAAGGAGTGGTGATGGCGGTGCAATTGGGCTGAGAGGCGTTTGCTGCGATGGATAGGAGACGATAGGACTGTGCATTGCCTGAGGTTGAATGAATTGAGGTTGCGACATTATAGTTTGGGGTATCGGAACAGGAGTTGGAGGTGACTGAGATGGTGGAGAAGCAGGAGTTTGCACGGTTTTAGGACTTAATGTCTGAGGTTGTATGGCGAGACTCTGGGCTGACGTTGGCAGCATTTTTTGCTGATTTGTCCAGCCACTCGTCGTATATTGAACATTTGGTTGACTTGGCTGTTGAGTATTCGAAGGTGCTATATTACCAGAAACTAGAGTGCCCAGTGTGCTCTGTTGGGATTGGGTTGTCACTGGTGAGACGGAGCCTGGATGCGGCACATTCGAGTATTGCGGTGACGAAAGCATTAAATTTTCGGTGGCTGCTGAAAGATCAATCTTACCCAGTGTTGCTGTGGTTGATATGCTCGGTGTGGATGGAGATTGTTGAAATGATGGAGCTTGTGGGACACTTGGCGAGTAGGGAGAAGTAGTTTGCTGCTTCTCTGAACCAGACTGGCCAAACGATGATGACTGGGCATTGAAAGCTGGGCTATATGGCGGAGGAGGAGCGAATAAGTCTATAGTACTAGGTAAGTTGAGGGAAGGAACCACCATTGGCTCTGTTCTGCGTGGTTCTTGAGGGACTGTAGAGGATGCCGGATTCAGCTGTATCGTAGTACCAAATTGTACTGAACTCGGCTGTTGGAAACCGGCGTTAGGAGAGTTAAATGTTGGCTGATGAGACATATAGGGTTGATTTGTCTTTGGGTCAGATATTGGCAGTGTCATAGAGAACATTGAAGAAGTTGAAGGCCGCCTCTGATGACCTTCTTGGTTGACTGGAGCAAGTTCCGTGGGCTTGGCATCAGTTTGGGCAGCTGAATTGGCATCTTTCTTTGGTTGCCATGGTGTCTAAGCACTAATTGTCAGTTGAAAAACTAGAGTATATTGGTTGATTGCTTCATGCCGATAAGCAATGCGCTCAAGTTGAAAAGGCTTACATATCCCGGCATTCCAAATTGGTCTAAAATCCTGAGCATCTCCCTTTGATCTTCTGTCCCCCCACCCTGAATATTCCTTAGAATATCGCTCACTGGGAGACCGTTCTTGTTGATCACATGTTTGTTGGCTCCAGATGATAGCAGAAGCTCAACTATTTCAGGCTTGGAATGCCGAACAGCGAGATGCAATGGTGTCTCCCCCTTATATGACTGTAGATCAACAGCGGCGCCGAATGAGACCAGTGTGCGCACTGTTGCCGCATTACCAGCCCAAGCTGCTAAGTGGAGTGCGGTCTTCTGCTTTCTTGTCATGGTATCTACTGGCATTCCAAGCTTGAGATACAATTCAATGACGGCAGCCTTTCCTCTAGAAGCGGCGCAGTGATAAGGCATCCAGCCAAAATCCGTCATTGCAGTAGCATCTGCACCTTTCTCAAAGAGCAGCTTAACACATCCAGTTTGTCCTGTCCAAGATGCTGCGTGTAATGGGGTCCAATTCTTCGTTGTAGTGACTCGAACATCGGCATTGTATTTCAAGAGAACTTCCATCACAGCGACATGGCCATAGAGTGCAGCGTGATGCAAAGCTGTACCGCCCTGTCCAGTGTCTTTTGTCATAAGCTTCCAATGGTCTCGATCGGTAGAGATTCCTTCGTTAAGAACACCTTTGAAGTACTTTGTTGTATATTTTACTGCCTCCATGGTGCCAACATCCCGCGCTCGGGCACTAAAATACTTTAGTCATTCCCTATAAACCAGATGTTAGAAAGGGTTGCATACTCTACAGGCTGGCCTTGTTTGATCAAATGTTCTACAATCTGTTCTTGACCCTTGCTCGCGGCAACCTCGAAAATTGTTCCATAAACATCATCAGTCTTCGCTCCTTGCTGAAGAAGTAGAACAAAAACACCGAGGTGTCCACGTTCAGTAGCATAATATATCGGCGTGAAGCCGTGGTTGTCATGAGCTTCCAAGTATTGCCGAAGTTCGCCGCTTAACATCAATTGCTGTGCAAGGGATGGAAGATCGAGATAACTAGCCATGTGCAGCAGAGTGAAGTCTTTCGGAGCTATAAAGCTCCACTTGCCAGTAGTCGCTGGCCAGTATGTGAGCCACCAATTCTTTCTAATCATGGAATTTTTGATGAAAAATGGGGAGTTGAGATTGATCTGAGGTCGAGTTGCTTCTCGTAGATGCGACGGCCAAAACTCGACAGCATAGGGAAATAAAGGGTATTGAGTGACATGCTTGAAATACTTCTCCTGACCATCCGCAGGCAACATGGCCCCTTCTTGTAAACAGCCACCCTCAAGATATTGTATGCAGAGACTAGCTATCTCTGAGTCCGTCTCTCCAAGGTGCACATAAAAATGAAACAAACTTGCATTGGTTCGCAGAGGGCTCGAGTCGCCAGTCAAAAGATCTTTCACCGAATTGTGGGTGATATGGACAGTATCATCTTCCTCGACTGTGAGCATCGAGCCACAAGCTGATATCCCCTGTAATGTTAGCGCCCTTGTGTCGAACGATCGGTAATTCAAGAGTACTAGGGCAGCACCAAGCTCATGAACCATAAGAGGTCTACGTGCTGTGAGCACCCACCGCAAAATCGCAATTGCCAGACTTATTAGATTTTGCGGAATATTTTGAAGTGTGCGGCAGTATAGCTCGTTCGGGTCTCCGGGAAGTTGCGCGAGAACCAGCTCTGCATCTTGCGGTTGGTATCGCATGATTTCTTCAATGGCAAGATCCACCCAGAGGAATGTGCCATCACCACGTTCCTCGAGTCCAGTGAACAACTTCGAGCTTAAACTCTCCGAGTAGCCTCTTTCCGTGGCCAGAATTGTCACTCTTTCTTCGATATAAATCGCCACTGAGTCGTTTTCCTCGAGATCTTCTTCTAATTCGGTTTCAGCCTCCGCTGTCAAATTATCAAATACGTACTCGGTATGTACTGGCGTCGACGGAGGTATTTTATCAGCGCCTTCTTGAAATTTAGAGTCAGATGGAATTTTCTGCTGACCAGGACTATAAGTCGACTCTGATGGCAGTTCCGCGAAAGTATCCTGGATTGTAGTTAATGCGATTGAAGTTTGAGTCTCGGTGGCTCCGCCATTAGAGCTAATGTGTCGTTTATAATCTCTGTGGTTTTGAAATGGTGTAACAGCTGCCTCAGAAGAAATGAAACTCTGAGCTGAATTAGTCTGTGCAGGTGAATTTGAGTATGCGGTGTCGGGGCAAGGTTTTCCTTCTTGGTTATTATTTGGAGGCGGATGAACTTGAGTTGATGATTCACTGGACAATGATGTGATGATAGCGGATACTGGAGCACATTCCTTCGCCGCCTTTGCAGTTTCTTGACGAAGAGCTTCTCTTGCAATAGATGCCAGCTTTGCCGACTTATTGGTGGAACTCTTTGCTTCTTTCTTGAGTGGAATGCGAGGGAACCCCTCCAAAGCTTCCGAGATACATTTTGGCGCTTCTCTACTAATCAACAGTATTTGTAAGGCCGGTCCTGGCTGCTGTTGAGTTGCAGGATTGAGGTTGTGGCTCTGTCGTAACTCGTACTGCTCTTCTTCGTCCTCATAGAACTCCTTGATGATATCTAATAGGTAGTCCAGTGGTTCCTCAAGACATTGGTCTATTCCATCGATAATACAAAACACTCTCCCCGCTCGTGGATCCCGAGTCATGTTCACAAAGTTTTTCCACAATGCCCCTAGAGCACTTGTGTTGTGATTGAAGAGGGAGTCTCTCTGGTTCTGGTAGTCAGACATAAGTACATCTATCAGTTCGGGCCTTGCTGTGATCAGGAGCAGCATCAAACCGCGGATCACCGAAACTGGATGGTTCCGCATATGGTCCTTGCTATCACAGAAAAAATAAAGCACAATGGCTCCATCCCCTTGGTCAGGCGTCCTCTCGAACTCATTGATGAGAAAAAGTGTGAGAGGTGTCTTTCCTAGGCCAGTGCCACCATGGATCCACAATAGTTGAGAGTGGGTACGCGTGTCCCGCCACCTCTTGAACTTGCTGATATTGAGGATATATCCGAACATCTTCGACGATAGATTGTCCGCATTTTTGTTCTTTTTACGCAAGGATCTTCTGATAAAATCTCGATTGTTATTCGGATGGGTTATTCCTTGGACTAGCGCAACATGGCATCTGTCTCTCTTTGAGTCCAGTCCTTCTCCTATGGCATGATCAGTACTTAACCAACACGCACATTAGAAGTCTTCAGACTCACCGATTAATGTTGCATTATTGAATGTGTTACCAACAAGCTGCTGTCCCCCAAAATTGGTGATAGTGTCGGAAATTTTCGACCCGGCTCCAGTCAAGCGATCTGTGAAGGTCTTTGACATGGTTGAGTACTTGCTAGAATTCAATGCAGACAGAATCCGACATTCGTGGTCCAAAATACGTGTTACATTGAATGTCAACGAAAATGTGCTTAGAAACACGAGAATAACATTCACCAAGGGCTCACCATGACAAGTGGCATTGGTAATAAGCTAAAGAAGACTGGATGTACTTTGCAGATGGGAATGGACTTTTTCCCCATATCTCCGCTCACCTTTTGAAAGAGCCTCAATTCGCGCTGTGCTTACCGAAAAGTGCGAAAATAGGCGGAATGCGGTAAGACCATGATAAATATTACGAATCGAAACGTGAAAGGTATTGAATGGAGTCTAGATGCATTTCAGCTTTATGCAGCCTTGCGCCCTCGTGTAACCGTGATGTCCTCAGCGCCCTGTGATTGGTTTCACATGCATGCTACGACTGAACTTGCTTTTCGGCTGAAATCAGTTGAACCGAATGACTACTCAGCTGAAGTTCAAGGGTGAATTTGCTAGAGATCCTCAGATCACTGAAACTATTTCAGGGGGATCTAGATGGGTCGAGTCTTCTCTATACTCGTTATTCACCAAGACAGAATCGGAAGTGCACCTTCAGCCTTATTCTTTATTTTATTTTATACAGGACTGGGACTCTCTAGTTGAAGGTCGCAAGCGCAATTATTACCTGCTTTCATCATGTTCAGTCGAAAGGAGAAGGTAGTAAGTGGTGGTTCAGAGGCAGAAGGTAACACACAGCCGTCAGTGTCATGATCAGCCATTTAACTCAAAAATACTCACGCAAATAGTAGCACACTAACTCGAGGTACCTTCGGCATCAAAAAGTGTCACGACCCAGTTGATGCAGTTGCAGAGTAAGTCCAGTTCTCTTTATCACGGTAGAAGAAGTAATTGATCAAATATGTAGTATTGTCTTCGTTCACGGCTTGACAGGAAATCGAGAGTCAACATGGACCGATAGAGAATCAGGGGTATTCTGGCCCGCACACCTTCTCAAAAATGACATTCCGAAAACTCGAATCATGACTTTCGGCTATGATGCGGATGTAGTACACTTTTGGGCGATGGCCTCCCAGAATTCCATTGGGAACCATGCACTCAAACTTGTCAACTCCTTGGCGCAAATCAGAGAGCGAACAGAAACGGAAGATAGACCGATCATATTTGTGACCCATAGCTTAGGCGGATTGGTTTTCGAAGACGTGGGTATTTGAATCAAGTGGATTGAAAGTGTTACTGAACGGTGACAGGCTATGCTCCTCTCGAAGAACAGTGCCGAACCTCAGATCCAGAGCCTTTTCTCTAGCACAGTCGGCGTCTGTTTTCTTGGAACACCACATTGTGGCGCATCAGCTGCGAATTGGGCAAGCGTCTTTGGTAGTATCATTAATGTGGTGAAGACGACCAACACAAGCTTGCTTAATGTATTGAAGCCAGACTCCCAGGTTTTGGCACGTATTCAGGGAGACTTCCATTCTATGTTACGAATGAGCGGTGCCCACGGCATGGCACAGTTGAAGATCACTTGCTTCTTTGAAGAACTTCCTGTGAGGGGGGTTGGTGAGGTATGTTTTGAAGCAGTCAAAGATTACAGTGCAGTTGGCAACAAAAGCTGACTCTCACATAGATTGTTCCGAAACACTCGGCAATTCTTCCTGGTTACAACAGCATACCAATTCATGCCAATCATATGGATATGACAAAATTCCCAGATGACGACGATGAAGGCTACCTTGCAGTATCCACGGAAATCATGCGATGGGTCAGAGCAATCCAAAGAGGTCCAAGAGAACCAGCTGTCTTGAACACTCCACAAACAGAAACAGTAGGAGCCTTGGACTCGCAAAACCGAGAGTCTTCGCATACAACAGTCGCAGATCAGCAGCAAGCATCAAGAGAATTTGAGGATCAAAGAGCAAGCCCGGCAAATATCCCCTTCCCGTACCAGCAGCCGCCTGGTCCTATCCAAGCGCCATATGGGCAATACTTCCCCCCTAGTCCGTATCCACAACAATTTTATCCTCAGCAATCTTTCCCTCATGGTTATCCACAAAACCCGGGGTATTTCCCCCAGGCTCAAGGACAGCCTTCGCCGCAACCTACACAGAATAGTTCAATCAACAACTATGGGGGGAAACAAGCAGTAGGAAACACAGTCCACGGCAATATATCGCTATAGATCATAATTTTGGATTTTTGAATCCTCGACTGTGAAGTATGTAGCTAAATATAGAGTTTTTCCCGCTTCATTCCCACCTGAGTAGTCTGATAACCCGCTTTGCCTCGATTCTAATCATGAGTCAAAAAATGACTGAATCATTTCACCCTTGGATATTACTACAATAAATACAATGACTCGACCAGAAGATAACATTCTTATGCTTGTCAATACTCAATATCCTTCAATTCCTTCCAGGGCTTGTTAAGAGCCAAGGTCAAAACTCTGAGTGCCCCAATGGCAGTAACTATCCTACAAAGAATTAGAGAATACAAATTATTCTCTTATCCTAATTAGGTTAATAAAATTTATTTCAATAGAATTTGAAGGATAATCTAGCAGATTGTCTAATACTATCTAGGAGATATAAATAGTAGGGTATCTACAGTTTGACCTAAGCCCTTACACTTACCCAGAGCATAGGCTACCATCCTGCGTAGACTTAGAGCTCCGAAAACTCTCTTGCTTGTTTAGTGACTTGATAAGCTTCTATACACTAAGAATAACCATACGTATAGATAATAAGGGCCTGGACAAGACAAAAGGAAAGCCAGAATCCCCTTGTTGAATTAAACTGTCTCACGACCTAGATCTTCTACAGTAATGAGAGCTCTGTGTAGAGCAGACTTCATTACCCCTGGGTAAGCATTATGCTTTAAGCCAATCACTCTCACCTGAGAACCCTTTTCCTTTAGGAGCCCATCTCCCTACGTATGCGCGCCCCAGACGACTCGGGCTAGATATCGATGTGAAAGCGCTTTACTCTTCATCTCAGCCATAGCATTAGAAAAGAAGGTTCGTGTCAAAGATTGCCGTTGGGGAAGAGTACCAGTACTGCTAAAATCCCGGACGGGAAAGATCCAGTCCGTGAGATAACAAGACACTCTCGTAGCTGAGAAGAGCATCCCACGTGACGCGAGCAGCCGAGCTTCTACAGGTGGCTAACTGGTAGCCTTCTCAGCCACCACCTCGTCCACACCCTCATACACTCTTTTTCACATTCACACACATTGCGTAATTTGGCTTCGGCATAGGCGCTTTGATTGTTGTCTGCGCGCTCTGTACAGATGCCACAGAACCTCACAGCGCGATCGGTGTGCTCGGCATCGGATACCTCGATCTCACGCATTTGACAGTAGCAATTAATTCAAGCTTAGATGAGAACGAGTAGTAGCCAGCATATTGGATTCCTATGGGGTGAATCACGAAAGTCCATTAACTCGAAGCGCACATGAACTTTCATTCTCCGATCATCCCTGCAAATTTTAAACACGATAGCTAGCCACTTCTCCCACTAGAAAACAG
Source organism: Hymenoscyphus repandus (assembly GCA_001414415.1). NCBI lineage: Eukaryota > Fungi > Ascomycota > Leotiomycetes > Helotiales > Helotiaceae > Hymenoscyphus > Hymenoscyphus repandus. Next base: position 49,038 of record LLCE01000140.1, read on the forward strand.
GCTAATAGTTCAGGATCTTAATCACGTCTCTCCTTGACCCCTACATCTCCAAGCACTCCATATCCTACCTCGTCGATTTTCACATCTTTCAAACCCACTGCTCATTCTCCCATAGCCTCAAGTACCCATCTAGAACCTTAGGAAGACTCCAACTTACCTACTTAACTTCACTGTAACCAAGAATGAAAAAGGTAAAGAAAGGCAAGGGAGAAGAATATCACCCCAAACCATCTCAGCATCGAAAAGAGACCTTCATTTTGAATTCTAATCACCTCATTCCCCTTCCCCTCCACAACAACCCCAACCATATCCCCAAATCCTCTTCCCTTCCCTCACTCTGCCCTTTCCTCTCCTCATCCTATCCCCACCCCTCCCATCTAAACATGCTGCACCATACTCGGCCTACCCATCACATTAGCACACATCCCCCCAAGCTCAACACACCCTCTCCTCTCATATCCCGTTCCCCACCAACAGACAACCTCCCAAAACACCACCCTCAACTCCAAAAAAAACCAAAAGATAAAATAAAAAACAAACTCACCCATTGTCCCCCAACTCCAGCACCCTCTTCTCCCCCAGTCCCTTATTAGGACTCTTCCACCCAAAAAACGCCTCATACTGTCCCGGCGTATCCACGACCGTCATAACCGCAAATTCCCCCGGCTTGTCATAACCCCATGAGATCTCCCAAGTCGTAGGATTCTACGCAGCCCTAACATCAGCATTCCCCTCCTTCCCGACGGGGGGAAGAAAACAGAACAAGTACATACTTCGAGACAACCCACGCCCCCGAACCCATGCGTCCCGTCAACGCCCGCGCCCTTCGCGGCGTCTTTGACGGTGCAGTTCTGCGTGCCGTAGGGTGAGTAATCAATCACGAACGTGTAGACCGCCACGTCGGGATCCGTCAGAGTCCGGACGAGGTTCTTGATCGTTATCGTGGTTGGGGTGGTTCTCGGAAGCAACGGTGACGTCCTGGATGGGATCGCAAGAACGGCGGTCGCGATGAGGGGGAGGAGGGCGAGGAATTTCATCTTGGTGGTTCGCGTGGTGATGACTTTACGGATATTTGAAGAAGAAGAAGGAGCAAGATTCAATCCCGTTCCTGCCTATGTATGAGTTCAGTGATGGATGCAAGTGCCGGGCGGTGGTGGACTTGGTCCCTTTATACGGGCATCTGACCGAGTGACATTGAGCCATCTCATCCCCACAGTATCGACATGTTCGTTTCCACCACGAAGATCTCGGTCAAGCCCGGCATGGTCGTTCAAATGACGTCCCCTCAGCAAAAAAACGATACATCCCATTACATGGCGTACACTTGCATGCCACCAAACCCCACAGATGGCAACGGTCCTCGTATTCCCGACCTCGTGGAAGTCATTCCCAACTCCCAGCTTGCCAGTGAGGGGTCAAAAGACGACATGTTTGCTCCTGACAACGGCCTCCTGCAAAATCGGTGCAGAGCGGTGTCTACTCCTCAAACTCAAAATCCCCGCTAGAAAAGAAGTAAAGGGGTACGAAAGCATTTAGCCGTTCAAGCGTTGCCGGTACCTTTCGGTAGTTGGCACCAATGGTATCACCAGGGTAATCTTTCCACGGTTGCCATCGACGGACCATGGTATTGTGAAACCTGGACCAAGAGGATGGCGACTTTTCAAAACAAATCAACGCTTCCTGAGCGAACATAAACATGGAGAGGTCTCGCAAAACAAGAAAAAATGCGGGGTGAAATTCAGGGGCCCGTGAGTCGCAGTCAATTGTGCGGGAGCGACGGGCAACGATTCGGAAAATTTCCTCGTGGCACACGAATCTCACACAAATCTCACAAGCAGCAGATCAGGAACCCCCGCAGGAACAGAACCATACATACCTGCCAGCCTCACACCATCGTTCTACCTTAGACGTGCTTGGTTCGTGCCACATTCTCGGCCCTGTGGTCACCGAGATGCGCCGACCATGTCACCAACCAAGTTCCTAGGTGCAACATTAGGTTGGTCAAAATGTAAGTTTCCATTGTCATAAACTTCATCCTCCTCGTATCCGTGGCAGCTTGTCTGCCTCGTGTATCTGATGCTCTTGTCCCCGACAACCATCCCGAGCTTTTCATATCCAAATCACCTCCCACAAGCTATACATGCGACTCAAATTCCTGGTCGGTAGCCTTGACCCATCTATAAAACGCCGTCCCAGTCTTCGTGAGACTTCAAGTAAATCCCAGAAACGCCAGCCCGTGTAGTTCGGGCATACAATGGGTATCATATCCTCTCGGAGCCAATCCTCACCAACTTTGTCGATCGTGCAAAGTTGTCACCGGCGCATGCTGTTCCATATTATCCGTATAATTAATGTGTTCTTTTCCTTGAAGAGGCACCAGGTCTCTTCTTCCTACTGGCTGCCATTCCTACAAATGCTGCATCGTCAGCCTCTTCTTGAGGGCCATCAAACTTGCCACTACCGACAGTGATGACCTTGACCACATTGCCCAGGGCAACAGCGACCGTCCGCTTGCCCACTCTCTCCATAGGACCCAGCTCGCTGACGAGGAGGTGCTCCGGACCATGCAAGTCATCGGTGAGAATGATGGAGGATTCGTCGCCACGAGCGCTGATACTCCACGCCTCCCAGGTGTCGTCGTCCTTGAAGGCTGGTTTGTTTGCACTTTGTGAGAAAGGCCTTCTGGCAGGCACGCCTCGACGACGGAGGCCGGCTGGTGACGACGAGGTCAGGTGATGACCGATGGTTTCCGACGGTAGGGCCGACTCTTTCTTTCGGATCCCAACAATGTAGCCGACTTGAAGCGCCTGCCACTCCCCTGGATTCTCAATCACGTATGTGCGTTCCACGGTTTCCCTCCAGAGACAGCACGTCTTACTCCCCGGGGTCCAGGGATCACGAAAGCAGATGGTATCCCCCTCGCGTTGCGGAAGGTAGGACTGCAATATGCACGACCCTGTGTCCGAGCACGTGTAGGCAAGTGCCAAGGAAGCCAGGCCCACAGATCCGCATTGAGGTCGTCGGCGCGTCGAGTGGAAACAACGGAGGGAGTCGTGCTTCATCGACTTTGTCGGAAAGGTATGAGTGACCTTGTTCGTGAAGATGTCGATCAAGTCGATGGTATGTCCCCGGACCGCCAGAAACGAGCTCAGTGCGGGAAGCGGGTAGATCGATCGAATCTCCTTGTCATCTGGAATCTCCGGGATCTCCAGCCCTTCCGAGACCCATCCTTCCCCCGTCCCCGAGACGACATGAACGCATCCTTTCTTGGACGATGTGATGATCCGAGGGGGTGGATCGGGATATTGAGGGGTCGGCTTCTCGAAGTGCGGCCGGACACAGATGAGCGGACTATGACACAGGCGCAGCGTCTTGCTCTCTTGGGCCTCCATGTGCAGTTCCGTCAGGACCGCATTGTGCCTCGTGATGAGGATCGGGTCGATGAACTCGGTCTTGTCGTAGCCGAAGAAGAAGCCCGCCGGGACACGATTCTTCATCTCCGCTGGCATGATCGGTCCCCATCTTCTCTCGGGGATGTTCCAGAGGATGACCTTATCCTTCGCCGACAGAATGGCGAGCCAATTCGAATCGTTGTCGATCGCCAGGGCCAACACGGGGAACGGGTCCACATTGGACTCGGGATCCTCCACCACATAGCTAAAGTTGCCCTGTCGGATATCCCAGACTCGAATGCACCGATCCAGTCCCACCGTGGCAATGACACCATCGTTGGATGCTTTGATCAGAGCGATGTCGAGGAAATGGCCTTGGCTCAAGGTCTTGACGGAGAGCAGGGGGTCATCGTCCGGTCGCTCTCCGTCATCAGCCTCCGGCAACTCGTCCCACAGGAGATAGTTCATGAGCAACGAGACCCCCGCCAACAGGACCAACGTGACGGTGAAGAGCGCCCCGAATTGATGCTTAGCAAAATCGTACGCAGCCGGGAGGAAGGGTCGGACGCCGAATCTGTTTGGGGTCCTGTCCGATCCGTTGACCACAAAGATGATCGGGTCGTACACCCGAGAGATGATCCGGTTCGCCTCGGGTTTGATGATCCTGATGACTTCGTGGGCCGTCTCATGATCCTGGAGTCGTAGCCACGCGGTGGGGGTCCTGGCCTGGTGAATGTCGACCGATAAGAGGGAGGTCACGCTCGGGGTGGGTTCCGAGGCTTGCGAGGTCAACATCCGTAGGAGTCTGGTGGCCGTCCGAGAGAGGCTCTCATTCTCAAAGAAATGCCACTGGGCGATGAGGACCAACCCTATCATGAGGATCGTGCCCGCGAGTCTGGTCGACGCGGGCGCTTCCCCTCGTAAGATGGCATCTGACCAGCTCTTCCTCGGCTGGACATCGGAGGCGTAGCGATTGTTCCAGGTCGACGCTCGGCTCAGGGAATCTGTGAGCTCGGTCCGGCGGACATCAATGCTCAACACGGCCGTGAAAAATGTCAAGAGGTAAAAGTAATCGAATATCAGCGCGAAAGCCACGAACGTTGCAAACGCCGTGATGGGAGGATACACCACCGAGGAGAGCATCCACAAGATCCCAATATGTTGTCCGAGGCTCGCCAGCGCAACATGTGCATTGTCCCCGAGAGCTTCTCCGATCCTCGTCGACGTCGAACGGTCCGAAGGAGTCATGATGACCGTGTTGATCAGCGTGCAAATGTTCTGCGTGCCCAACGCGACAATGGCCAACGGGTAGAACTCCCTGGGTATCTTGGACAGGTCGATCTTGAACACGGCACAGATGGTGAAGCTCGACATGATGGACACGGCTATCTGGGCGAGCGCGGCGAATATGAGGCCGATCCGTGACTTGAGCGCGCGCATCTTGAACAGGTTGAAGAGGAAGTATAGGGACAACACGGCGTAGACGACCCCCAGGAACAGATCGTCCTGGAATGACAAGGGTTGGAAGCGGAATTCGTATAACGTGCTTGCGTGTGATTTTCCATCAGGGGGGATCACACGCCATCTATCAGACCCTCGCGCAGCCAGGTCCGCGGCTTTCCTCTCCCACTGCCTCCCCACGGGGGAATCATGCATATGGATCAGGGTGATGACCAGGGCGTCCGCGGCGACCAGACGATGGTCCTCGAATCTCTTCCCGCTGAAGACGATGGAGTGTCGAAGAGTGACATTGACCGACGTTGCCTGCTTCGAGCCGGCGTTGACCGTCTCTATGACGTCTTGATCGTGTTGTATCCTATCCTGGTCGCAGGACCAGTATTGAAGGGGCGAGTGGAAGAACCACGATTCATTACTCATCCCATTGATGGCATGAAAACGATTCCGCACCTCGTTGGACAGGTGGAGGGGCAGCGTATCCACGGCATCGGTCGTATCTATGTTCAATGCTTCGGCTGAGACCCGGGGGTCGAAGTCAACGGTTGGGCCGAGGAGTTCGTTCTGTATATCGAGGGCCGTCTGTAGGACGTTGGGTAGCAGAGCCTTCATGTAACTCCCTGATCCCATTAGCAACCACCAGGGGGACACGTCGTCTCTCTCTCTACGCACCATGCACCCAGATCGACCTCATCACCACATCGGGTTGTATGTGGGCATCGCCCTCGAACGGCAGTGCCGATGTCCAGACATGGTGGGGCAAGTTCGAGGAGCCATTGGTGAAATCATTGGTGTACAAGAAAGGAAAAGGATATATTAATATCGACGCGACGGCGAGAGAGATGAGGAGCGTGATGACGGGGTGTCTGGCGGCTCGGTTGCCGTATCGTGTGAAGCTGTATCGCAATGGGTGTTTCGCATCGAGCTTTGGAGGTTCCGTTGTCCTGCAGCCGGGTTAGTAACACGACCCTAATGTGATGATGGTGATGGTGAGGAGGAGGAGGAGGAGGATGATGATGATGGTGGTGATGGTGAGGAGGAGGAGGAGGATGATGATGATGGTGGTGATGATGATGATAATGATGATGATGATGATGATGATGATGATGATGATGATGATGATGATGAATATGATGAAAGGGCGAGGAATTCGTACCCTCGAAAAGGATACAGCAGGAACCAGATCATTGAAGCTGGATTCTCGGCGACCCTGCCGGCCAGGACAAGGAGAGGGATAGCTAGGACCGTAACTTGAGGATTGGGTCAGTATGGCACCAGTATGGGGTTGTTGGGTGTGAGGGTTAAAAGTTGGAGTCGGGGCGATGGCGTGCGAGGGGCCGAGGCGCGGGAACCCAATCGGAGGGAGAGAAAAGAAGAGTAGCAACGAACACGAATGAAATGCCAGGTTAAGTGCAATCTAGCAACGATGAAGGGAGACGAGATGGCAAGGGAGCAGAGGAGTAGAGGAGCAGAGGAGCAGAGGAGCAGAGGAACAGAAGAGTAGAGGTGCGGAAGAGTAGAGGTGCAGTGGTGCAGTGGTGAAGAGGTGTAGAAAAAGACGTCAGGTAGGACAAGCAAAATAAGCTTAAGCCAGACCAGACGGACAGAAAGACTTCTGATCACAGCTGCTTGGGAGGGACGGGAGGACGGTTGGAGGAAGAATCGCGACCGCAAGAGGCCATTAGGGTCATGTTTGGTGGCACGAGTCGAGGCCTATTGTGGCCAGCTCTGCTCTGTCCTGCTCTGTTTCTGCTATGCTCTGCTGCTCTTGTTTGTATGCGCGTCTGCGGTGTGCGGTGTGTGGTGAGTGGTGTGTGGGTGCAGGTCTTGCGGTCTGCGGTCTGCGGTCTGCGGTCTGCCAATGTCTTGCCGGTCTGGTTTTGGTGTTGAAGCGAAGAGATGTGCGACGTCGAGTGGGAAGGACAAGCCGTCGAGGGAGTTGTGCTAGCTGTGCTAGTTGTGCTGGCTGCGCTGCTTGCGCTGCGATGGATGGCGTTAAGCTATTGAAAGTGACCGGCGCCGGGAGTGGCCGTGACAGTGGTGGAGGGACGAGGGAGAGGGAGAAGGGAGGCGTAGAGAGGAGAGAGGAGAGGAGGAGAGGAGGAGAGGAGGAGAGGAGGAGAGTAGGAGAGGAGGAGAGGAGGAGAGGAGAGGAGAGGAGATGGTGGAGACAGCAATGGACGCCGACGTCGACAATTGAAGGCGACCTCGTTGTCGAAGAGCCCTTGTTGTAGAAGAGTCGAGTCCTTGTTGTCAAGAAGTTCTTGTTGTCGAAGAGTGGAGATGGAGATGGAGAGATAGATGAATATGAAGTTGGAGATGTTGATGGCGACGTCGACGTCGATGCCAATGCCGATGCCGATGTCGAGTACTGACAATGGAGGATTGCGCGCAGTGTGAAATTCGCTTGGTGTCGAAAAGACTTGAAAAGAATGATTTGCGTGGCGCTGCGTTGCGTTGTTTGCCGTAGAGAGCGATCGGTCCAATTCTGCGACAAGCAAAGGCCTTGTCTAGCTGGGTGGGTGTCTGGGCTGTCTGGGTAGGTGGCTGGGTGGGTGACTGGATGGGTGTCTGGATGGGTGTCTTGCTGGGTGGGTGTCTGGGTGTCTGTGTCTGTGTCTGGGTGTCTAAGTGTCTGGGTGTCTGGGTGTCTGGGTGTCTGGCTGTCTGGGTGTCTGGCTGTCTGGGTGTCTGGCTGTCTGTCGTCTGTCGGTCTCTCTGTCTGTCTGTTGTCTGTCGGTCTCTCTGTCTGTCTGTTGTCTGTCGGTCTCTCTGTCTGTCTGTCTCTCTGTCCCTCTGACTGTCCTTCTCTGTCTTTTGCCCTGCGCAGCAAACCCCAGAGGCCCTCCTCACAGAGCTCCGTAACTCACCCGTGAGGCAACGCTCTAGGGAATTGGAGGGGAGCGGGGGGGTTCGCCCCCTCAACCAAAGTCCCAGAAGGAACGAAAAGAGCCTGCAGACCCACCTTCGCCGGCTTCTATCCTGTAAGGAGACACAAATATGCCAGTGCCCAGAGATGGCGACGCTGCCAGTGACAATTCCTAATGCGCTGAGTGGATAAACTCGCGACCCATGGAGTGGCCCGTGGCCCGTGGACAGCTCCCTCGCTCCGGCTTGAGTCTTTGAATGCCAGAACTGGGTGAAGAAAAAAAAAACAAATCCTCTCCCAATCTCATTCGACCGTTTCGAGTCGTACTGATCGAGACACCGCAGAGGGTGAAGAAGATCTACCGTAATACCAATTCCGACGTCTTCCATTGGCTTCCAAGTCGGTGGCTCTCCTCCCTCGTCCTCATCCTCATGCTCTGCTCATGCTCTGCTCATGATAATGCTCATGATAACGCTCATGATAATGCTCATGCTCATGCTCACGCTCGTCCTCGTGATCGTGATCGTGATCGTCCTCGTCCTCGTCCTCGTGATCGTGCTCGTGATCGTGCTAATGCTCATGCTCATGCTCTCCTCGCTATTGTTGTCCAGACAGCTTCTAAAGAGAAGCACAATTAAACTCACTGATATCACCTATCCTCGCCAGCAGCATCTGCGTGCATGTCTCCTCCATATTTCCTGCGACGCTTGGCGCAAGTATACTCACCAACATCGCGCGAATCATCATCTTCTTGGACGGCCAATTCCGTGATCCAGATGAAATGGGCCCGTCTGTGTCAATTCACCAAACCTTACCACAAGTGATCCCTCGCCCGCGAGAGCCGCCCGCGAGAGCCGCAAGAAGAGAGAGAAAGAGAGAGCGCGCGATGGGCAATGCAATGGGCAATGCAATGAGCAATGCAATGGGCAATGGCCAGTGGGCAGCGAAAGGATGACGCAAAACTTATTTTCGAGTTCATCACCGGCCTTCCCTCCCTCTTTATATTCACCCTCACTCACCCTTACTTCTGTTTTCATCGTGAGGTCTGGCTCAATCTTGGAAATCAGATGCTTTCTCAGGTGCTCTGACGTGAGTATCACCCCATTATCGGCCACTTCCATTTCTACCTTTCACCGAAGCACGAATAAGGATCATTCAATTCACGATGACTCTTAAACCACCACACGAACTTTAAGCTGTTACATTACCCACCAGGCGCCTGCAAGATGCACTTGTACGATGCACTTGCGAGATACACTTGCACGATGCAGAGGCGCATTGAGGCTTTGGGGATGTCCCCTTGGTGAGTTCCTCGAGACAATGCGGGTGTCTCCCCCTTCCTCGCTTCGGACCCCTCAAAACGCCACGAAGATCAGATCCCTGGTGGCGCGGGGTAGCTGGGGATATATACACCAACATTGCTTTTTCCACAGTGCCATCGTTTGAAGTACTTGCTTATTGGACATGGACAGGGACTCGAACATGGACTCGAACATGGACATGGACATGGACCTACCAGATTGTTCCCCGTCGAATCAGGTTCCAACAGCCAAGCACCCGGTTTTGATTTGGGACGGCAGTCCCTGAAAGAGGGAAACACAACAGGATCGGCCACCGATGAAGAGGCTCGGGTTTAAGCATTTCGTTGTCTGGTGGTCTATACTTGATGCTGACTGTGCAAGCACATGTACCTTCGTACCGTGGGAAGGTACGAAAGTACCGGGGGAGGCGTGAAGACGAAGACTTTATCAGCAACACCTAGGTCAAACCCAGATAGGAGCGAGGGAAAGCACTAGATACGCCAATTGAGAGTGTCTACCTAAGCACTGAACAAGAGCAAAGCTAAGGACATCATCAACACCTTCCAGCAAACGCTCAAAGCTCAATCACATATCGAACTCCCTTGATCATCAGAGGTACCCGACCCCAAGATATACAGCCAAAATTGAAAGCGGCCGCAAAAGAGGAAAAGTCCTCCAGCTCAGGCGAGAGGAAGATACTACTTCCCATCCTCCGGCTACCGTGAAGAGAAAGCAGGGGAGGTAGCTAGCTCACGCAAAAGTACACGGAGGGAGGGACTATGAGTATCATTAGTAAGACTCCTTGGATTTAGATAGCGCAAAGATAGTCGCGTCGTTGTAGTTAACATGATTAATCCTAAGTAGTACTATTTGACTATCTATCTAGGCCACGACACCGAGAGACTTCTCGGGCAGTGTATGTATGACCCGAGAAATTTCGGACATAGGTCAATGCAGCGGGGGTAAGGGTTCGGTGGTTTGGAGAGCGTTATCGATCAATGTGAGAGAGACTTTTTTGACCGTTGGCTGCATTCTGTGAGTGAGGTGGATCTGGGAAGGGTGAGAGAGCAGTCAAAAATAAGACTTGCCGAGAAGAACTAACCCCAGAGGGCGCAGACATTGGCTAGGGGGGGCTCTCACAATGTTTGGCAGAACGGACTTGATAATGCATCGCTCAAAATCGAAGCTAGGTGTGTTCGAATGGAGGTGTCATGTTGATTGGGGACCCCTGGAAAATCGTAACGATAATCGATTCACACACATGGTCAGTTAGCATCAGCTCTGCTTGTAGGCTCACCTCTCTCTGCTCTTAGGCTTATCACACTTAGAAAAACTATCTGCCATTTGCGCTGGCATGCGTATTTGCGCAACGGAAACAAGATAGGATCTCTGCGTTTCATTTCCATCCAACCCTCGCTTGCTAGTTGCGTCGATATCGAATAGAATCTACATACCACGCGTCCACGGACCAATGTCCGCCTCTTGATCGCTGAGTCCGGAACCAGACACTGACATGGTCACATCCCACGCCCCCATCCTTCACTGTAAAGGGCCCATTTGTACGGTCGTCCCAATGACTTGTGATACGAAAGCCAACAAGAAGGCCGTTTTCGGGAGATATGTGCATCAACCTCTCGCGTTCCGCATTGACCTTGCCATGGACACGGCATTCTTGTCTTTGGTGTCGGATTTCATTGTGCAAGGGTCCCGATTCTCCCAATGTGAATCCAAATTCAAAGGTTCTGGTTTCGTTTGGGAAGTGTTCAACGTTTCTGACCAAAGTCAGCTTCGTGTTTTGCTTTGAGATTGGGGGGATGAGAGGTTACCTGAGCCAATCGCTCCGTGCATTGTTGTTCGCCTTCTCCAGGAGCTCATGTCTTTTTTGCCAGCAGCCTAGATCTACCAACGGACGCTCGAGTTGGCAATGGTAATCCGCGATGGTTGACTTCCATGTTGGATCCGCTGGTTGAGTGGAGATAATTCCCTGCCCGATGCTCATGAGACTGGCCAGTAGCTGGTTGGAAGCTGTGAAGTTGTACAATCGGCATCTTCGTTGCGCCTCTAGAGCGGTGATAGCTGCTGCTTTGATCTCACCCCCAACGACTTGAGTTTCACGTAGCTCCTCGTATTGAGGCGTGATCAAAAAGTAGTTGTGTAGAATTGCTGTCAATGGCTTTGCTTTACTTCTCGTGAAGTCTGCGAAGATTCTCTGGATGTCCTCAGGCTCTGGGTTGGTTTTGAGAAGGGACGTGTTGAGGCCTGTGGATTGCCATGTGACCCTTTGGCTAATGTTCTTGCTAGAGGCTAAGCTCGTAGTGCTCGCCGCGGCATCGACGCTGACCACGCCTTTTCCGGCGTGGATGTTGGCTTGGAAGTTGTTCAGTTGCTCTTTCGTGGTTGCCGTGTAGACTGTGACGGCAGAGATGCTCGATTGCTCCACATAACCGGCAACAAAGTGACTGCCATGTCTTCGGCGAAAGGCACCAACGTCTTCTGCTAGAAGATCTTCTACAGCTGGCTGAAGTTGAGGCTTTTCCTTGTATTGGGTTGGGTAGCTGGTGATGGTGCAGCGCAATATCGTCGTCATCGACAAGCTGCTGTAAGCAACACTGTTGAGTTGTTTATAAGCTGTTTCGAGTCCAATTCCAAAAAGTGTCGCCGAAACACCAAGACTAGCGTTGATTTCTCTTTGCATCTCTGTGTCGTCTCTGATAGTGACATACTCATACTGAACCTCGGGGTCGACCGCGGATCTCTCGACCTCGAAATCTTGAAGAGCCGACGGGAGAACGTGGCAAAGCAAAGCATCCCATCCTGCACCAACTCGATGTCTCAGGACGTCCCACGAGACCTGCAATATTGTGTCTGCTGACATTGCTTTTCTGACTTTGATGCTGTTGATACGAGATACGTAAAGAATGCAAGAGTGAGAGCCTTGGATTGCTCCTCCATCCTCTTTTCTCTCACAGAGCCTATGGTCCACACCACATGAAGCCCTGCATTGGTATGCGTGACTGGAGTACCTATGGCTTCTTTGATTGGTTTGATATATTGTATATCACCGTACCTCGCAACGGATGTCGTTGTAGAACAGAGTGGCCAGTGAAAGATCCCCCTTCTAATTAGTGCTTGGTAAGTATCTGCAAAGTCAAAACCAGGCTAGACGTAGCCACTACCTATTCAAATATCATCTATTGGTGGGATGGCTGAGAGACAGTCTAAAATTGACATGAGCTAAGGATGGCTTGCATAAATCCAGTAGTTGTGCGCCACACTCACTGCAAACACAAAAAAGTAAACAATGGATGAGGAAATCGCCAATCGATAACGGGAGGTCTTATTCAAACAGGGTGCCGGGAAATTCGCGACATCTCAACTACTAACCCGAACAGCACTCATAAATTCATATAATATCTGCTCAACTCTTTGGCATACGAGCCACTACGAGACCTAAACTCCGAGTATCTATTTTCATCTATAATTGATCTCTATATGAAGCTCGTCAACCTAGAAAGGTCTCTACAACTGCATGTGCTTAGATCCCAACGAGACTTAAAGTATACGCCATTCTTCTTTCGTCGCAGTCTCACTTCTAGATCTGGAAGATTGCTCGGATTACAGCAGGAAACTGCGGCAACTCACAACCCATAAAATCATTTCATGGGAGTTGGTAAACGAGATGGTTTCCTGCTCTCCATCTCTATAAAACTTGCCTGCTTGCGAAGGTCTTCAACAAGTAGATTGCGAAATTTATCCCAGAGAGCATGTCCTCGGCGCTCAGATTGCCCTCTGTGAACAGCGTGAAACCAACATCTTTGCTGTTGTAGATGGAGGAAAGAGCATACTTGTTCCCAGCATCGAGGAGTTGCTTGGCAAACAGTTTAATGGCATCCTCGACATTTTTTGCTCCGCTAGTGAGTAACACAAGTTCTAAGTGAATCTGAATTCCGTTTGAGGTTGAAACAATAGAAATTTGCTAGGTATGAACGCTTCCTCAAAGCGTTCTGGCTTGTTACATCTAACAGTCGTGAGGATGAATAGTTCCGAGGGAAATCCCCGGGATTCCTTTAGCAGATTTGCGATAGAACTGTCTGTCTGTTTTGCTAGCGACTCGGGTAGCTGACAAGAATGCAAGTGCCGAGTGGCAATCTGGACGGTAACGAGGGGATTCATTGCGTAGTTGAGAATGGTTTGATTATCGCTGGTGTTTTACGCAGAAATGAGAGAACGTTGATATAGAAAGAATATGGAAGGGGGGGGAATACACTCGGCTAAAATATTGTCTACTTTTTCACAACGGTAGGTACCATCTTCAGGGCGATTTTTCATGATTATTTGAAATTGAAACTAATGAAATAAATTATCTCGCTCTCATCATCGATGCGATGGTTCATGAGAAGTTTGATGATAGGTGTGTAGCCTTTGTACGCGGCAACGCTCAGGTATTCGAGAGAAGTGGGAGATGCTAACACCCTGTAAGAAAGTCCTGGTCATTACAACACCTCCGTCAAGATTTGCTGTTATGAGTGAAGTCTGGTGTAGTATCTTAGGGCAAGCAGAGGTCAGATGCGCGCTAGATTTGGGTAGTACTTTAACGATATATCTGTGATTGCCAATGGTAGCACTCATCGAAGTGTCCACGCCCAGCAGGCGATTACTCTTGACATAAGCACTTGCTTCTATAAGAACGCTTATAATGTCCAAATGCCCAGCTGACGCGGTGTTCGTCAAGCAACTTGTATCATTTCCAGGTCTTAGGTCAACCTCGACACCTGCCATCAAGAGTTTTTGCACCACGGCTACATGGCCGTTATATACAGCTGTTGCTATTGGTCTGCTTTGAATCACACCAAAGGCAAAGGGCTCTAGATCAAGTCCTTCATCAAGAAGTGTGGTGACAATCTCATCTAGTCTATAGAGTAGAGCGGGCCAACACTCCATAATTTCACTTCAACAATAGGAGGTTTCCGCCGCTTGTCCAAGTGGCACATTTGTCGCCAGAAGTTGTATTTCGCATCCTCAGCTTGCATAATTTCTATTGCGTTATGCAGAGTCTCGGAGGGAGTAGCCTCTTTTACATGAACAATCCAGAATTCGGCGGCGTATCTAGCGAACGGAAACTTGACGAGAGTCCCAACGCTGAGAGCTCCTTCTATTTGTCGGTAGCCAAGACAGTATCGGGTAATTATACGAGGTTCGTTCAGAGAGCACAAATCGAGAAGTTGATATGTGCTACTGAAGTCGCTGGGACACTAGAAACTCTTTGACTGTAAATTGAGCCAATCATAGATATTCGGTACTCTCCATATTGTACCGTTGGGACTAATTTCGGGCTTAGTTGCACAACTTATCACGATCAAACTTAGACAGGTGCCGAGAATATAACTAGGATCTAGGATCCCATTGGAGTGTCGAAGCTGTTATGGGCCGTGTCTGAAGTGAGAGCAAGAACCTCAACCGCTTCATCTAGTCGAAGCAAGAGAGGCAAAGATCAGCAAGTTCGTGCATACTATATTCTTGCAGAACGGGTTGTAATTATAGGACAGCGTGAGAATGAGGCCCACTGAAGAAGTTTCATAGCGTCTGTGCGATTTTGGTCCTCGATTCCTTCTAACATTCAAGGAGTTCTATCGTTAAGAGTTTCGCGCAGAGAAGAACGCAACGGTTTAGGAAGCAAATTGCTCCAGAACATCTCGGAGACTTGTGACTTGTGACTTCGACTACAAGAGCCAAGTCGAGATATGCAGACTGGATGGCCAGCGATCTTTTGACATTTAGAGTTGAGAAATCTGATACCGTGGTAGATTGTGTAAAACTCCATATTCGACAGAATATCCTAGGTCAAAGCTCAATGCAAGGCTGCGTGTAATCTCCTTGACTTGGCTGACTAAACAATTCACAGTGGTACATCTCTTTTCCAATCAGCTATATATGAGAATTAGATGTTTTAATACCATTAGAAACATCGGTACCTATGAGGTAATTACTTACTAGACAAACGATCAAATACTTTTTGTTAAAATGTATATGCGAGTCAGCTCTTAGTGATACTAGATAATTTGATAAATAGCGCACAGGATCAGAAGTGGTGAGAGTGCAACAAGTGAGCATAAAGCTCGAGGGCTGTCACGTGCGTAACCCCTGCGAAAAGTCAACACTTTTATACCTGACAATTTCCCCTTTGCATATTTACTCTCATCTAGTCATCTCACATTTCCAGATGTTACCAGGTAAGTTTCCTCAAGCCCCCAAAACCACCTAAGAGATTCGAAAAGACATCGGAA
Source organism: Hymenoscyphus repandus (assembly GCA_001414415.1). Taxonomy (NCBI): domain Eukaryota; kingdom Fungi; phylum Ascomycota; class Leotiomycetes; order Helotiales; family Helotiaceae; genus Hymenoscyphus; species Hymenoscyphus repandus. The sequence goes on from LLCE01000140.1 coordinate 64,339, forward strand.
CAGAAGATCACCTATGCGACATGCAATAAAACATCTACTACAACCGAAAGGGGAAGGCTGGAAAAAAGGAAAATTATTTGTTCTGATTCGCGTCTCTTGATTAAGCTACAACGTACTATCTGATCATGGTTGCGAAGAACCATTTAAATCCATACTTAACATACTATAGAGACATTCCTTTTAACCATGTAGCTATAAAAGTAAATTTCAGCAAAAGCAAATGGGTATATTGCACTCCTCTTACACCTTCTTTGACGCCTAGTAAGAACCTTTCCTCAACTATAGAGAAGATTTACAGCACCTCCTTATGCGCCATTTTTCATATACAGTACCCTTATCCCCATTTCAAAAAAGTCCCAGCATCATTCCTGCACGTACTCCGACCGCGAGGCAAGTGACGCATGCTTGACAGCACTCGCCCAGGTATTCTCCGCATCCACCTTCTTCCCCTGTCCCGTCAAACACCTCGCCAGATGTCCCTCAGCGACACTCGTCCAAAGTTCGCTTCCACTGCGCTGGGCTTGAATGGAAGCAGCACGCGCACTCTTCTCCGCTTGTTCACCGATTACGTTTGCGAAGAACTGGACGTTCATGCTGCTTAGGACGATGCTGATCAAGAATGGATTGGCCGCTTTCTGCGCTGCAGCGATAGCCGCGCCTAGGTACTCTGACTTTTGAACTAAAGCTGTTGGCGGATTGCTGTGTATTGTTGCTCTGACGATGTTGAAGATTGTGAGGATTTCTCGACTAGGATGGGCTGCACATAAAGGTACTATTTTTGCCATGATCTCGGCGTTGATGTCCGCATTTTGGCGTCGACTCTCGTGTAAGATCGAAAGAGTGCTTAGGGTTGCCAGGATGGAAAAATCATGCTCCCTGAGCGCTGGTGCTGACATGTTGGTCGAAGGTTTGGGAAGGGCAAATATTGTATTTTGAAAGACTTTCAACGCAGTGTCGAGATCACCTACTCCTTGATAATAAACACCCCTGAGGTATGTGCTGATGATCAGTAGGGGACCAGTCAGAACTATACCGAAATCATCGGCTGTAGAAATGAATTGATCCAAATGTGATTTGATTTCGTCCCATTTGTACACGCCCGCGGCCCAAAAGGCCATGTAGAGTTGGCAGTAACACATGAGTTGACCCCTCCAAAGTTTCTTCGCAGCCGAGGCGGATAACAAGTTGGGAGAAGTCTTCGAAGACTGATTGGCAGCTAGCATGTGTTAATCGAGCGAAAAGACAAGGTTGGAATGTGTTACCTGTAAGTTTGTGCAGTGCATCTTTCAGCAGAGCCAATGCTCTTGATGGGACGGGGCTCATATTAAGCAAAACCACCCCAGAAAGCATGTGACTGACAAAAATTAGCTGTAGAAGAGATAATTAAAATTGGGGCACTAACAATATTGCAACAGCATCAGTCTTGTCCATAAAGGACATTACGAGGTTGTCCCTGCCATCATTACCAAAACTCAACACCGCTCTAGTATCGCTGCTGACGGTATAATTATTTTCTCGCATTCCATTGATAGGAATGAGTAGGATGTCTTCCGAAGTTGTCCACGTAGGGTCTTTAGAGATCTCGGCCATTATCTGGCGCATGTTCTCAAATTTGCTAGTCATTTGCCGAGTGTCACCAAGTTGAATGCTTGATATGACATCGACGATTTGGGTAAGACAATTTAGCTGGGGCATTTGGCTACCAACATTCAATTGATACGTACGAGCGGCTGCTATGGCCCTCTGAACGAGTTCGGCGGAATCTGGAGCTGTTGATCTCAAGTGAGCCATTGCCTCCACCAGAGAGGCCGTCAAGTGGATAGCATCTTCTCCTTGTTTCGAAGCCAAGTCGGAGATTTTTTGTAGGGTTTGGACAGCCGCATGAAGATCGGCCGAAGTACCAGATTCCAGAGCGTAGTTAACTCGGAGAAATCGAAAGGCGTAAGTCCAGGAGTAATGTCCCCATCTTCAAAATACTGTCAGCACGAATCTTTTACAATGCTTCTAACATGACCTACAGTTCAGAATCTGCGATATAGCCGTCCAAGGTCTTCATCGCAGACTTGGGACTTTTCTGGGCCATGACCTGGGCAAGCAAGTACTTCATAGAGTACTTAATATCCCCGTATGAATTCTAGGGCATATTAGTCTCATTGGAGAAGACAGGTTGTACTCGGATTTATACCCTCTCACATATGCCAATCCCCTTCCCTAACACAGTTTCTGCTTCTATTGTATTCGTAGTCTCTTCGTGAAGAACACCCGCATATCGCAGGCGCACGTTGGCCTCTAATCTTGGTGGCATCTTCCCATTCTTCAGCACAGAATCCAAACAAGTAAGTCCAGTTGCAATTAACCTCTCATATGCTTCGACATGTTGTGGTGTCATCGAGGCGGCAGCTGTTGGGCCGAGTGAATGCGCGGCATCGAAGTATTCTTCGGCGAGAGCTATAAGTAGCGACGCTTGGTCTTGCTGTGGATTACTGGGACTTCTCGTAGGATTCGGAGAAGCTGGTGAGGATAACTTGCGACCATTTTGTGCGGGAGGTTGCTGGAAAAGCTGTGCAGGATGAATATATTGAGGCTGTTGTGTTGGAGGTGGTTTGTAGACAGTAGGTGAGAACCCGTTCTGCTGAGACGTGGCTACAGCTGGTATAGCATATTGAGGAGGCGGTCGTTGTTGCTGTGGGTGGTTCTGTTGGTAATGCTGTCCAGAGTTTGGAGTTGGGTAGGGCGTCTGATTGTTCTGAGTATGTGGGGAATTCTGCTGCCGAGGAGGGTAGGCATTTCGATCCTGTCCCGGCCAGCCATTATCGACCATTGGAGGGCCTGTATATGACATGGCTGTTCGCGCGACCTCCTCGAGCACGTCGTGTCTTGAATTTCGAATCCTGAAGAGAGGTTGTCGCTGCATCTAGCCTATTTATTCGAGGAGGTCTGGATGACTAATTAGGTCTATCAAGCGCCGAGGCACAAGTGGCCCCTGGACATAACTGGTGAAAGTTGCAACCTCAACTCCAACATTTGCCCTTAAAAAATAATACTTTACATTCTAAAGATCATCCCCAAATTTTGATTTGACCCTCTTTACTGGTGCGAAATATGGAGTGGCTCGGACATGCGACCACACGATTTACTCACTCTCCAACACCTCTAGCCTTGATAAAAAATGATGGTTCAAGTACAGATTTATTAAGAGTCTGCGAAGAATCTACACCACCGTGTCGGCTTAACCCTCTGCTTTTCAACGGTCATCTACAAACATTCAAGACAGCATTCAAAGATGATGGACCACCGGTGTTTTATAAACGAAAGGTTTTTGAAGCTGAGGATCCAGTTTATGAAGGCTCTTTTGCAGTAGACTTTGTGGTTCCACCAAATGAAGACATCGACGAAAGCCTCCCAATCAGGACAACTTACTTCACTGACGAAGAATTTGAATGCATTTCTTCACTAGACACGCGCCCTATGCTCATAACTTTGCATGGACTATCGGGTGGATCATATGAGATCTACCTAAAACATGTCTTATATCCTCTGATTCAAGAACATGAGACGCAACAGTGGGAAGCTTGTGTTATCAATTCCCGTGGTTGTGCAAAATCCAAAATTACAAGCAGTGTGCTTTATAATGCCAGAGCGACCTGGGATACTAGACAAATTGTGAAATGGGCTAGACGAACATTTCCAAATCGTCCTCTTTATGGAATTGGGTTTTCGCTCGGTGCCAATATCCTGACCACTGTAAGTTGAAAGATGCTTTTATCGTGGCTTACAATGCTAACTTGTATCTAGTACATCGGCGAAGAAGGAGAAAACTGCCTCCTCAAAGCTGCAGTAGTAATCTCCAACCCATGGAACCTAGAGTCTGGCAACCTAGCCCTCCAACGTACCTGGCTAGGCCGAGAAATCTACTCCAAGACCATGGGCACCAATATGAAGCGTCTCGTGGACCTGCACCAAGAGCAATTGCGAAAGAACACGAAGCTCGATTTCGATAAGCTACATGAGATCAAGTATCTTCACGAATTCGACCGAATGGTTCAGGGGCCGACTTGGGGGTATCCTACGGAGGGAGCATACTATCGAGACGCGTCGAGTAGTGATTCTGTGTTTGCTGTTCGGATTCCTATGCTTGCGATTAATGCAGAGGATGACCCGGTAAGCACCCAAACCACCATTTCTAAATTCCTCTAACATTAAACAGATCGCCAGCAATGAAGCAATCCCATACCAAGAAGTCAAGACCACGCCATACATAGTACTCTGTACAACATCACTTGGAGGCCACCTTTCTTGGTATGAGCTTGGTGGCGGTAGATGGCATTCTCGCCCAGTAAGTCATCTTGTAATTATCCCATGCCCAAAGATTGACACTGACCATCACAAGGCTATCAATTTCCTGAATAAGATGGCATTTGACATTGAGCTCCCACCACCAGCCATGGCCAATGGCACGGAGCATGCCAAGTTTGGTCCTGAACACACTGCGGAGTTCTTTCCCATGCGTAGAAAGCTTGTCTATAATCCACCCAGGCGGTTGGAGACTGAAGTCGTCGTTTGAGATGGTAGAGTGTAAAATAGGGTAGATTGTGCAGCTTGGCAAGCATGTGATATAGACGTTTCTTGTTCATAGACAACATAGATAAATCCATTTGCAACCCCGCAAGGGAGGGCCCAGGTAGATCGTGGGTTCCTTCAACACAGTTTAATGTCTTCCTTGGACCGAACCACCTAGGGAAGCGCTTATTACACTGTTCAATTGATATCCGTATCCATTGAAATCTATGGTATCTCAAATTTTTGCATACCCACAGTACACCATGCAAATGCCACCATCCCAAAAACGCCATACGACAAAACAATAAGTGTCAATGCCTAGATCCGCTTCCACTTTTTCTCAAGCAAAACTAACACTTTTCCTCTTCCTCAGCGGCTTCGTCCCCGCCATTGCCTCCGCCTTCACATTCCCCTCCCCACCATCCTCCTTCCTCTCCACCGCAGCTCTCTTCCTCTTCTTCCTCAAACCCTCCTTCGCCTCATCCAGCTTACTCTTCCTCTCCTCGATCCTCTTATCCGCCTCCACCTTGCGTGCCTCGCGGATCTCCTCCATCTGCCGCGCTTTCATCATTTTGGACTCGATTTGTCCTTCTTTGTCAGCGTTGACCATAGCAAGAATTGTGAGCATGGATTCCTTTTTGTCCCGAACAATTAGCTTGAAACTCTCGACAACTGGATTGAGTATGGCAGGGAATGCATGCTAATAAGAAACAGGAGAGACGTACCCTATCATCAACAAAAACCTTTCCCTTCTTCCCCCCCTTCGGCTTCTCCACCCCTACTGGTGTGATCATATTTAGCGCCGGGATATCAAGTTCCTTCTCACTATACACCCTCCTCTTCTTCTTCAACTTGTTCAACGCGCTGCCTTTCCCCGTCACACTACCTAGACTGACACCCTTGGATTGCGTGCGTTTCGATTTCGCGGATTTAGGTTTTGAGACGCCATCGGATTGGGAACGGGTTGAGGTCTTTGAGTTTTTGATGCCGGATTTGTTGGTTGCGTGTTTAGATTTTACGGTGCTGGTGCGAGAAGGCGCCATTGTGAGAGATGGCGTGGAGAGTAATTAGTGGTGGAGTGGTGAAGAGGTAGAGGGAAGTTGATGCTTGCGCGAGCGAGAATAATTTTTGGGATAAGGTTGTTAGCGCGGCAGGGGTGTTGGCGATAGGGACATGGCGGGGAAAGTGGGGCAGCTGATAGCTTCAGGGACACCTTTCTTTACCACGAGAAGGTTTAAAGGTACGAAAGCATAGATTTTTTTAGAAAACGGTGTGGTATGCTGAGGCTATATCAATAATTGACATTCGTTATTAGGGCCACAGCGAAAGCAAGCTAGTGGGAGGGATTAGAAATCCAGAAGTTGATTAGAAATCCAGGGACCAATCGAGACTTGATAGCTCCCCACCTCGACCTCAAGGCGTTCACACAAACACATTTACAAGTACCGCCGCTACTCGGAGCCCACGAGAAATCCAACTTTCCTCATTCGAAAGAAAACATTGAGAAATATTATCAATCATATCGGATCAAATATGTCTCCACGCGATGCCATCTCCCTCGCCCACACAGCTCGATGCAAACTCATGATAGCAGCAGATAAGCCAGATCGCGATCTACGCTTCATCTTGGGCCATGCATTCACACTCGACAACCTACGTCTCCGTCTCCTCGAAATAGAGCAAGATTCCGATGAAGTTAGTGATGGTGCCAGCTCAGAAGATGTACCATTGATGGCCGGTCCTCGGCGCGTCAGTTTCTCACAAAACCACCCAAGTCCCCAGAATGCAACAAAGACCAGATATCGCAGTCCTCCACCTGGTGCTGATGCTCATGTTGATACTGCTGTTGAGGAGGAAGAGAATGAAGATGAGGATATTGAAGATGACGATGAGGAGGACGAGGGATTGTCACTACATCGATTTTCATCAGCTAGTGAGCAGCCACCAAGGATGATTGCGGATGAGGGAAGCGATGAGGAGGAAGACGAAGCTGTTTCTCCTACACAAATGCCAAGTGAGGTGGAGTTGCGATCAATCACGGAAGGAGCAGCCGACAATGAATTAGCGGATCTCTACAAGACTGTAAAGGGATGCCCATGTCATGGTGAGCATAATAGCGCTCCAGAAGTCACTAAGGCATGGGAAGTACCACAAAAGGAAGGATATCAAGGCAAAAGATTAGCAATTGTCGAGGTTGCAACTTAGTAGTATGGGTGCTGGGAAGGGCGGGAGCAGAGAAGTTATTGGAAATGCGCCTATGATCTTTCAGCCATTGAATAGGAAATCGGTAGCGATGAGAATACCCGAAATACAGGTAATAAATCATCAAATACTTAATTCATAATTTCATCATCTCTCTCACGTACTAAGTGTGCCCTTCGTCGATGGAGATTCGTTCTCCTTGCCTGGAATCCTCGTTGTGGCTTGTTTTATAGCCACTGCCAATGCCTTGAAAGCACTTTCCGCTCTGTGGTGGTCATTGTCTCCTCTCAGACAATCGACATGCATTGTGACTCTAGCACCTTGAGCAAAGCTCTGCAGGCAATGCGGGATCATCTCGCAACTGAGATCTCCGATCTTCTCCCTCTTTAATCCCAGATCGATCACGCTGAAAGGTCGATTCGAGAGATCAACAACTGCTCTAGATAAAGCCTCGTCGAGAGGTGCATATGCGGATCCGAATCGAGCGAGGCCATTTGGTACACCAAGAGCATCTTTGAAGGCTCCTCCTAGAGCAATACAAACATCTTCAGCAGTGTGGTGGTCGTCAACTATTTCACAATCCCTGATTAGCCAAAGCTCTTTACAAACAAGACAGTAACATCAATTGAAGCAAAAACAACTTACTATGCAAATCCCCCTCGCAAATCAAACTCAAACTCCACCCCGCGTGTTTCGCCAATGCATGTAACATATGATCTAAAAACCCAATGCCCGAATTTATCGAGATAGTCTGGCTCTTGCTCGCCTGCGACGCATGGCCATTCGCTCCACTCGTAAGTCGTTCGTCCGTATCGCTTGGGAATGCCCCTCCATCTAAATTGATCGCAAGCACGATCTTCGTCTCGTTGGTATCGCGGGCGAGACAAGCCGAGCGGACTGGTGGTGAGGTGGAACTCATTGTTTCTGTTGTAAAACTGATTGTCAATGGGAGGTTGTGTATTCGCAGGAATTATTTTGGGTGGAAAGGCTGCGATGTCGGGATGTTTTGAGTCCTGCCGGAGTTGGCCCGAGCTTTGGTGACATAAAGGAACTGGGATTTGAAATGTTGCGTACTCACGCGGCTTTTCAGAATTTATAGGGGGAGATCAATGTGACAACGATAATGAAGCAACACACAACCGGCGGCTTGAATAGCAAGGATGCAGATGGCGCTGCGTGGGAAGCTGGGTTGGGGGCCTTGAGTGGTGCTTCGAAAGTATGTTTGAACCGCAAGAGGAATAAGTATCGAAGAACTAAGGTTTTATACTAGTGGGGAGCTGTATTTGCTGGACTCGGTGGTGTAGGATATGTAATGTCACCTATTTATAGGGGTTTGACTATACAATTCAAGGTGTAAGTCTAATCTAATTGCTGTGAATGTATAGTACTAACAGGTACAGCTTCATTCAAATGTCAGGTATGTTCACTTGACAAAGTCTAATGAATAAATATGCACACTGACGTGAATAGGGATGATCATGGGAGCATGTTTAGAAGCAGACCATAGGATACGAGAATTCGAGGCCAAAATACGGATGCAGAAGCGAATGATGAGAGACCGCGCGGTATGGGAAAAGTACGAGCAGGAGTATGAACAACTTCGAGCTGAAGAGAAGCCAAAATGAGAGGATTCGTTGATTGCTATAGGCATAATAAGACTCAAAATTTGCTAGATAGCTCATGCAACATGTAAAATTAGACTCCACATACGCCGGTCATGACCAATTCTCTAGAACGCCGACTGATGCATTTCCTTTTCAGGTCTTTCATACTTTGAATAAGTCCGACTTCATATTCAACTTTGAGAGCCTCGCAATGCATCCGCTCAACTGGAGAAGAGTTTGCACACCTTCCAATATCTTCATGTGTGTGAACCCGATCTCCTTGATGAACTCAAGTTTGGCATGCTCGCTCAGCGTTGGTATTGTCTTCGTTACTCGGAACATAGTACTGATGATATCATGACTCGAGTATCCCAGATCCCAAAGTTCCTTCAGAGTCTCTAACGCAGCATCAACCTTTCCTTCGTGGCAAGCTTTGAGCATAGCTTGTATCTTGATAGGATGAGGCGAATCAACCACTTTGAAAACATTATCTCCGCTCAAAAATCCGAATCCTGCCCATGTAGATTGCAAATTGTTGATAGCTTGTCGCATATCACCTTCTGCCGTAAAGACAAGTGCAGCGAGTCCATCTTCGCTATACTCGACTTTCTCTGCCTCGATAATCTGCAATATTCTCTTGACTACTTGCGCATCCGTCAACCTGGAATATCTCAGAATTGCGCAACGGGATTGTAGTGGCTCGATGATCTTATTCGATTGATTGCATGCGAACGCAAATCTGGTCGTCGCGGAATAAATTTCCATAGTTCTTCGAAGTGCTTGTTGCGCGCCAGATGTCATGCTGTCGGCCTCGTCGAGAATAACCAACTTTTGACGTCCTTGCGGTAGAGTAACCTTTTTCTGCGCAAAACCCTTGATTCGATTTCTTACAACATCGATACCTAGAACTCATATTCAGCAGGTTGTAAGCTCCATGAGAGATTTTAACTAACCTCGCTCGTCACTTGCGTTAAGCTCCAAAACCGCCTCTTTGTATGATTCTCCCAACATCTGCCGCGCCAGGCACAACACAGAAGTCGTCTTTCCAATCCCCGGCATACCAGAGATGATAACATGCGGCATATTCCCATCCTTCGCGATGATTTTCAACCTCTCGACCGTCTCTGTATTGCCAACGACATCGTCGAGGAACACTGGCCGGTATTTCTCCACCCTAGACATAATCAGTGTCTATGCGCGAATTTCTAGAGTGGCTTATTTACCATGGTAATTCATAATTTACAATTCCATTTGAATTGGCCTGGAGTATTTTCTTCGCCGCGGCGGTCGATGATTCGCCTTTCTCTACGCCTTTGGTGGTGGCCATCTTGACTTGTTAAATCCTCGGCGCGCTTCGAGGTTGACGCGACTGCTAGAAATCAATTTACGCGTGAGTGAAAATCGGTCACATGATCGGTAGGTGTTTATCTTGGCTTTGGGTTATCTCATAAGTCCAGCTCTCTAACGTACTCGACAAGCGACCCGTGTTTGCAAGCAGTCCGTGTTTCGATTTTACCCGGAAAATCATCGAAAAGCTTACCCTAGTAATCTTAATAATATTATATAAGATCTTTATTATATAATCTTAGTACTATATTCTATATAATTTATAATGCTAATAATAGAATTCTTATAAGATAAATATATTTAAAGAAGCTGTAATATAAAATTACGTTAATTTTAAACGATATAGGGCTAAAACCATCTTTTTTTTACTTGAATAGCTATTGAAGACTATAAACACCAAATTATAGTTATTCTGATATATATATATTTCTATTTTTTATGTATAAAGTTAATATATTTTATAGTTATTGAAATTACAAGGGTACATTTTTGTCAGGAGCCGTATCACGTGACTGACATCTCCGGCATGAGTTTTATATACAGTAATAAGCATACTCGCGCAACCGCGAATATTGTACCTTCTGGTCACTTTAGCTGAGTGGTAAAAGGCTTATAGCCGCTCCTGACAATTTTTCGATGATTTTACGGGAAAATTCAAAAACACGGACTGCTTGCAAACACGGGTCGCTTATCAAGCACGTTACAGATTCTCTTGTAGTGGTTTTTAATAATCTCAGGATGTCCAAATCTAGACCTATATCTGCTATATTTCACCTCTTATATTATGTGCTCAGCTTTCTTGATAAAACCATAATTCTATCTCAAGTAGGACCCCAAGACTTTCAGATACCTGCCTCGTAGACAAACAAACGAGGGGTAACAGTCGAGGTTGTTACTTTCTTAACCTTGTATCTGCTGCAGTTATTTACCCGACCACTTGTTCAATACAATCCTCGCGGGGACTTTCTACAGCTCTTCTTACCAATATTCGTGCACAATTACCAGTTTAGTATGTAGTGCTGCTTATAAATAACGTTCATTATACTTGAATCAGTATATTGTTATGTACGAGAGGACGAATCGTCGCTTACCTTACTTGACCATTCATGTTGTTTATTCGCCATATTTTCAACTACTTGGAGTGGATAAGCAAAATATGTCCACTCCGGCAGTCCAAATAGATGCGACCAAATTTCAATTACAAAAGCCCTCGAGTGTAAATACATATATACATTACTCCCATTTCCAAAGCTTGCATCAACAGATTCGATTACATTATCAATCATATTTCTCTCAATCATAGCAACCACAATCAGAATAGCCAGCATAACGAGCAAACTCGCCCACCCCATATCCTTCCACCTCCCAAAAGTCCGGCATGACAATCAAAGGTTACTACAGCAATGCCTCCAAAGCCTCCCCAGCACTTTCCAATACGCCAGTGAGTTGTGCAAAAGAAGAGGAGGCATAGACTCCTCGTATCGAGTCCATACCTCACCGTTCTAGGCCAGTGGGTTCCATAATTATCGGGGCCTGAAGTTTTATAGCCGCATTTGCGGTAGTGGTATCGTTCAGCGGGGTAGCTGCCCCTCCAAAGGTGTATTGAGTTCCCGTGTAAATTCCTGGTGGAAAACCAGTGATTGAAGTAAAGGTTACACCCACCCCAACATACCTTTCCATTACGGTAACCCCTGTGTTTGTGATGCTTTTTTTTTTGCTAGGAGTCTAAATGTCCCAGTCGATATGAGGTCGATTTAGCATCACAAGTCAGCCCTTTGCACAGTTTCATCGAGAAGAGTCACTGACCTGTAGACCTGCAGCGAAAGTCGTTGATACAACATACCCGAGAGCCAATATAAAAAGGCAAAATCTCACCATGGCGCCGATTTAGGAGAGCCTTGAAATTTCAAATTTTTTAAAAGTGTTTTGTACGGCGCAAGCTGCCCATATTCAATGGACTGTATAGGTTCTTTGGCGTGACCAAACTCATGGAAGATGATCAATTACACGGCTATACCGTGTTTTCGAGGGGCAAATAGAGGGGAAGTCGGGGAGATGGGAAGATGATACAAACCCACTCATCTGCAATCTATCGTAATGGAGGGCCGAAGCAATCGTGTCCTATATACTGTTGTCCAACAAACTCGCAACGCGGTCGCGCCACCTCAATAAACACTCGTATCGTAATAGAATTACAAATTCCAATGAGCGCCTCGACTCAGCATGCGCTCTAGTGTATGACCCGTGGCTATATGGGGACAAGTATAATGATGCAAATAGCGCTACGATCAGTAGAGTTTAAGGAAAGCGAGCCTCAAGAACTCGAAAAAGGCCCTGGGAAGATAAATCAAGGCGTGCCAGACCCACGCTCAATCTACATATTCATCAGACTTCTTCCTCCGAAGTGACGAATTCGTTATTCTAGTCGCCAAAGTATAGCTGTCGATTCATCTCCCAAGCCTGCTGCTGAAGTTGCGATTAGAATCCCACCTCTACAACCACAATTTTCAACAAACCTTTACAGGGGCCAGTCAGGGCCAAAACCTCAATACACTTGAAGTGACTCGAGATCTATTGGACTTATCATCGTCAAGACCGAAAGCCGAAATACTAAGTGAGGCTGTTCGAGAATCTAGTACAACGATTGGTGTCGCATATCCCCAAGTTGCCACGAAGATTTTGGTCCAATTCAGGGGAGACACAAGGTGGCTAGCATACTTTGTAGGCAAGATGGAGTAGTTCCTTCGACTAAGTCACATACTACTGTGGGGTCAGTTATCTCAGATGCTAAAATTGTCCAAAGACAGCCGGCCATCAGATTGGAGGGCAGGCTGGACCAGAGTATTACATCATCTCAAGAAATGCAACCAAAGATGCCAAGTCTATTGCCCACGTTCAAGCTCATTGGCCCAACTGGTCAGGTAGGTAAAAAGCCAGCCTGGAGAAAAGTTCAAGCTGTCACACAATTCACTGGCGAGAAGCTGTATCTAGCGACGAGTCTGATGCCAGAGATGGATATATCAAACAGTGGCAGTAGAAACGGGAGTCAGAATTGAGAGAGGAGGTCTGGGACCTTAGCATTGATCAAAACGATATATTCACCTTTGATCTACGCATGGCCGACGAGAATCCGGACACTAACAGCATGAAGCCGACAATCCTAGTTATATGTAACGAGTATCAGAAAAGAGTCATTGAAAATAGGCTCAGCGCGACTCGCTCTATGCTCTTACAACGGCACACTCGATATTCAAGACTTTGGCCTCCAGATAGTGAATGATCTTGAGTTATCCTTCTAAGCCGTGTGGACAGATTGAACACCGGAAATGGGCTGGTGAGATTAGCGGAAGGCCGAACCTCGAGGAAGTCTTCACACTACAGAGATGAACCCGTTACAGACTAGACTTTGGCATCAATTCTTGACAATCAAATGGTACTGGTAGGCAAGCTGTTGGCTTTGCAAGGTATAAGGAGTTTCAGGACATAAAATATGATTTGGATTTGCAGCTCTTCCGGAACGCAGTCTGGGATCTTAAGTGGCACTACCGTTATCTTTATACTTAGTAGTGATGCTTTCAGAGCCCATAATATGATGTTCGAACGCTCTTTATGTAAGGATCTCCGCTCTCAATAGATTTCTTTGTCATTGATAATTAACTTTTGCAGTTTATGCTGATTCGGGGTCGTGGGTCGCCAGCCGTACAACACACAAGCTTTGCAGATACATCTTTGCAGGGGTAAAAGACATTGGGTTGGCTTAAATGTGGCCAATCGAGTCTGCTTTGATGATATTTCAAAAGAATTGCTGGGGCAAAACATGCTTGACGTTGATATTCCTGGTAGCGCGACGATTCATCAGCTGGGAGAGAAGAAAAAGTGGCGAATCTGGTTGGAGCGCCAAAGCTTCCTTTCAGGGCTGCATCTGACTCACCTATAGAGCAGATAGACGCCGCTTGCTCCCATCAGCCAGAGGCCAATCTAAACCCCTCGAAACACAAGCCTTCTTCTAAACACGATTTTCTCGCCTCGGAAACTTCTATATTTACGGCGACCAACGAAAATCATGTAATGCCATTTGCTAAAGAAAATACTCGCCCTCAGGAGAGACTTGAGCTCAACCTCGAAACCTCATGAGCAATTCTGGACGTCCTACTCATGCACGCTTTCATTGGCGACTTTCTTTTAAACGACTATCAACTACTATATCCAATTTGTAGAAGACAGCAAGCTCCGCAATGCAACCCTCTTTTATCAGTGGAAATTTGTACTTTGTAAACCATTTCGCATAGATTTCTGCACATAATCGTCATTAGAAAGCTACGCTTCTAAGGTATTATCATAGATCATAAATACATAATACACCAGCGTGTACAAGTCCATATGCCTGCTATACAATTTTGGCATAGGGATAAAAGTTAGCAAGATAGCTTAAATTGAAAATAGGAGGATTATTAGTCTCTCCTGGTTGCCTTTAATCTTGCAGAACCATACTTCGCTAGAACAAAGATTAAATGACATTCCGACAAAGAGGAAATAAAACTTGTTCAGGTATATACAAATTCAAAAGTCAAATCTCCCACCTCTGCAATTTTTTCTCTAGTAATTTGATACACAAAGCTTCCCACACGCGATCTTCTCAAGGAGGTATAAATCCTCACGGCTGACTTGCAATCACCTGATGACTCGAATCCGACATGCAACAAAATCCCGTTTCGATGATCCTTCGCGCCAAACCACCCGCATTCGGCAGGCATTTCGCAGCCGGTTCCAGGAATAAGCATAAGCAGACAATGCATGACATCACTCGCTCAGTTCAACATCTTTCCATGGACTCTCAAAATTAAGATCAAGCGAGTTCGGGAACGAAAAGTCATATGCTTCGAAGTCTAAGTCTAATGACATTGAAATGACAGCAGAGTGCGAAATCAAGCGATGCGAAACAGACAAGTCAAATGATTGGAGGTGTTAAGAAACCTTCATTATAAAACCGAATCATAAAACGCTCTCGCTATGCTATGCAAATCTATAAAAACCATTCTCAATGCGCTCGCTAAACAACCAAACATTATTCAACCCAATATGCTTTCATGAACCTCATTACAATAGGTAGTTGTTGTCGGCAGTCTTCTAATAAGTCCAGCCGACCCAGTAGATCATTATTCTCCTATGCAACAGCAGGCTTGATACCGCACTTCTTCATACACGTCTCAACACCCTGGGCAATGCTCTTTGGGATAGATTTTCTGAACTTCTCGAGATCCTCAGGTCCCTTGGCATCACCGAAAACTTCCGTTCCAAGTGCGGCAGTTACGACTTCGTCAGACATGGCAACAACCTCGTCAATCACTTGTCCGGCACCGAAATCCTCAGCGTTAAACGAGGCAACGAAGACAGCTTCCTCGCAGTCGGGATTGAACTGAGTGTGGACGGAGCCTTGGTAGAAAGGTTGCATCTGGTTGGCGGTGAGTTCGTTCTTGATGACACGGCGTTTGGAGGTGGCATCTCCGGGCTTGTTGAAAACACCATTTTCTGGGACGACTTCCGTGATGAGTTTGCCTTTAGTGACGATCTGGAGTTCGGTCGCACGAGGATGGACGTGAGGAGTGTTAAAGCCGCAGCCCTTGAGGAAGCCCACGGCCATTCCGGAGCCGGTGCCGACGAGTGCTGGGAAAGTCTTGCGGTTGGCGGCGATGAGATCACCCCCTGCACCGCCTTTGCCCTTCAAGTCTGCTGCGTTGAAGTCGAAGACGAATTGCTTGTCGACTGGGAGGAGAGCAAATCGATCGGCAGCGGTATCTGCAAGGAAGAGCTTCTGTGTGAGAAGAGTGTCCTTTGGTGGTAGTTCTTGGGTGGAAGTAGGAGCTTCTTGCATAGGCGCGCCAGCTGGGGTTGGGACAGCAGCAACGGTGAAAGCCAAGATGGCGACGGCGATGGCGGAGTTGAAAAGCATTTTGAAAATTAGGTTGATTGGTTGATTAATTGATGTATTGGCGTTTAATTGAAGAGTCTGGTGAGAAGAGCAAGCAAAAGACAAGAAGCAGACTGAAGAATAGTAGATGAGGAAATAAAAGAATCTAAGGAAAAAGACCTAAGGAAAAGACTTTAAGGAAAAGATGTTTTTGGTGTTTTGATGATTAGATGGGGAGAAAGTAACTTACGATGGGAAGTTCGGGTTATATATACCTACGAAATACGTAGCAGGCCGAAGGATTTGTTTGCCAACATGTTGTTGTTCTTGGATCTTTTGGTCAAGATGTTTATTTCGAGGTGGCTTCCGCCACATTTTCGTTGGCTGCGCTGTGCCGCTGCACGGTGAGAGAAGAATCGCGCTGTTGAAGTTGACATGTGGTCGGCGCATTGCCAAATGCAGAATGGTGGGTAATGACAGGCTAATTTTAGGAAGCGAAGAGCAGGCGCAGCATACCTTATTTCGCCACCTCATCTTGTGATTCGCTTACCGCTAAAGAAATGGAGATTAGTCTAACGAAACTAAAGTACACTGTGTCCAATCGTAGAATTGATTAGAAGTCGTTAGCAAGGATTCAGGCTCTATAGCCAACCAGAGGTTAAAGGAACATCTCACCGTTAGGGCTGACTGCTCTCAAATCTGATTTCTTGCGGAAGGTGAGATTTCCGAAACACGCGCCACTGGTTGCACTGCACACGATGAACGCATGTAAGTGATCCCGAATAGGATACACTGGGGTATAATAGGATACAAGAGGTTCAAGCTTCATATTGGCCATGTGGAAAAGTAGGACAAAATGGAATCCAACCGAGCAAGCGAGATGGCAGATGACGCCGAGCACCAGATTTACTAATCATATTGCCCAATGGGCACCGAATCCTACAGTAGGCACCGAACCAAATAACAGCAAATAATTTAGTTCTCATGTAATCGGCCTCGGAGGAGTGCGAGTTGGGCCAGCATTGCATTAACTCCCCTGGACGGAACAAACAGCGTAAGTTCAAACATATCATAAAGCCACGAGTCTCAACAACCAATTTTTTTACAGTAACTCTATAATGAAGTTGTACGATTAAGTTATACCTAGAATTTGATTTCTTACAAGCAAACTTACTATATGCTTCTTCACCCTTGACACCGAGTCACCACGGTGTTGGCGTAATCTATACATAAGGAGTATCTAGACACAGAAACATCCACTTGAGCGTTCTACGCCAGTGACGTAAGATTGAATCCATGGAAGTAGAGAGATACGAGGACGATATGTACCCATGGGATAACATGATGACATGTATACAACAAAACATTGTTGGACGTTTCGTAAATGTTGGCGAATAACATCTGCTCCAAGACAATCCGATGTCGTCTTAAATATATGAGGTATCCCCTTTCCTCAAAAGGGATGTTGTCTTGAATCATCCTAGCAATTCCCTTCGCGGTGAGGAAGATAAGAGGAATGCCTGCCACATTATACCCAGCAAGAATGAATCGATTCATTCTTTCCGGGAACTTTCCCACAATGAGGCCATGCATAAGCTGTATGCCCAATAACTAGACAAGTATTAGCTAGGTATGCTTTGGTGCGATTAGTCTCTTAATGAGAAATACAAATCATCGGGGACTTACTGCCAGTCCACAAATAGTCGACGCTTGCTCCGCTGTGTTCCCATCCTCAAAAGTTCTTTTGCATTACGCTCTCGAAGTGAGGTTTAGCCGGATCAAGGACTGTACTGTCATCGCAAATATTGAGCCATAACTTCTTGTCTTTGATGCACGTACGTTTGACTCCGCCACATATGACACCGCCACCGGGTCTCGGAATGATGTAGTCTCTGTCCGCCGGCCCATTGTAACTAAGTCCGTAGGTATGGTTGAGATGAGGTGGTGGACAGTTAACATTACCTGGCACACTGAGATGTGAGCAAGTGACCTTGATGGGTACGATTTTCTTGGAATACACAGGGCAGATTCCGGCGGAGTAACCGTTGGTTGCGAAAACAACCTTGCTTGCACGAATTTTGCCGCGAGGCGTTTCCACGACAGTGCCACTATCACCAACAGAGATAACCCTCGTGACTGGTGTATGAGTTTGAACATTAATAGAAGTTCTTTCCAATAAGCGTTGGAGCAGCCCCGTGACGAACTTGTATGGCCACAATTACAAGGCCGTGATTATCATTGCGGCCTTTGCATTCTTGATTCCGGATACCTAATGTAGTCAGATAATTTTCACAGAACATTTGAGGCGGAGCATGGCACATACTCATTCTGCGTGCTTTTGACCTATAAAGTTGACGTCTCGTATATAGTCCAATCCGTTCTTTACATGTGCCCTATATGCGTCTTCGCAAGCATCTGTGTGGGACTACGTAAGAGTTGCCTCGCAGCAACGGGTGAGTACATCATCGCAATCGATACCTTCTTTCTCTAAGACAGCTTTCACGGCATACATTTGCTCTGTCTGGAACTTGGCGACTTCTCTAGCCACTTCCGGCCCATAACTGTCGGTTGTGCTATCGACATTTGCATAAACTATCATGAGATGACTACCTAATGTTGGTTAGATAAAGTTCGCTCACAACTCTAGGATAAGCTTTACCATTTCTTCCCGTTGCACCTGAACATATTTCTCTTGCTTCTAGCAGCACAACCGAAGGAGGAGAGGGATTGTCAGTCAATTGAATGAATTTCAGACCTCCGGTATTACCTTGTCGAGTTTGGTACTGGAAGAATGTTTGGCATATCTTATTTGATACTACTTGTTAATAGGTACGGTGATATCTGTGAAGAAAAGCCATTGATATACTACTCGGAAGCCCCGGCGGGGTAACCGATGGAAACTCCGCATAGCTGGAATAACAGAGAGATATTATATATAGAGAGAGGCTCTAGCCGTCTAGGACGATAAGAGAATATAAAATAAGGAATCAAGACTTTCCCTCCTGCTCTTGTGGCTCGATTTACGACATTCTTACGTGCCTCACATCAACACTACTCAATTTAGTTTCTAGAATTCGGCACTTGGCAGACGAATATAACATGTTGATGTTGGACGACTGGACGTCGAGTATATGAGTGACTAGCGATTTTAGGCTCCCAGGTTGAGTCCCAACCATGCCCTCGTCAAGTCGAGGATACGATCCTCATGATTTTACAGAATAAATTTAAAGAAGACGGATGACATTGACCTTCCTACTACTTTCTCTTTGGAGCTTATCTATCCTAGCTACCATTTGACCGACAAGTCACAATGTCGCTCCGGAGCAAAAGCAGTAAAGTTACCGCTGACAATGATATGTAAGCACCAGGGCTAAAAATACAATTAATTATGTCGATCATGTGATCGATACGAACAAGTCTGTATCCTGTCCCAGGATGAACGTCTCAGTAAAATAAACTCTTGGAAAGTAAATGGCTTCAGTTGATCAATCATCTAAGCTTCTTTTCACAAATGTGACCTATACCTTCTTCTTTACATCTCTCTTACCAGTCATGGTTGTGATTAGACGAATTCCAAACTCAGTGCTCTTCGCGCTACTTGCCTCATCATTCTTATCTATACCCAGCCTATCCTCCTCTCCCTTTGCACTCTCCATAGCATCACTCTCAAATTCATCAAGAACCTGCTTTCTCCTTACATACTGTTCCCTCAGGTCCTTCCTGACCGCATCTGAACCCAACCTCTGAAAACCTAAGCGAACCAAATATCTCACTGCCAAATAAATATGTTCAGACACAAAAATTGTGACAGCAAGTGCGTACATGCTCGAACCTGTTGATGAGCCATCTTGAAAAAGATGAACAATTGCAGCAGTGGAAATACTTCCAAGCCAGTTCAGGAGCCCGAGGGATTCAAGCCATGGCCCGATCGAATCTGCACGGATAGGTGGAGGGCGCCGATGCTCGATGCATATCTTTAGGAAGTCGGAACGTAATTCAATCCAATTGTTTATCAGAAACCCGACAGGTATGAGAGGCCAGACGGGCGAGAACAAGGCTAGATATCCAAACTGAATTACCATCTGTTGAATGTCTTCTTGCACGTTGTATTTCTCCAGCTCAGCTTCGTTGCGTGCCTGAGCTAGGAGATCTACCTCAATAGAGGCCCGGGATGGGTGGTCCAGTGCTGAAATGAAGAATCCCGATGTTCTTGCTTGACGTTCGCCATACCATCGAGTGATCTTGCGTTTCACCACCGGCCATATTAGCTCTTCTCCAAAACCAAGAAGCTGCTCAGTTACTACTAGAGCGACTACCTCTTCGCGTAATCGCGAGCCGTTAATGTTGAATTGTGCTATTTCCGAGAAGCGATTAGTGCCAATGTTTGACTTTAAAAGTGCAGAATGGATGCGCTCAACCAAAATATTCCCGAAAGGAACATATACGAAGGCTGTTAACAGAATTGGCAGGTACTTCGTAATAGAGCTTAGAACAAATATTTTCTGTGTTAGTGCCATCTCATGGCGATCCTCCGTCCGGTGGTTTTCGTACTCGGCAAGCCTGGAGGCAAGGTCCTCAAGCCTCGAGCTAATAAAGGGTAATGAAATTGCCAGAAGAACAGTTGGTAAATATTCCTAGTGACATGTTAGCAATGATACCCATCATTCATCGGTTAAGCGAGCTGCATACAAGATAGAACTTAAATGGACCAGTATACATTTCGCTAACCAGTATCTCGACAACAAACACCGCGGAAATCAGAGTACCTAAGCCAACCACAGCGATAAATGTAAAGGGTACTTGGAGTACTTGTCTCATGATTTGTTTTAGATGTGAAAAATGCTGTTGAAGCTCCCCAGTGATTGGATCAATAACCTCTTTGTCAAAGACGAACTGATCCCGATTAACTTTGAGTGACCCCACTCCTTTAACCCCCCAGCGTAAACTCAAGTCCACCTCTTTCACTCTCCAATACTCAAGAAATACGGTGCACCACAGACTAGTGCTAATACCATAGAGTAGCGAGTAGTTTGGCAGATATAACCATGCTAGTATCCCAGTAATGGATGGAAACAGTAAAGCGACAAGATAGGCTTGCAAGAAGGCAAAGTAGAACGCGACCTATTTCCTAAATTAACATTCGATCATGTTTTAACCTTGTTGAGTGACAATTACCTTTTCTCCAAAGATCGCTCTGATATCATCAAGATCTTGGACCCGCAAGATGAATTGACGACTCCATTTCAGAAGCAATGCTTTCGAAATGGTACGGTTATGTAACGGAAAGGAAGCTTTAACATTTTCCCATTGTCCATGTCCTGGAGAAATACCTGCTCCTCCAAGATTCTTGTTCCAAGTAACGAGATGGAACATAGAACGTAAGTTTTCTGACTCGGTGTCTCCGTGAACGGCTGTGTGCTTGTTGCCTTCTGGCCTTTGCTGAGCTACTCCATACAACCAGTCTTTGACACTTAGTAGTATTATCAGAACCCAGAACCCAGAAGTATGAATATCGTGTCGAAACTTACCGTGACTTATGAATCGCTCTTCCGAGGAGCTTAAAAGGGGATTTGACTAGTAATAATAGCGAGTCATTTGGCCCAGATGTGATGTCTATTTTCAACCCAGCTGCCGATAAATCTGTGACTAGCGTTTGGAACTCTTCTGTCGCTTTGGCGCCTTCTATGACATGTCAAGCCATGCTCCCAACCAAAGTCATTGGTGAAGGGAGGATGAACTTACCGACAGTACTAAAGTCATAGTGAACAACATAAATGTCATCGTAAAGAAACTTTGAATTGTTAACAGCCATTAATTCCTGATAGTCAGTGTTCTTGTTCTCCGAAGACAATCCTAGAAGGGTAGCTAGTCGGGTAATGTAATGATTGAAGGACATGCCACTTTCAATCGAAATTGAAACTACAGTATGGGGATCGTCTGCTTTAAAAGCTTTATGTTTCCGATTCTTGGACTACGTGGTGGAGACTTGGCTTACCTGTCCGTGGGTGGGTTCTCGGCTCGCGGCATATCCCATACAGAGATTTGCGATTCAGGGATTAGCGGATAGACACCAAGATTGGTTGAATCCTCTAGTATTATAGGGAAGTGACTGGGCAGGAGAGCAATCCTTTATTCTGGCCTCTGAACAATTTACATAGAATATGAGGTTGTGTATATGGAAAACTCCAAAATCGCCTTAGTCGATAATTTGATATGAATGAGGAAATGCCAATGGAAGGAAGACCTAGGACAGGGACCTCGGTAAAAGCGTGCCGACTTGGCCGAAAGCATCACGTGGGTGAAAGAGTTTTTATCACCAGTTAATCCATCCCATCCTTTTGTTGACTTACCACTTGTTGTGAAACCTTTTTTAAAAGTCTCAGCACTGTCTAGTCCCCTCTATTTATATATAAACGTAGGAGCAGAAAATTTTGGTGCTGATCCCATTACTTTGGAAAGCGGTGAATTCGTCATTCTTCTAATATCTCTAAGTGAGATGTATAGTCTCGAAGACGAATCTCCATATCAGAGCAAAGGTACCAGAGCTTTGATGGGTCACAAAGGTCCCCAATAGATTCCATCGTTCTTTGGCATGTAGTTACGCAGTTATATTTATCTTTCATCACCATTTCGTCTACCTAGGCGTAGGGAAGGTCCTTAAATCCGACGGGATTGCCGAATCAGAACCGGAATCCAAAGCTATGTTGATTTGGCTTTACGATTGTGGATCGTGTTATATATTCGAGATGGCTTTGCACATGCCGCTAAATTGAATTAATGGGACAATACGATATCGTTGTAAGAGCTGATAGTCGTTTTCACAAACCAAGATTGCTCTCAGCACTCAGCGAGAAGATGTTCGAAATAGCTCGTCCGGATCACTTCCATAGCCTGAGCTTACATCGATATAGCGGAATCTAGGTAAAAATAACGTTCAGTCTGAACGAGCATCTCGAATTGGATCGAGAACGAAACAAATTGAAGATTTTCCCGTTGAAATATTTTTGAATGGGCGGAGAAAAAGGTCCAAGTGCCCAGGTATTACGAAGTTGAGTCCGATCAGCTGACTTGCCTCAAGTAAAGTTGAAATCATTCCAAACGAGGTGATTGATGAATATCTGAAAACTATGAATCTCTTGTTCCCAAGTCGAGATACCAAGAAAAGGAAGGGGTACGCCTTCGGCATGAAAGGTCCAGTTTCCTACACTAGACCCCTTTACCCCTCAGATTTCCACTTCTGGCGAGACAGGCTCTCAAACCTCTATGCAGAATTCTGCTCGCTCCCACCGTCAAAGACACGGCTTTTCAACGATCGAAGAATGTGCTACAATGGTATACTTTCTGGTTCGCTGTGGCAATCCTCGCACTCACAATTATTTTTGGAATGCTCCAAAGTAGCACGGCGTGCATGTCGACGAGATACGCTTATGAGGCTTTGTTACTTGCGAGAGAGGCGGATTCAGGTCAGGCATGTCCAACTATTACGTGAAGAGGATACTTTATATGTTCCAGTAGTGGTAGAGAACCGCTACCTTCTCTAAAGATCTAAAAAGAGTATTCACGTGCGAAATGTCACGTGCTGTCGGGCGATCTGTACCCCGAGCAATCTATATAATCTCACGTTTTATGGAACATAATTATTTGAGGTCAACAGATTACGAAGTTGAATATAAACTCATGTTGCTAGAATTATAGATGTGGTTAGACAGACGGTAATTTTACGTTACACTGAGCAGACCCACTTCTTCATCATCTCACGCTGGCGGGTCTGACCTCACTAAACAATTCAACAACCACCAACTATCTCTCAATCCCTTCAAAGTCGTCTTCATCTGTCCAGTAACCCCGCAAATTCTCAATTAGATCAAAGGACATACTCACAATGTCCCACATTCCCCTTTTTTACCGCATCTTCTTCCTCTACATCGACCCCCTAATCTGCCTCTCCGGCATATACATCTTCTTCACCTCCCCTATACTCTACATCACGAACGGCACACCCACCGCCATCTCTCATTCTCACGCTGACCCAGCAGTTCTTTTAAATGGCTTCACTGACTACCTCCTTACATCGCTCGGCTCATACGCCCTCTTCGTCTTTACCATGCAGATCCTGCTCTTGCATGGCTTTAGCGATGCACCGGGGAATGTGAAGGTAAAAGTTTGGAGAAGAGTGCAATTTGGAATTTTGTTGATTGATTTGGGGTTGTTTTATGGGGTGTGGAAGGCCGATCCGGTCGGCTTTTGGAGGATGAAAGAGTGGGATCAGGGAGATTGGACGAATAATGGGATTTTGGGGTTCGTGACCCTTACGAGGATTGCATTTTTGATGGGATCTTGAGACGTGGGAAAGAGATCAAAATAGTAAGGTCTAAAAGTTGTTGTTGGGATCATTGGGCAAGTTTCCTCACCTGAAGGACCATTACCTCGCCTCTGACATGTTGGAAATTATAGCCTTGAGCCAGTCCGCATTTATCAGTTGGTTCGGGTAATCTAACATCTTCGTAGAATGATAGACTCCTCTTGCAACAAGAACCTGAAAATTCATGCAATCAAAATAATATCCGACTATACTCTGCTTGCTCTTGTCCTATCTTTGGCCAATTTCCAAAATTCTTTTCGCTTGCCATGGGCAAGTTATACCACTGAATCTTTTTATGGCAGATTATACTTGAAGCCAGCTACGGCGGTAAGTAATATCTGTTTTTAGTTCGACTTGACTCAAGCAGTCTATTTTTTAACTCTGTACGTCAAACATAACCTCTCCTGTGAAGATTCGGCGAGCAGTTCTAGGAACAGACACAGTTTTGATTCTCTTACTCACAACGTCCTTCGAGACAATTGCATCAATATATCCACTAGCATGCTTCATCTTCACTTCTCTCTCTCCAGTGGTAGAGAAAGGCTTCTGCATTTTCTCATCTTCAGGTGGTGTTCCAGCTGGAGTCAAGAAGCCACGCAATATAGACAACCGGTATGGTACAGTTCCTTCCATACAAACTGCAGAAGACAGGCACACGGCACCGGTAAGCTGTAGTGTAGGATGAGGTTTTCCCATGCTAAATGACTGAACCTGTATGTCGGAACCTCGATCCAAAGTCCCAACAGATGATGCAGGCGCAGAGACAACGGCAATTTTAGGAGTTCCTCGTACCAAAGCAGCAGACGCAAGATCAGTAGCGAGACCCATCTTTACTGCACCTGCGCAACGAATCGCTTCGATTATCGCAAGAGAGCTTTCTGCTGCTGGTCCATTGATATGATAAGCCGCTGGCAACGAAGTTGAGTCGACAAAGACGAATGGATTGGCAGCATCCATCAATGTTGCTTGAACGAGAAGGGTGTCGAATGATGGAAGTTTGTTGACTGCTAATGTTTCGCTTCGCTGCGATGTTGGAAACAGTCTCCCTGTCATACTTCCAGCAGGCTCAATGAATTGGACTTTTATCTCGCTTCCAGTTGACTTCACACCGCCAATGCGACAGTCTCCGAATTCCCAAAAGTTTCCCTCGTCGTCTACTTGGACAGTCTCGACCAGTATTCTATCGGTGTTGGTATTGTAGACTCGGATATCAACCTGCCAAAAATTAGCACTCGCTTCAAAATCAACCCATATACAAGATCTAATAACCTCAGTCTGGCCTGGCATCACTTTGACCAAGCCCTCATCCAATGCAAAAGGACCAACTCCTGAAGCCATATTCCCACAATTTCCCGAGAAGTCAACTTTCTCCTGTCCAACTGCCACTTGCGCGAAGGTATAGTTCACATCAGCATCGGGCCTCGTTGACTTTGACACAATAGCCACTTTCGAGGTTGTCGAAGTCGCTCCTCCTATGCCATCAATCTGCTTCCGATCTCCGAACTTCGACCCCATAACAGAGAGCAGAACCTTTTCCCACTCATCTTTCCGCGCTGGCATGTGCTTATGGTGAACGAAAAGCCCCTTAGAAGTGCCAGATCTCATCATCACGGCTGGTAAACGTTTTCGTATTCGATGCCTTACTCCAACAGGAGCTACAGTTTCGCTCATTGGGAAAATACGAGGAAGTGGAGGGAGAGGGAGAGCATGCATGTTGGGTATCTCAACATCGGTCATCATGGCGTGGTAAAACTTCTTCGCAGTCTGCTTGAACATAAGGATGTGTCGTATGATTCTTAAGGAGATTGTTTTGGAACTTCATTCTCACACGAGACTTCGCCCAGACAGATTTATAGCCTGCTCGATGCTTTTTTGGTTATGGAAACCCCCATTGTCGGCTTTTGCTCTCGCGTGGAACTACTGGGGAAAAAGGTAAGACGGAATTCTATGTCCATAGTTGACGCTTGTCGATGTTGCGATGTTAGGAAAAGATGCCGTGGAGCTTTGTCAAAACTTCCGTTACGGATTGTTTCTTTCCATCTCGGCTGCGCTAAAAGTGGAAATGATTTTCTAAGACAGGGGCAACCCAGAAGTTTGGCTCCTTGTAAGTAGGTTCGGCAACTAGTGGCGATTGCTTGTCAGCTGTATCTCAAGATCAGTTGAGCGCAGCCAATAATCGACAATGCCTTCTTCAATCTTTCTTCAACAGGTTATGGAACACCATGGTAGAGGCATCACCTCCACAACACCTGCCAAGCAGATGTCAAAGGGAATTGCTCGACGAAGCGAGTGTCCAAGCGGCAATGTGTTTTCCACACCCCGCATCCCCACAACCCCGCGTATTCGAGTCGGAAGGAGTTTTGGGGGCTGGAATCCCTTGGCTCTTGGCTGTGTGAACTTTACTCCCACTCTGCAATTGTTCTTGGGAGTCTAGCACATCATCCCGCGATTCTTGAGTCGTCTATATAGATAGACGTTTGTTCCTGCTATAATGATCATCGAACAAGCTTCATTTCCCATCTGGCAGTGCCTTGTCAATAAGGAGAATCTAAAGCGAAATTTACCTCTTCTATTAAATTTACAATAATTACTTTACGTACTTGCAAGCTAGCAGCAAGCGAGATAAAATGGCAACCAAAAGTTCACCAACTCAGGATCGGCTTTCCGAGGACCTCAAAGTCGACTTTGAGGAGCACGAACATGCATTTGGCCATGTGGTGACCCCACAAGAAATTCAGGGCCGCTTTGATACGCTGCGGGATTTGAGCACTGCTCAGATGGAAGCGTTGAACAAGCGAGTTCTGAGGAAGATGGACTGGAGGTTGATGCCGACTATCACGATTATGTTCTTGATGGCGTAAGCATATATCTTGTCACTGATAATATGACAAGCCTGACAGTTGCTACTAGATACCTAGACCGCATTAATGTGTCAAATGCACGTCTGGCGGGCCTTCAAAGTGATCTCCATATGTCAGATACTGTTTGGAATGCAGGCATCTCCATGTTTTATGTGGGCTACCTTTTGGGCCAACTTCCGGGCAATCTTTGGCTTGCAAAGGGGAACCCAAGCATAGTCTTGCCTTCAATGATGCTTGCATGGAGTGCGTGTACCATTTGCATGCCTGCAATGACTTCGTAAGTACGATCTCCTGGACTAAGTAATCTTTGCTCACTCAAGCATTAGTGGTATTGGCTTCTGTATTTGTCGATTTATGATTGGAATCACCGAGGCTCCATTCTTCCCTGGTATCACCCTTTGTGAGTAACCTCCTTAGTAAAGATGTTTACGGTACTGACAGCTTATAGTAACATCATCATGGTACACAAAAGAGGAGAACCCAATGCGAATGGCGGTATGGCACGCCGGTAATACCATTTCAAACATCATATCTGGTTTTCTAGCGGCAGGCATCCTCGAACATATGGGAGGCCTTGCCGACCTACGTTCGTGGCAATGGTTCTTCATCATCGAAGGTGGTGTTTCCATTCTGGTGGCCCTGGTTTCTTTCTTTACACTCCCAAACTGGCCTACAAACACCAGATGGCTCAATCAGGAGGAGAGCGAAATGGCACAATATCGTGTCTTGCTCTCAAGCGGTGGGAAAGACGAGACAATTGGCGGCACCTGGGATGGAGTTAAGGAGGCTATCAAGGATCCCTTTACTTGGTTCTTCTGCGGTATCCACTTTTCTCTCATCAATGCGCAAAGTTTCAAGGACTTCTTCCCTTCGGTATGTGACCACTTTTGTGCCCTTTTATGCTTAGTTGAACGAAAATTGCTAACAAATCTGGACAGATTGTCAAAACCTTTGGCTTCAACAAGATGACCACCTACCTCGTCCAAGCACCTCCCTATGCAATCGCCTATATAACTGCGTGTGGTGTGGCCTGGACATCTGGTCGCTTCGGTGAATCTTGCTACCACATCATAATTCCCATCGTTGCTAGCGCCATTGGTACGGCGATCATGATTTCGGTTGAGAATGTCGGTGCACGTTACCTCGGCGTGACCCTCCTCATTAGTGGAACTTACTCAGGCCTCAACTTGCAACTCTCTTGGGAAACAAATCTGGTTCCCGCTCCAAGAAGCAAGAAAGCTGCACTAATTGCTATAGCAAATTGTGTCAGTCAAGTTAGCCATTGGTACAGTCCGTACTTCTTCCCAACTTCTCAGGAGCCATTTTATCGGCTTGGTGGTGGCTTGATTCTCTTTGGATGTTTATCTACTGTTCTTTTGTGTTGGGCTATCAAGTGGCGTGCAGTCAAATTGAATAAGCAATTGGATGAGGTAGAAGGGTGGACGGAGCAATCTGGGAATGAGAAAGGCTGGAGATATGCGACGTAAAATCAATTGGAGGCGGTAGCCGCAGATTGGCCAATGACGTGGAAGAAATTAGTAAAAGTGTTCTTCTAATTGGTTTAGTGATTAGATTTCTTTTTAAATTTGAATTTACATGTCAGAGCTAAGCTCAAACTACCAGAAGGTTTTCGAGACGGCTCCTACAGAAACTGTAGGATGGCCAAGCTTCCGTCTTCCTCTCACACGGCAGCTTTCGCTCCGTACCACCTTTGCCACTTTTTATGAAGCAGCCCTAGATCAAGTTCAGCGCCCCAGATTCTCCCCATACCAAGGGTGCCACAACCCCAGGTGGGTCGATTAAACGTAGAATCTGTACTCCATCCCACCCATGTTGGGGTTCAACGGGGTGGATGTAAGCAGCATGATATAAATCAACCTGACATCTCAAAACTCTCCAAGATATTCCAAACCCTAAAAGAATTTCCTTTGTAGCAAGCCAGGACGGTAATGTCCTTGTTTATTCTTCTCTTTATCACTCTTCGACTTGGTAAAGAGAGCAATATCAATATGCGTAGCCCTGCCCATCAACAAAATGCCTTCACTATCCCGGGATCAAAGGAGGGTTTAAACCATTCAGTCTATGTACTAGCGGAGCTTTGCTGATATCTTTAACAGAAATTTCGGACTTACTGATGCTTCGTGATCAACACTAGACGCTTCCTCGGCTAGCTTCGTCTCGCTATTACAATCAGGACGTTTCTTCGGTTCTGCTCTCCACGACTCCTTTGAGTGACCGACTTGGCAAGAGAACAGCCGGAATATTGTGGGTATTGTCTTCATTACAAGTTCGGTAATACAGATGGTATCTCGTGGAAGTAAAGGTGTGTTATTTGCTGGAAGAGCTGTGGGTGGTTTAGTACGTGTGAATTGAACGAC
Source organism: Hymenoscyphus repandus (assembly GCA_001414415.1). Classification (NCBI taxonomy): domain Eukaryota; kingdom Fungi; phylum Ascomycota; class Leotiomycetes; order Helotiales; family Helotiaceae; genus Hymenoscyphus; species Hymenoscyphus repandus. Next base: position 93,561 of record LLCE01000140.1, read on the forward strand.
TTTATCATCAAACAGGTTCTAATCAAGTGAAACAGGGGGCTGGAGCTGCGAGTACGTTGGTGCCACTATATATTGCCGAGATGTTACAGCCTTCAATCTGAGGACGGCTCGTGGGGATTTATGAGATCGGTGTAACAAACAGGAACATGCATCGGATTCTGAGTCAACTATGGCCTCGATAAGAATATCAAACCCATATCAGCACAATGGCAGATTCCATTTGCAGCACAGCTTATTCCCGGAGTGCTTCTAGTCATTGGAATGTTCTTCGTACCCAAGTCTCCTCGTTGGTTGGCACGCTCGAAAGGTCATGAGATTGCTCTGGCGCAGCTCACTCGGCCTCGCAGCCTTGCAGCTGACCATGAGTATGTATCCGAAAAGATGCACCGAGTGATGGAACAGATTGAGCAGGAGAGACTAGCGACAGCTGGAAAGGGGTTTTTGGCAGAGTGTAGAGAGCTTGGTCTCCCAGGAAATAGACGCTGTATCATTATTGGTGTGCTCATTTTCGTGCAGTTTGCAGGAAGCAATGCTATCAATGTATGCCTTGAGAAGTTTTACCCTCCTTTGCGGATATCCGGCTGATTGTAGAATATTACTAATCCCCACTTATCTTTGCCCCCATTGGCTTGAGAGACGCAAGCGCAAAGCTAGTCTTAACAAGTGTTTACGGACTCGTCTGATTTGCTGCCATCTGCATTAAAATGTACTGGGCAGTCAATAGATTCAGTTGAGTCAAGTTGTTAATTTCTAGCAGCGTTATTAGAGTAAGTGGTCCGAACACGAAGACAAACGATATCCGACTAACGCATGATTTAGGCATTTGCAATGTGGTTCATTGGAGTACACGTCAAAATTAGCCATACAACATCTTCGGCTCTCCAGATATAAGCACTGGTTGCTATGCAGTTGCGGCTATGATAGATGTCTGTGCAATCGTCTTTTGCTTTTCATGAGCCAGAATACCTTGCTTTTACTGTTCTGAAATATTTCCATACGTTGTCTCTTTTAAGCTCTATCGCGTAGCAGGCACTAACAAGTACAAACCTCCGATTTTGTAACATGAGTGTGGCAAACTGTAGTGCTACATATTGGTTGGTGGAATTTGTCATAGGGTGAAGTGTCCCATTGATCACCTCGATAGGCTTTGTGGCCCATTTAATTTCAACGCTATGTTGACAACCTCGATGCCTTTGTATACTTCTTTGTCCCAGAAACGAAAAGTCGCTCGCTCGAGGATATGGACTTGCTGTTTGGGGTACAGCCCTCTATTCATGGAGATGTGGATGTCGAGAAGTCCCTCGTAGGAGGAAGCGTCGTAGTCGACTCTTACAGTTAATTTTTCATGCCATATCATCTAGATCAGGCCCATTAAAACCAAAAAGCATGTCTTCGACTGAATTGTCATTGGGGAAGTATTCGGCCATGTTCCAATGAGTGGCACGCTGATCTCTATAATCGATAGTGAATGGCGGCTGTGGAGGTCGACTTGAGCCATTAGGACGGCCATGCATCATTTCTAAATCTGTGCCATAAGGTCCCTGGGTAAATTGATTTGGCAGATCCAAATTGGTGTAGCCGTTGCTTTGCTGCTCATGGAAGAAGCTTTGGATGATGGCATCGATGTCAAGCTCAGGGGTATGACTTGGATCCGTAGCACTTCCGGATCCAGAAATCGTTCTTACTCCTGAATCAGATGCACCCATGGACTGAGTCGTATAGGGACCCGATGCAGCGCCATTATTGGCTTCTATTGGCTCGTCTCTTGTATCGTTTACACCTTCCACACGAGGACTCCCAGGAAGCTCTACATTCATTCTTTTAATGAGATTCTGTATTACTGTCATAGCTCGTCGTACTGCCCAGTTCGTCTCCTGATTTCGTTTAAAAACCGCCAAGCAAGTAGACAAACAGGAATGAGCCTCAGAGCCGGAAGTTCGTTGAGCGGCTATTCGAACATGTATCGTGGCGCTAACATAAGTTGCATAAGACATTAGATAAGGGGCATGCTGAATTGAGAACGCGTGGTCATAAATCCTTAGCAGTTGAACGATTTGTGTAGCTGCTTTTGTACAAATAACGAAGGAATTTGCTGGGATGGAGGGAGTTGCCGAATGTAGGTGACCCTCTGAAACAAAGGGGCGATGTAGAAGAATGAGGAGGACTTTGTGCATAGCCCTACCTGAAATTAGCGATTATGACAATAGCCTAGTAGATATGTTACTTACTGAAGGGAAAGCACGTGCGGCGGAGGTGCAGAGCCGGGGGATTCGATGCTATCAAATTGTAGATGAGTAGGGAGAGCTAATTCCCAATTTTCAAGATCGCCCTGCAGGCTATTGAGATCTGCAGCCAGAGTCTCCTTGCCTCTTTTCTCGCTTTTCTCGGCATAGAGCTTGTGTAAGATATCATTCATGATGATACTAAGTTTGCAAAGTTGGGTGAAGGTAGAGACGCTGTAGGCTGGTGATCCAGGGTAGTTATTCGTTCCTGAGTAAGCAAATGGCATCCAATGCTCCAGTTCCTCGTATTGATCCTGGAAAGTGATTGGGACTCTAATGTCAGCTTCTTGAAGACTCACAGGTCTGCCTTGGTACAATGACTGTATTTTATCAACCACTATTCCTAGTCAGTAAGCCATTGCAAGTTATTCCGTCGTCGTATTTTCCATAAAAATATAGACTATTTAGGGGCTTTGGCATAAGCTCTTGCAGTTCGACACAGGAATAAATTAAATTGACTTGCCGAAAGCTCCCCAGAACACCCTTCTCCTGACTTCAATATCCTCTTCGGTTAAATGCCTCAAGCTAGAGCGGGAAATATGATCGACATGCATCCCTAAATCTATTATCATTCTGAAAGCCGTGCCGGCGTATAGCCAAGCAGCACTTCTCTCGTCTCCAAGAGCAAATAAAGAGGAGGTCATAATCAGCAAGGCTTGTATTGTCGTGATTTCGCTCTTGTCTAAAGCTCCTCCAAGAAGCTCACGAACCTTCTGTCTAAAGGGTTGTCCTACAGACTTTAGATGCTCGCGGTCACTGCGAAGCTCTTTACGAGGACTGAATTTAGAAGCGCCAAAATAGATAGCATTAAGGAGAAGTTTTGAAAAGTATGGCCCTCCGCAAGCCATGTCCCGCATAAACACAGGGCGATAAGTAATGAGAAAGGAGTGGTGTTGTCTATTCCAATGCAGATTCAGTAGGTGCATGCCGAGCTCCGGTTCGACTCCATCGAAGTCAAGGCGTCCAGCCTTATAGTTTAGTAGCTCTAATTGTCCTATTATTATATCACTTAGCTTATGGCAATCATTATAGTCCAATGGAGAAATGTGACACAGAGGCACTGGCAAAGGAGCCAAGGGAAATGGATGGATAACAGTTGCAACAGCCATGGAACCATATTGTAAGAGGTAAATTAAGGGCACGTAGGCAAATTGGCGTTAACTTACTCTGCTTTGATGCTTCGCCCATCAATTGTAACTCGGACTTGTCGGATCTGCCACCGTCATGCCTTTGCGCCTGTCGAGGTGGGGCACTCGTGTCGTCAAAAAGTGTACTAGTCCTGCCATAGTAATTGGGCTGTTCAGTATATGTTGTGCTTGGCAGCGGTTTTGAAGGCTGAGCATGCTCTTCACGCTGATAGTGGTCTCTCGGCCTACTAATTGGTCGAGAAAGATCAGTCCTAGGGCGAGTTGTTGGCGCACTGGTAGCTGCGTGACCAGCAATCGTCGACGTTGCTGTAAATGGGGTGGCATCTCGTGCTTGGGACAGCGGACTATTGGAGGGTGTTCCCTCATTTCTTTTTGAAGGAGCTTGGAGCTGCTCTTTCAGTGCCCTATTTTCTGCCTCCAAGGTTGATATTTGATATTTTGAAGGCCTTGCAATGTTAGATTTTTAACTTTTAGGAAAACTCGATATAAAACCTCCAGAAATCAAGCAAAATGCTCCAAGAAACATAAGATAATGAGGCTGTCTTGGTCACCTGTGCTGGAATGGGATAACTTCAGCTTGGCCACTTTCAAGCGAAGGAACAAATTAATAAACATAATTTTAGTAAAAAGAACAGCCTAATAATTCCCGCTGATCACTTTGATCAACATAGCATAGCGATATCAAACCGACCTTTTGTCAAGGCATACATGTCAATGCAATTTCCGTTTCTCATAATGCAAATCTCTGCTCTGGAAGTACTACTGAAACTTCATACCCTGAAAAACTGACCTTACCTTTTCTTCGGTGGCAACTCCACGTAATTGCATTCTTTACTATACGTCCTGCAATTCGTACATCTAGGTTCCTCTTCTGAACCTCCGTCACATCTCATCTACAACTCCCAATTTGAGGTCAGTCACATGACTCTGCTAAATCTTCGAACATCACGTGGGCTTACTTTTCTCCTGCGGCAAAATTCACAGGCCTTCGTGGCCCGTCGGCGTCGTCCCATCTCTCCCCTCTTATTCTCTTCCGATTCTTCCGGTGGATGGGAGTCCATCCTGCGTGTGTGTCCGTGGATAGAGGGTTGGCAGGGGTAAGCGTAAGAGCTTGTGGAACAATTGCTATCCGTGGATCAAGAGAGATTTGGAGACAACGGAGATAGAAATCTGCCTCCCGTGGAAGAGAAGAGGAAGGAGGAAGGAGGATAGAAAGAGGGGAACGGGGAGGAGGTGCCACGCTTGAGGGGCTTCGCCCAAAGGATATGAGCATGCCGTGGCCCGTCTTGGCTACCGGAACAGTTTGTGCGCATCACCATTTTCTCCCTAGTTTCTAGGAAACGCTCTTCGATGATCATGTTGAATGGGGTAGATTGTTCTACGGAACCCAGATATTCAAGTTGATAGACTGAGTTTTGTGAACCATGGAATTGTCGAGTTAATTTCCTCAAAACTCTAGGACAGTAGTTATTTCCTGCCAAGATATCCGATAGCCGTGAGTGGCAAGAAGCGCTCCGAGGAACGGCATGTCTCAACAGAGAGAACCCTGAGCTTCTGCGGGAGATTGGACATCTTGAGGTCGCCATCATTAAAGTATACCAGTTTCAGTTTCAAGATGATGGACGACAGAAGAATACCAAAGGGTTTTTACTTCCAAGATGGTATCCAAATTCGTCTCAATAGTTCCCCTCATACCACCTACCCCTTCCCCTCGCTTAGAAACCCCCAGCGTCTCACAGAAAAAAGGAGTCAATCCCCTCCTCTCACTCCTCGCAGGTAGCGTAGCAGGTGGCGTAGAAGCAACAATAACAGTCAGTCACCTCCCCCCTTCCTCACAAAGCCAATCCCCTCTCAAATACCATTCTCACTAACAAACAACATCCAGTACCCGTTCGAATTCACCAAAACCCACTCTCAACTCCGCAGTAAAACTCCCGGGCAACCACAAAGAATTCTCCTACTCGTCAAAGACGTGGTAAAAACTGAGGGGCTCGGTGGGCTCTATACGGGATGTTCGACACTTGTAGTCGTAAGATTCTAAAACACCTATCAAACTGACTACATAAATAAAGACTGAGCACGATATTAGGGAACAGCATTCAAAGCCGGTGTTCGATTTCTGTCTTTCGACTTGATCAAAAACGCACTGGTAAATGAGGATGGGAAACTGTCTACTTCGAGAGGGATACTGGCGGGAATGATGGCGGGGGCGGTGGAGAGTGTACTGGCAGTTACGCCGACGGAGAGGATTAAGACTGCGCTGTGAGTTGTTTTCATTTCCTCTGTGATAGTTGAAGAATTGGAATGTGGTCGGGTTGAGGTTTGAGAGTGCTCTGGTTTCGCCATGTGAGAGAATCAAAGGTATTGTCCTAGAAATTCTCCAGGATAGTTAGCGAGATTGTCTTTGACCATGTGAGGCGATGGGTTATGCTGCCCTCAAACATTTTGAGCCCTCAAGTAGATTTTCCTTATGCTTTAGGACACACTCCCAATCATCGTCTCAGCAAGCCTCGGAGTATCAACAAGATTACCCTTCTAAGGTATTATTACCTGGGCCTCAAACCTAAACTAACACCCCATACCCAGGATCGACGATGCAAAATCTAACAAAACTTACCATTCAAACCTCCATTGCGCCAAATCCCTCATCCACAACGGCGGTCTCGCAAACCTCTACAAAGGCCTCGCCTCAACCACAATGAAGCAATCCGCAACCAGCGCCGTGAGAATGGGATCCTACAACTTCCTCCGCACCCTCTCCACCACCCATAGCATCAAACAAACCCCCCTCTCCATATTCGCTATGGGCTCAATAGCAGGTATAGTAACAGTCTACGCAACGCAACCCTTCGATAGCATTAAAACGCGGGCGCAGAGTGCGAAGGGTATGAGTACGATGGAGGCGGGGAAGAGTGTGTGGAGGGATGGTGGGGTGAAAGGATTTTGGAAGGGGAGTACGATGAGGCTTGGACGATTAGTGTTGAGTGGGGGAATTGTATTTAGTGTTTATGAGGAGGTGTTGGGGGTGTTTGGGAGGTGAGGAAAGGGGGGATTTGATATAGATGGTGTTTATGGAACGCCCTTCGCACCAGCCTGAGAAAGAAAGAAATGCAGGTGAACAGCTCAATCCAAGTGGCAGGAACCTTGTGAAAGACTTTCAACACCATATAATTTGAGATTGTAAAACATAGAATAATGTTCATCTCATAAAAATCCCGCTGGCATCCATGATTGTGGCCCGCTTAACACAGACGCCGGATATCGTCGGACAAAGTGAAATCGTAAAGCTTCCTCATGCTACTCCAACCCATGCCAAACTTCAAAGTATTTCATGTCTGGTATATGGTTGTGAAGAAGGAAGTTGCCCCAGGGTATAACTCCGCGCTAATCATGTTGTCTCCGCAGTTCGTAGTAGTATTATTGCTTTTAACAGCAGCAGTCGAGACACTCGAAGCAGGCAAGGCCGGCACAGCTATATAACCAAATATTAGATGGCCGGAGGGTAGATCAGGCTAGGTTTGTGCTTACAGTCCACAGCAGATACCACCTCCTCCTCCACCACGGAGACTCATTGGCTCAGGGGTCATTTGCTCAATAGGACGCTGTCGGGACGTCAGTATTGAATCAAGGCACATTTTAATGGTCATTTGCGAGGTCTATATAGACATACAGGCTGTTCTGTGTTGACAGCTCCGTTCTGAGGCTGCGTGGAGGGGAGCTCCATCTGCTGAGTCTGAGGTTGTTGAGTTTCTTGAGCAGGCATCTTGTCAGATGTGATGTGTTTTATTTGGAAGGAGTTCACTGGAAGATTGCTGAGGCGAAATAAATGCTTTATTTAGTTGCTGGTCGGTGAGTATGTAGCTGAGAGCAAGAAAAAGGGAAGGCTGGGAGTATTTATCGTCCTCTGCATCTCATCTGCAAGCCTTCAAACATAATCCACCCCACATCAAAGTTCCCATTATCCCAGTCAATATCCCGACTTTCTTCAGGGTCTCCACCATCCTTCGTCCAACCCGGCCGCATGGCGCAGCCAACCATACGCGTGTCTCAAGTCGAATCGTTCAGAGGCTTCGAGTTCAGGCCACCTGCTGCTATGCGAGTCTCGTATGACCGGGTCCGGCACGGGACTAAAACCACACGCTGGATTGACTGATAATGATTGGACCACCGCAAGATTCTCCCTCGGCAAACAATAATGCTCAGCTGAGCCTAAGTACGGTCGAGGAGGTTACATAACGCCGCAGAGACTGCTGAGCCTGCATTTCTGAGTTTGATGAGTAAATGCGGTTGGTACGAGTACGTAGTTATGCAAAGCTTGAGGCAGTTCAGGACTTTAGATTGAAAGATCTCCATAGGTAAGGCTGTGCCAACGCTATTATTGCTTGCTTGGCGCAGTAGAATCGCGTCCTTTGACGCAATCCCGGGCTTGTGCCGCAAGCTTGATATTCTTGGCGATCTTATCCATAGATTCGAGAGATACTGTACTTCGGGTCGGCTTTCTGGGTAGGAACACCGGAGTCTTTAATTTTCGTAATACTTTGAGTCTGTTAACAAAAGTAAAGTCGTTGGGATCTTTGTCCAGGCCCAAGTCTTATTTACGCATTGAAGGCTTACATGCAGCTTGCTGTGGGATCTTGCTCAATTTCGGCTGGAATCTGCGTAAGGGTGCATAACCTTATTGTGCGGCACTTCAGGATATTTATTTTTCAGCCCGGTTGAGTCGAGTCCTTAGAAACCAGTCGAGCAATATGAATGCGACGATGTGGATGCGTACCTGGTTACTGTCAAGAAACTGAATATCATTTCTCCACTTTACTTCGGGTAGAGAGGCATTGACTCGGGATGTTCACCCAAGCCGGGATTGCACTGGCGCCAGCGGTATGACCGAAAGTCAACTGGCGTTCATTCCGAGAAGATTTCTAGTTTAATGGAAATGAAACGAATCAAAATTTCATGGTAGAGTATCGGAAATGGTTGACCAACATGTGGGTTGTGCCAAAACAATGAGCACACTATATAATGAGAGTCGAGATTCACGAAATGATCCGATGCGGTAACCGGTTGTGGTATATGTTTATTCTTTGTAACTCATTCCCTCGATCTACTACCAAACTTCTGCTACTTTTTTGCCCGACCAAAGTTGACCTTAGGGAACGTCAGTGGAAGTTTCAATTTGGCGAGCTTGTGTTGTGCTGCCGATGCTTTGTCCATGGTTCGGGCAGCTGCAATCCCTAGAGAAGTTATTTTGGCGCCGATTTCCTGGAAATATTGTTGCATCTCCTTCGATTCTAACTTGAGATCCTCTTGTAAATCCCAAATATCGACCTCGTAATTATCGACTATGCAAGCCAGAGCACACAGATGTGTGATAATGAGATCGACCTGAAATTTGGTCATCCTCCCTTGATTTGAGAATTTGCGTCTGAAATCTTCCCAAACCGATTCTGGCATATCCTCAATGACCCCCTGCACATCATTTCTCTTGGGCAAGAATCTTTCGCTTCTTTTCTTCTCGGACTTATCGAGCACCCTGATTACCATGTACATGTAACGGAGAATCTTGAGCTTCTGCACATTTGGCCCTGCCATGACTAGTCGATGTGCGATGAATCTGGAGGTGGTATTGATTGCCTCCTTTGCTTTAATAGCATCGACCCACATTTTGACTGGCACATGCACTAATATATCGTCTCCAATCAGACTGTCAATAGGATAGACATCCTGGATCTCGGTAGCTTCCAGATTGGCCTTTGGACGAGGCTTATTGGCATTTACCGCTTCAGCCAATTGCTCTCGTGTTGCCATACCAGCTGTTTCTTTTGCAATTTTTTGCAGCATTGCCTTAGCAGCAGAATCTATCTTTGTAGGGGCAATTTCACTACTTCGTTGAGGGGCGATCGCATTTTCTGTACGTGAGGCAATTGCTTTCTTCGCTTTCTTTGTACCGAATGCTTCTCCCAGGTTGTTTCTCCGATTGAAGTTGCGCTGTGGGATATTTTTTAGTCTTGCCGACGGCAATCGATCACCAAAAACTCACCTCAAGAGGGTCTAAATCATCGATCGGTGCTTGGTGATCTCTCACAACCCCTCGTACTATCATCTTTCTTGCTTCTATCACCTCCAACTTGCCTGTCTCCGGATCGTATACGCCTATATAGTGCTTCAGGAGAGCATCTGGTCCGCCTGAAATTTCTTCTCGTCCCGTGTAGTCTAGCTTGTGATGTTCTGAAGAGTACAATAGAAGTTCGGTAGTTGAGATTGAGGTTTTGCCTGGTCCAGAAGATATTTGTTTGCGCTGTTGGGTAAAGGGTTTAAGAGGCATTGAGCTAGGCATGGTAAGGCCACGCGACAAAGCTACAGAATGTCAGTATGATGAGATCGAATGTAATAAGAGTTTTGTCAGAACTGGCTGTAACTTACCTACAACAGGCGCCCATTTCTCCGTTGCATGGACTGATATTTTAATCGTTGTATCTCCCCCGATTGCAACTCTTTTGCTTGGTTTCGACGAACTATCGGTATTTCTTTTCCGCTTCTTGACTTTCTCACCATGTTCTGCCATGGTTGCTGGCTTGCTAGTTGAGAATGATACTCCTGGAAATGAACAGAGGTGGTGGAAAAGTCGCTGCCCAATTGTTTTTTTTTGCCGGAGGCTGCCAAAACGAGCCTGGCGCGGCGGGGATGGCCTCACCGTATTCGAGCAAAGGATTCGACTTTGCAGCAATACCATTCGCGCACGATGAGGAAAAGTAGAGAAAATATACTGATGCGACTGGAAAATATGAGATTATCATCCTGTAGCTATTTCACCAATCTTTAAAGCTCGTGGAGGGATGCGACGAAGATTTCAAGGGCTTACCCCTCCCATGGGGTATCAAGCTCCAACGATTTATTCCCAATGGGCACATTCAATTGAACTTCACGAGCATGTAGAGTAATTTACGGAAGCAAGCTTCTTTTCATTCATGTTGTTGGAATCCATTGACATCTAGCATCTTCGGCAGCTTTCCTCCACTGGTTTCTTTCTTCATAAACCCTGACTGAACAATTCGACAATGCTTGACCGGCTCTGCTTCCCAAAAACCCATACCACCAAAGGCCAAAGACTGCGCGTCATCAATTTGCTCCATCCTTGAACACCAGCCATGTTATACCGAGTGGTAGTCCCAATCTGCGCGTATGACTGAAATGCTGAAAAAGGCGTGAACGTTGATGCGGGAGATGGCGAAGAATTGGAAGTTACATTTTCATGGTGCGATTAAGGTGTGGGGTATGAGGACCGAGATCGAGTTGTTGCGAGGTATTTATTTGCTGCGAAATGATTAGACAAAGCTTGAGGTCAATATGAGGTAGAAGGGGAAGCTCACGATCTGGCACGAGTCTTGCGGCGCTTTCTCTTGAGGCGCCTAACGCGCTTCTTTCTCCACTTCGCTCTCATCTTGATAACTTTGTGCTGAATGTGTCAGTAATTGTAAAGCTTGGAGTGGTGATGTGACCTACTTATTGAAGTTGAGTGTTGTAAATGAAGATGTAGGAAGGAAAGAGGATAAAGGTTTGAGATCGCGGCTTTGATGTGTAGCTCGCTAAGGAAAATGGCGCTAGGAATGCACTACTGCCTGAGGCTGCTAGGGTTGGCCCTACAGAGCCTCGAATGCCAGGCGCCAACAGTACGGAACTTCAAATTTTGTATGTTGTCGAACAACAGCTCTGTTGAGGCATTTTTCAGAAGGTCCCGACCATAGTTCAGCTAGCTTGACATTACTTACATTTGCATTACCGGCTCAACAGTCTGAACGCCCACAATTAATCAATATAAGCTGATGCATATCAGGAGCAATTGATTACGCTTACCACGTATTGGCACATTGTTGACAAAGCCTCTGGCCACACTGCTTATGATGGAAGCTCATATGAGGTTCTTTGAGTAGCATGGGAACGCCTCCTGTTAGTGTCTCGTGTCTCAACGGACCACATGTTGTGTCTCGTAAGAACATAGATCGTGATCGTAATGTATTGGCATCTCAGCTACCCTATTCTTGATCTTTATCCTAGAATAACTTCAACGTAGTGCATAACTCTATGGTGAGAGAGTCAATGACCGGGGTTTGACAAGAGACTGTTTCTCGATTTTCTACCAATGACTTTTTGAGCTATGGCACTTTAGACTTTTTATCTCTAAAGTGTTGAAAGGGTAGAACCGGCCTCTGCTTCTTCCAATATTTAAATCAACAATTCCTTTGTGATGGTCACAGAGGAAGCCAGTCTTTCATGAATAGCTCTGTTGCGGAGAAGCTCAAAAAGGCTGCATGAGCGATCATGAAGGCTATGACCGGATCTTGGCACTGTCTCTTTCTCTTTGTATTTTTAATTTTCATTTTTTCACGGTACCAATAGCCAGCCGATGCCCTCAATGATGCATGCCACGGTAGTTCATATGTTTCTCCATGTTTCCAAGGCTGACGATGATGAAAAGCCCCGAGGCCCAGACGACGGAGCTCAATAAAAGAATCACTTGGTCTTTTCCTTCAAATGTAGTATTATATTTTTTTAGATTTTGTAATACCACAAGCCGTAAGAAAAGAAATGCAAGCACATAGGGTATTACTGCCTTAAGCAAGGTGAATGTTCTGCGATCACCGCCCTGCCAGCTTACGACCGCCATTAAAATATGTTTGGAAGGAACGATTTGTGCCAGTAACAACACCACAAACTTGCAATCCTCATCGGATTCGCGCAACGCGCTCAACCACTCAATCACCGATCGCCAACCTCCTTCTCAACTTGCCATCTCCTTGATGGGCAATCGCCTTAGTATCATGGATTGGAATGCTGGAGCGCTGATGAGCGACGCCTCGGATGATGGCAAGGACTCCGGAACTGTTGCATTTGCGCACTTTGTGGTCACGGACGAGAGATGCTGGGACGACGATGGTGAGCTTTTTCCCCTACGTATTATCATTGTGATTAACAGCGCAACCAAGTAGTCATCGGAGTCTTTCCAGGGCAGGAAATTCGAGTGGGAAGGGACAAAACCAAATGGCGAGTATCTGGCGGCCGAATATTTTCTACTTGCTAATGGCCTTACAGTGACTATCACATAGCCAACGGACATGTATCCAAGAGTCACTTCCGCATCTACTCGATTGTCTACGAAGCCGGCACGGAAGATAAGTTTCCTCCTCTTGTCTACTGTGAAGATCTCGAGTCATCGAATGGAACATATGTCAACAACGAACTGATTGGCATGATCGGCAAAGAGCGCATTGGCCATCTTCTCAGCGATGGCGATGTTGTTGAGGTTCGACCTTTCTGGAAATTCGAATTCAATCAGCATCATTCCAACACAAGCGCCTGGGGTCCGGAGGAGCGCAAAGATCTTGAGGCAAATATCCTATCTAAATCCCAAATTGGTCACCTTGTATCTCACAATATCGCGTAGTACTTCTCTAGTCGCTTCGAGGTTTCGGAACGCATTCTCGGGGAAGGGCAAAGTGGTAAGGTGTATCTAGCAAATCATGCGAATACTGGACGACAAATGGCGTGCAAAGTCGTCAAGGTCGTACTTCCACAACCAAATTCATGGGAGACAGAAATTCAACAAGCATCCAAGTCGCGTAAGGCTGCCCTCCGTGAAATCCAGCTACTTGCGCGATTGAACCATGTAGGGAAATCTCGATTCCTCCCTGCGACTGCGCTAACAATGAATAGCCACACGTGGTCAAACTTCAGAAGGCTTTCTGCTCCTCGACATTCTTGTAGACTTGTCCTTCTACGATTTCTAATCTCTCTAGCTAACGAGGATTAGATATATCTTCACGGAGCTCGCTGCCGCGGGTGATCTGTTCTCCTACATCGAATCGAATGGCGGTCCTCTTGACGACTGTCATAGCCGGGTTATCGCACTTCAAATTGTTATAGCCATACAATATATACACTCGAAAGGAGTCGTACATAGGGACATAAAACCGGAGAATGTTTTAGTCACTCATACTGACTTCGGAGGTCGTGTTGTGTTGACAGACTTTGGCTACGCAAAACAAGTCGACCAAAAGACAAAACGCCTCATGTCTGTCCTAGGAACAAGGGGATACTGTGCTCCGTAAGTGGTTCATACATGAGGAATATTGCAGCATTTAACAGTTATAGTGAGGTTGAATCGGCGGCGGAGACAATGAAAGGATACACCATGGCTGCAGATTTGTGGTCCCTGGGTGTGTTGACAGCGTGTCTACTGACTGGCAGCAACGAAATTCCCGCCAGTCAATTCGCAATGGCGAAAATGACTCAGGGAAGTGTCAGTAATCTGCTTTTCGGCGAACATACTTCGGAAGGCTGGCAAGACATGTCGCCAACGGCAAAGAGGTTCCTCGGTAGATTGTTGGTCATTGACCCTAATCAAAGAATGAGTGCCTCAGAAGCACGCAATCATGCCTGGTTCAAGAAGCCGAAGTCGGAGGCAGCATTATTAGAGGATCGATACAACCTAATCATTAGATTCTGGAGAGGCCGAGAGGAGAATGAGGATGTTATCGAATATTTTCCTCGAGCAGAATCAGATCCTCCACAGCCTCATCAGCAACAGTCCAAGATTTCTAGGAAAATGCCCGATGCTTCTGCATCAGTTTATTTCAATCTCGATCGGCATTTGCATCCAAAACAACGTCCTCAACGCCATGCTGTTTTAGACACGCTTCACAAGACTGGTGCTTCTTTTCTGTCACCTGAAGGAAGATCCAAAAAGATGTCCGTGCCTCCGAGTCAGATTCAGAAGAGCAAATACTTTCCACGTAAATTACCTGAAACGGATCAAATTATCAGCACGTTTTCGACTTCTGGCAAAGATCTGTTTGGGGGAATGCGACAGGCTCGAATCGAGTCTCGTGACGTTGGTACTAGGATTGATACCAAGGAAGAGGAGAGCACTATCCCAGACCACTCCTTGGTCAAGCTAGCAAGCCCAATTGTTGACCGCGAGGTGAAAAAAGAAAGTGGTGCTCAAGTTGAACTTATGATTTGGAGAGATAAACTTATGGACAATGAGTCCGAAGCGCGACAGTCCTGTATGGAGAAGAAGCACGAGCTTGTCTATCGGTCAAGTCCACCCAAAGAATCAAACCTAGATGCCCGAATGGTCGGAAGCCGAAAAAGACCGCGAAGCAGCTCGTGGTCTGATAGCGACAGACGAGTTCATAGTACTGTCGCTAAGTCGTTCCAACATTTCACATCTGCAAAAACATTTAAAAATGCTGTACCAAATGAGAGGGAAATCAGGAAGAACTAAAGATGGGTGAATAGCTTCATCATCAGTGGGATTTGGAGCTACTGCTTGGCTATCTGTTTGATATCGCGTATTTGTTTGCTCTAGATACCCATCTACAATATTCTAATAGCTTCACAAGGCTACATCATATTCTATCGTTTTACAGTACCTGTTATTTTCACAATTTGGTTCGAACAGCTTAGAGCATCAAAGCTATTTATCGAGAGACTAAATGCTTTTCATATTTTCCTTCATAGAAGTACAGCACTCGCCCGAGACTGCTTTAAATTCAAGCTGCCTACCTAATTGTTCTGACGTTTATCTAGGCTCACTTTCTCCCTCTACACATATAAGGCGTCGGCCGCTGAGTTTTTTCCCCTGATAATATATGTAGCTTTCCCCAATACACAGTTTCCAGTACTAAAGTTCTACTTTTACTGATGTGGACAGATGAAATACTTTGAATGACATTTTTAACAACTACCACTTACTTCAAAGAGTGTTCCCTCCAAGATCTGCCAAAATCGTTCTTCCTAAAGCTACTGACCAAGAATACATCGCAGTGCTCCTCCGAAAGAGGAGGCCGCCAAGAAGGAAGCCGCCCACAGAGAAGCAGCCGCCAAAACAAGAGAAGAAAGATTCAACGCCAAGACCCATAAGCCCAAAGATCGTTCTTGTCTACAGTGCCGCATCAAGAGAGTCTGGTGCCCATTCTCTTCGAACGAGAGAGCTTTTGAAACGTACGAAATGCAGTATCTCGACGCTCGTGTTGTCACTTCTTAGAAAAATTCTCACATAGCAGAACCTAATAGGTTTTGTGGGCATGTTCAAAGCATGGGGATGAATTCTGTATTGTAGCTATAGTGGGGTGTTAAAAGTTTGAATCCCCCCCACCCTGAGCAGCCAAGCCTCACTTTACCTAATTAGGCACTTGTTTATCTCGCTGCTTTTCGACCACTTTTTAAGGTTATTAATAGTTAATTTTTATATACCACACATCTGCTATAATAACTGCTTTTACCCTATTAGGCATTGTAATAGATAAATTATACAGAATAAGATCGTTAATAGCATGCCAGGCCTCCTTTACTGCCGTAACTAGCTTCGCCCTTATATCCTCTATATCGTTTACAAACTCTAATTCGGGGTATAACTTATATATTTCCGCCTTTATTAACGCCTATAAATTCTCGATCGGATTCAAGTTAGGCGAATAGGGTGGCCAGGTTATAATAACTACTTATATCTCCCGTAAAATATCCTTTATAATATATACTATATAGACAGAAGCGCTATCGTATATAAATATATCCCTAGGCTCTAGAATTGAAGGTAAATACGCTCGATAAATTTCAACGATTACTTTTCCTGTTACTCCTCTACGAGCAGCCTCTAGATCTCTATCTAGAGGTATAAGCCCTTTTCGTATCTCTTACCTAAATCCGGCCTAAAATATCTACTTTATACTCTTCCTACACCTCCTTTCTTTAACGTCTCCTTATAAAAGTTATTCTGAAGGTCGAAGGAGAATCTATATAGGTTATACACCGGCACTACGCTCTACCGTACACTCGTCCGACTATTTAACTCGTTTTTAGTCAGCAGGTGTTTAATACTCGTATATTTTAGCCTATTCTAATCTTCGATCAGCGTGATATTGTTTAATCTCAGGGTGTAATCGTTACTGTAAGGGTCCACACTCGATTGGCTCAGACAGTATAGGGTTGAATGACTGTAATTGAGTACGATGGAGAGTCAGCTAACCTGCGCTCTCCGTTCTATGTAAATACCAGGTGGACAGCGCTCGTTGCCACGGTGACGCGGTCAATGCGTCGAGTCAAACTCGAGTCGATGTCGAGTCGGCGCCGGTCTACTGGCGCCCCACTACTGAGTCAGTTCCGCTATAGCACCGATATAGCTACCAGGAGGCTTGACCTCTGACATTACCCCCCTCCTCTCCTCCTTCCCTCCCTCCCTCGTCCGTCCGCCCTACGGGATATACCTATCTGCCTTCCGCTATTCCTACCGGTCTAATACTATTAGGTCCCGTATAAAGTCGTAGGGTTCCTAAGTTAGTTTCGTATAGCCTGTCTATTATACTAGGTAGAGCTGCCCCTCTCGCCCTTTCTTCTCGTCTAATATCTCCTTTACCTTATACTCTTCGTCTCTATCGATAACTATCGCTAGCGGCTACGGTTCGTAGAGGACCTGCCTAGTAAGCGGTTTTAAACTAACGGGTCGAAGTAAGCGGGTCGGGAATATATTATATATTCTAGGGGGAACGTTAAGTCGATACGTATATAAGCCGTAGACTTCTAGGACCGTGTATTTCGCGTAACGTTAGTCGAGCTTCTTACTTAGCCTGTCCGTTTTAATATTTTATAGGTTTAGCCAGACCTTATCCCCTACTCGATATATAGGTGCCTATACGCGCTTTCGATTCGCTAACGATTCTTAGGCGTCTTAAGCTACCGTTATTACCGTCTCCGCTAGGAGTCGGACTTCCTTTAACTTATATAACACTCTATTAGCCTGTACTACGGGAGAGTCTCGTGTACTAATCGGCGATATTTCGAAATCGAATATATCTTAATTCTATCTATATACTATAAAGAATAGCGAGACTCCTATAGACGTAGCGTTTCGGCCGTAAATCGCCCCGACCCCTACTAGTAACTATTTTACCTAGTCTGACTAGGCCTAATCGATAAGCTCTCGTAGTACTGTCTCTACTACTTTATTAATCCGTTTAGTAGACCCGTCCGTCTCTAGTAAGAACGTAGTACTTAGCCGACGTTTAATATTCAGGATATTATAAACTCGCTTCTAAAAGGCGCCTATAAACTAGGCCTCTCGATCTAAGACTATAGCTCGGGGTAGGAAGTAATAAGGGTAGTAGCGGCGTAGGAACTAATCCGCTACTAATTTAGCGTCTATTCGTTCTAAACCGTTAGCGATTACTCCCTTACTTAGCCTATCCGTAACCACGATTATATTAGTATACCCTTTAGAGATAAG
>LLCE01000141.1:0-108321 GCA_001414415.1 Hymenoscyphus repandus
CCCCCCCCCCCCCCCCCCCCTCCCCTTGGCCCAACGTCCTCAACCACACACCACATCGACAGCCATCGAGGGATCAACGGCTTGACCGCCTTGAATCAAAGGAATCGAGACCAGAACATGCTTGTTTGCCACATCAACAATCACTGGACCCATCAAAGCAGCGAGGGTAATCATTCCGGATAAAGCATATAGTGGAGCCACTCTGTTAGTCATAGCCAGTCACAGTATCACAATGTGAAACTGGGCGTTATTGGCAAAGGGATGTCCACGCTGCTTTCACACAATTCTACGAGTTTCTGTCTGGACAACATCTCTCATCTGATTGGCTGCTAATCTTGCCTCTGCTTCTGCATGCAAAAGCAGGCAAGCTCGGCCGCGGCTTTCAAATTGTTGCGTGGTGCCTCTCGCCGTGGATGCAGCCATGAAAGTCTCCTTTCTTTCGCAGCCACGCTTACCCGCTTTGGGCAGCATGCATCAGCTTGCATCACGGCCAGTCTTCACTCGTCTTGGCTTCAAGCAGGTCGACACGCACAACAAAGATGGCGTCCGGATAGCAACGCTCTGGAATGATCCAAGATGTCCTAAACCTTCAACGACTGGAGAAGCTCAGAAGCTATGTAGTAGTCGACCGTGCGAGTAAGAGACGGACACGGATATGCTTACCATACGAGAGGAAAATGGCTGGGACCTTAGCATTTTGCCAGATTTGGCTTTGATCATTCGTCAACAGGGCTGCATTTTAATTTCTAAGGTTATGTTGATGTTGATTTTGATGTTGATGCTGATGTTGATGTTGATGTGGATGTTGATGTTGATGTGGATGTTGATGCTTCGACCCTCGCTCGCTCCCTCGCTGGGAAAGCTCCGGGCAAACACAATCTGAAAGTCATTACCCTTCTGCGTCAGAAATCATCGTATCAAAGGTCTCAGAACTCAATTGACCTCCTCGTAACATGAACCGTGATGAGCCCGCCACCGTGGCCCGAAAGTCGCAGGAGGCAGACCACGAGGTCATCGTCCGGACGTATCGGTTTTCAAACATGTCACCTGCAACTCGCGACTCAGCTAACAATTCCCCCATTTCTCACCATCACCAAGTGACCAATTGTCTAAGCATTGCTATGATTTCCACATTCGTGCAACCCGCAGAACCCGCTAGAAGCATCAATCCTCTTCTTCGGTCATTTACGAGACAATCCGAGTGCAACAGGACACATTGCAATTTTGCGTATAAGCGGCTTAGAGTTGGAGGTACAAGGCGACAGGAGAAACAATCTTCTTCATCCTCCAATTCCTTCATACGTAAGGTCTCAGGGGCACAGCGAGCTGCTCGTGTGACGCCCGCTTGGATCGATATTCCTTCCACCAGATGACAGAATGAGGTTGCTGCAATCTTGAGATGTCACGGATGCTACATCTGATGTAGCTCTAGACTCTCCGAGTACGAATAGATTGTTTCTCCAAAGATTAGGGTTTCCCGGCAGCGTCAAAATGGAGGGTTTGTTCGTCATCACTCCATCATTTTCTACTCGGCATTCTTTGTTCGGATCACCTGTTACACCCCACTATCTCATCAACACCAGCACTCAACTCGTCAATCGAGTGGACATCTGGCCTGATATGTCCACAAAAGAACTGCCTTGAAATGCAAGAGAAATACCCCTCCAAAGAGCGGACCATTCATTTGCAATAGCTCTCTCAATTGGCGCCATTAATCACCTCACGCTCCTGCTCGAGTCTCCAGATCTCAATCTGATATTGCGTCAATGAGCACGCACCTTTTCCCGGACACAGCGGCGTCCTCCGACCCCGCGTTTTCGGTTTGAAAGAAGCACTTGATGCGTGATGATCTTGGACATGAAACCCATCTGTTGTACGCCGAGCTCAAGTCAAGCCATCTTCCACATCTCCACACCATCAAGCCCACAATTAGAAACATCTTTTGATTGACGCCAATTGCCTCGAAGCAGCTGCCAATTTGTTCTGCCGCTGCTTGCGCAGTTGTTGCGCAGCAAAGATATTATTGAGCTCACGGTGGTGCAGATATTGAAGCTCTTCCGGAGCAATCATGCCTGAGGTGTCCATATTGAAACGCCCTGAGCAGGGCTGAGATCCTTATGGTGTTGTCAATGACCAATCAGGACTACGCGCCCTCCTCCTTCACATCCATCAAGATGAAGACGACTGGCTACAGCTCCGAACAATTGGCTTTAGTGGCGCCTCTCATCGTCCGGCTCTGACTCGCTTGCGAGGCTAAATAATTGAAGCTTCTTTCTGCGTCGCTCCTGCTTCAGATTGTATCGACGATCACCCCTTCACGCCTATGGTTCCCATTCCATCTCAATAAGCTCAGCGCTTTCTCGCTTACCTCCGTGTCTCTGCAGATCATTCAATATCATACATCTTTTGCCGGACCCTCAGCCCAAAACACAGCAACTGCTAACAGATAACGTATCAATCTTTATTTACCAGCCACGAACAGAAGCCACGAACAGAAATAGAGTAGTGACATCTCACTCAGCAAGCACTCAAGAACTCTGAAACATCTTCCGCGATACGCACATTCGGGTAGCACGTACCACGACATGGAGGACATCTCTTGAAGAAGTGTCCCCTCGCACCAGCGGATGTTTTATGGGCGCCAATTGAAGCATTCACACGCAGATCGACAGCACTCATTGTTGTGTTCGGGATTGATTGAACACAAAGGTGCAGGTTCAGTGCCGACACGAGGATCACTTGTCACACCAAAGACCACCAAAGATCTTCGATCTTGCTGTGAACAACCTATCTTATCCCTATATCCATTATCGCCCGCGGCGCGTCTCCAGAATAAAGGAAAATCAGGGACAAAGACTGATATCAAGACCACTTATCCCTTGGTAGGTCGCTGATCCCTTTCCCAAAGCACCCCATTCTCTGGGTCAATTCCAAAATCTGCAACATAACTTCTGTGGTATTGATCACCTCTGCAATAGATCCATACAGAGTTCGATTTGCGTCACAGATACAATGCTGCGTTGGCGACTGACCCCACCAGATGGTTTCAGGCAAGTGAGAAGCTCTTGCCAACATATCGTTATCTGAATAGGCGGGGCCAATGTGCTGTCAAGTGTCAAATTCCTAGGACACACTGTTCCTCGAGATTTCGGATAGTGCTCTAGCTCTTCAACATGGTGGCGGTGAGAGGTAAGAATTTCCAAGAAGTAGGTGATAAAAGAAACCCTTTCGTTTATCTTTCGTTACATTTCCACACGAATATTCAGAAAAATCCCTTGATATCACCCAAAGTAGAAATCGACGCCATCTCATTGGCGACATTCAGGGTACCACTTGGCTTGCTGCAAAGCTGCAGCTAATCAGCGGGTACGATATCTTTCCGTACTCCACAAAAATCTGCAACAGTTCCTGAAGCTCGACGGTTGTACCTAACACGTGCAGCTTGACTACTGCATCACCTGCTTCATCGACGTGGATTTTGAGGATCTGCCATGTGTTTGGCTGGGCCGAAATCCCCCTCCGTGCAGGAACGGGGCTTTCCACTGTTGATGCAGCCATTGATGATCTTGAGATATCAGATGGAAAATATATGTCTTGTGCAGACGCACGTCCAGTGAGTACATCCTTACTATTAACATACACTTCTAGCAAGTATCGGGAGAAGAGAGCTTTAGAAATATCACTCTAGGCCTCTTAGTGTTACGGGTCTATTGATAACCCACCAAGCCTAGCTGGACGACACCACATATATGCTCCGAGGAGCAATAAGTCCGTCGGCTTACGAGAAGAAAAAAATTCGAAGGATGCTTGAAAACACCATGAAAAATTATGTTCAGGGGGACCATAGGGGGAAAATCAGCTTGATTATTCGACACCATCCTTGTTTCTCGACTTTGAAAAAAAAATCTCAGAGAGCATGTCAGAATACCATCGACTTCTGCGTCATGGAAAAATTGCCGTTCACCGCTATCGTAATCTTAAAATCTTCCACCCTCCTTCATGCTAAAAGGACCAATTGTGAGGTGCCTCCGGCCTTAAGGCCCCGATCCTGCAGCTTGTCCCAGCCCTAACGTGTTGCGAGCCCTAACCACCTTCAATAATCAGAAACCTGCATAACCTCCAACCTCGAAATGGACAACAGATTTTCAAGAAGGTGGGTGTTCTCATGCACAGTCCTGCAGTTCGGACTGGCTATACAGTCCTAATGTCACGCTAACTCGATTCTGACGCTTGCGACTGGAACATTCATACAATCGCGAGAAAAAATTAGTTCCTCAGGGGATTAGAGGAGGGCTAGCGCGGGGGACAATTAAAGCTCAAAACCGCTTTCACCTGTTTACATTTCTTCATTGATGAAATATCACAACTAACTGTAGAAGGTCCTATCCTAGGTTTAAGACATAGGAACAGGTTTCTAGCCATTTCCAACCCATTTGAATATTTTCCTATTTCTTTTCCTAATTTAACTAAATTCTGGCCTGAACTATTATGCAGACTGTTAATTGATTTCTTTTGTAAATATTAAGCTGTGACTATTGGCAACGTAGTAGACTATTCGGTGTAAGTTACTGCCATTCACCGTTGTTACCAGGGTCAAGTACGGCCATACAACCCTACAATCGATCCTTTACCCAAACTTGTTTTGATACGTTTTCAAATCCTCGAATGGACAACTGGATCGAATCCATGCGTGGAAGTTCGGGCAAGGAATTCACGACCAAGCATGCACGGTTCTACAGTTCGGGGTGGTTGCACGCTAAGCTCGATTTCACCGCTTGCGACTGGAACAATTCACACAACCTGTTCGCGTATGAGGAAAAATTCTTCATCCTCACCGCTCCCAAACACCAGCTCAAGAAAAAGTTTTCGCGACTTGTTTACGAACAAATACCGCCGAGGCGATAAGCAATCTGCCACCTGGGCAACGGTGAGCATACAAGATGGCGACTGTGCATGATCTAAAGGATGTCGAGGTTGTCCTGCTTGATATCGGTAAGTGGATTCGAACGCGAACGCTCCCGTTGATGCGTGAACGGTTAGCCTTGTCTTTGTGGGGGACATCTCACTAGATCCTTCATCCTAAAGAAGGAGAAAGCTGAAGACAGCTGAACTACCAGGCTTGTCACGTGGGTCTGGATAAGACGAGAGGTTGCGAATGAAGAGCTATGAGGTGCCGATGCTGATTTGTGGTGATATGCAGAGGGAACTGTCTGTCCAATCTCCTTCGTGAAGGATGTTTTGGTAAGTGTGGTTATTTGGGTTACTCAGCTTTGGCTTCACACCCTTTCGTTTCCATGTTTTTCCGCGCGCATCTTTCCATCGAGATTTTGCTTCTCCAATTCTATTGTCTGCTTTCTGTCACGCGGGCATTTTTTGCAATTGAGGAGAGGGGTTTGGTGCGGGCCGTTCTCTCCGTTCTTTTCTTGTGGACGTTTGTGAGTGATCTACCTCCACACTTCCACTTATATTTCATTGCTTGTTGGACATCGTCAGCCCCCACCACAATCTCAGAGCCTAAGTGGATGGGGGAGGTTGCAAGTCGCATGCGGGGATGCCTCCTCAAGCGAGTGAAATGTCAACAAGCAAGTTCAAAGACCATCATAAGGGGTCAGCTGGTTATGCACAGGTGTTGCCATGCCTCATTTTTTGCGATCGGTTGATTCGCCACTTTGTTTACCTCTGCCCGACCTGTTCGCTACACCTCCACCACTGCTCAGCCCTTGCTTTACATAGCGTGTTCGATATAGAAATCGCAAACGAGGGGCACTGAGGGGCACAGGTTGAGCTTCCGCCTGCTAGTAGTCCCTGGCAACGACGGTTGGCCGCAGGAGAGGTCTTGGGGAGGCCATGCTGAGGGCTTGGGACGCGGGGAACTTCAATTTTGTGATAGGATGGCTATTCTTCTGCTGTCTGATGCTGGGAGACATGTCGTTGCCAAGTGACTTTTTGCCACCAACTTTCTGTCAGATTGAACAAAGTCGTCCTTGCGATGTGATAAGTTTTCTTTGGGTTCTGATGTGAGGTGATGCTCGATGAACTCATTCTTGGGCTTTTGGGAGGGTATTTTGCAGATGAGCTAGATGAGGTGGCCAATTGTTTTTTGGGAGAGATAAACTTGTCGCAATAAAGGATTGGATTGAGTAGTCTCGATATTGGATAGCCTCTCCACCTTCCGATTGCAGCCGATAGGGTGCTTTATACCATTCGTGTGCGTCCAATAGAGACTGTGTCCAATTGAAGTCGATTGACACCACCCTGAACTCTCCGCTATACCATTCATCAATGTGGATCGTTCTCGTCCTGCATTAAGTGTTTATCGCATTCGTACTGTTTCCTCGCTTCGCCTTGTCGCTTCGCCTCCACTCTATCTCGCTATCACTCACATCTAAGCGGGAAGTTTATTCCCCCTCTCATCTCAAGCTCTCACCAATGTCAGACTGTCACCACCACACCTGCTCCCCAACACCCACCCAGAGCATACATACCAAACAAGCTGACCTCCCTCCAGTTCCCATACGCCCTCAACGTCCTCCCCTCCGTCCTCGAAGCAGAATGGTCCTCCCCCACCCTATCCCCCTACATCTCCGCCTTCCCGCAATCCCACAACACTACCCCCGCCGCCCTCCTCGCCCACGTGCAAGATCTCATGTCCCAAGATCTCAAGATCCCATACCTCAAAGCCCTCCAGGGCTACCTCTGGCTCCGCGGCTACGAATCCGGTGTCCTGAAATGTCCACTCTTCCCTGACGTCGCGCCTGCTCTACGGACCTGGAAAACACAGGGGAAGAATATCGTCATATATAGTTCCGGCAGTGTACCGGCGCAGAAATTACTTTTTCAATACACTACGGAAACTGAGGAAGAGGGCGACCTGAGAGGTTTGATAAGTGGATGGTATGATACTATTAATGCTGGTATGAAAAATGAGGTTGGGAGTTATGAGAAGATCACGGGGAGCGTGGGAGTTGAAGTGGGGAACGTGCTTTTTTTGAGTGACAATGTTAGGGAGGTGGAAGCTGCGAAGGGGGCGGGGATGAGGAGTTTTGTGGTTGTGAGGGAGGGGAATGCACTACTTGATG
The DNA here is from genome assembly GCA_001414415.1 of Hymenoscyphus repandus. Classification (NCBI taxonomy): domain Eukaryota; kingdom Fungi; phylum Ascomycota; class Leotiomycetes; order Helotiales; family Helotiaceae; genus Hymenoscyphus; species Hymenoscyphus repandus. The sequence goes on from LLCE01000141.1 coordinate 7,080, forward strand.
AGAAGGAGAGGGAGAGGGAGACTTGTGTTGAGAGTTTCGGGGAGGTTAGGTTGGTCTGAGGTTGAGTTAAGCGAGGAAAGGGTTAGTAGATCCAGGAAGGGGATGGCATGAGATATCACGAGGAAGGTCTGCCATTGCTGTTTGTGAGGGTAGGCAAAAGTTGCTCCACTTCAAGAGCTATCATACGATGCCATCGCCGTCGCTTGGCTGTGGGTGTAGACAGACAAATCATAACACTCCGATTCCTGGTGGTAAGAAGTTTGTCCTCCCTTTCTATGCTCGGGACACCCAAATAGGCTTCCCAAATAGGAATTCTTGTTCCCCTCGGCATCGTAACATTTTAGATCTACTAGTATACCGTTGCAGATATTCTTAATATTTTTATAGCTACCTAAATGAATAATGTCATAGAATATTTTGACTCATTTCGCATTCAAAGTTACTAGCTGGCATAATCGGAAGCCATCGCGAGAACTAGTTTTCACAAGCGAGAATATCGTAGAAGAGCCTCTCACAGCCATGTATTTGGTCTAAAGCAAGCTATTTTAATACGGCCGTTTGCGAGGGAAATGGAGTATTATACCTTAATTTGAGGTAAAATAATCTTACCGGGGGTCATTCTAATATACAACATTCTCTCTTTCCAAACAAGAACCGAATTCACCCAGACGAGCCATTCCCTGAAACTAGGTACATCTCAGCCTCAGCCTTCCAACAGTTGAAACATGATCTGATGGGTTTCTCGCTTGAGCAGGCGGCCTCTTCACCACTTTTCCGATTTCATCTCAATAACAGCCTCAACAGAGTCGTGCCTTCCTCGCCCTCTCACGACGATCGAGATAATGTAAAGAATCCTGTTCACCATTTTATACTCCATTCTGCACTCATCGTCGTCACTATCAGCTTACAGCAGTCAACGCCGTCATCATCTTCATAATGAAAGGCGCACACTTAGCTGGCATCAGAAGAAAGCTAATTCCCCATCTAGAATGGAACAAACCCATGTTGACAATGTGTGATAAACTTCGGGAAGAATTGACTGTTGCGCTCGAAGTCTTTGTTCCCCTCAAATATTCTTAACAGGATGACGGCATTCAACGATTTTTCCTTCCACGAGGCAAACTCGATGAACTGATCCAGATTTCACGAGTCGATCAATAACCCTACTTTTGCGGACGAAAATACACGAAAGCAGGCAGAGGTTTATGTAATCGTGCAAAATGACTATTCACACTTCTAGTTTTGGTCAAGAAAGAATCGGACGTCATTTTCGTGATGGACACAGGGTTTTCTGATCAGGATATGCTATTTTCGAAGGATTGGAGTGCGAAATTATTCTCTCAGAGCGGTCGACCATCCATGTCGTTAAATACATGGAGCAACTCAAATCGAACGCCATTTTATTCAACTCAATGGTCGGTGGTAGCGCTTTGTCTTCAACACAAGAAAGACTATCAATTTGAAGTGAATGTTTCATCTGTCTCGATGAGAGTGATTCGGTATTTGAGAGAAGACAATTCGCCAAAACATGTAACTATCAAATAGTTAGGTTCACCCCATGCACCACGAATTCTACGATCTTAAGGTGTTCTTATTTACTTGCTTGGGAACCTTACACTACTAAGAACGGCAAGAACAAGTCAGCTGTGGTTCTCATAGTGCATTGGGCAACCCCAACAACGAGCATCACGAGAGAATCTGTCTGTGCTCAGAGACTTGAGATACCAGACCATGATCATGCGGTCAATATTCTCGCCACCTTCCAACATGGCGATGAATACTATTTGATGTTTCCGTGTGCTGATGGCAATATCGAGTCTGCTTGGAGAAGATGCCAACTCACATACTTAAGAGACAGGTTTCCCGCTCTATCTGGGGTGGCAAAATGCTTTCTATCAAACAGGGAAGATGCATATTTGGCAGTCGTGTGGAAAAGTACTTTGGTTGAAGACTTTGCTTGGAAGGTCAATCGTCCCGTCCCTTTGAGACCAACTCCTTGGATCTCCCCAACGTGGTCATGGGCGTCTGTCAATGATGGTGTCACTAAGCCAGATACCAGCAAGAGAGCTTATTACGCAGAACTTGTCTCTGTGAATTGTGTAATGTCGAATAATGATCCAACGGGTCTAGTCATAAGAGGGCTTCTCGTACTAAAATATCGAATGGTTAGAACGCGGCGTTCCGAAGAGGGAATTCCCCTCTGTCCTGATCAACGAGGCACTCTGATGGGCCACCTGTTTGATGTCTGTCCAGATGTGCAATCGTACGTTAACACAAAAAGGGATGATACCTGCTTATTACACATTGGCAGGTCAAACGGGTACGACTTTTTGATCCTGGTCCCTGACAACTCTGAGAATGGTGCGTATAACCGGGTAGAATTTCTAAATTGTAAATGGATCACTCATGCTTCGATGACGCGAATAAGGCTCAAAGGCTCGAAGAAATCAAGAGGGCATTTTTCAAAAGCTCAGTGGAAGTTGTCATCCTCGTTTAAAATTGTCGCGACGAGCAGTAAGCTAAGACACAAGCACATATATGAAACTAGAACCAAGCAAGCAACAATAATAAAGCTATCATACAACAAAGTCCAGAGAATCAAGTTCTATTAACAGTATGTTGTCGCTCTAACAAATTTGAAAAACAGCAGTCTAAAGAATGGGAACTCAACTTCGCCTCGAGATCTCCTTCGTAACGTGTCCGCACTCAATATCATATATATGCTTGAGATTCCCACCACGTGGGGAACGTTGTATCAGTTCTAGAAGAGGTGGGATTGAGCTTTTCTTGTACTACAATCGTCTATTTTTGTATGCTACGTTACTGAGTTTACGGCACAGTTAAAAACAAATGTTAAATGTTTCTGCTTAGGCTAAATATTCTATCACCTAAGGAGGGTCCTTATTCTCGCAACTACTAATATCATACGTAACATTAGATTTCTACCGCTCTTAGCCTATGAGACTTATGTTAAAAGAAGGTTAGAAACATGTCGTTCAACGTCTAGCACCCTGAATGTTTCTATGATTTAGGGTACGGGCGGACATGTAATATTATGGTCAACTCATCTCTTCTAAGATATTGTGTTCAGAGTTCCCACGCATCTTCTTATATACTATCTAGGGTTTTCACCGACTAAATGATTTCCTCGCTCCGGAAATTCATTTTCAGCTGTGCTTTAGGATTACCTTTAGCATTAGCTGCTACAAGTAAATACTAAAATCCCCACTGTTACAAGAAAATGCTAACAATAACGTTTTTACTTGAACAGGCTTCGTTTCGTCGAACGATATAACCCCAAGTTCAAGTGTCCAACCAACTAGAACTACCTCTTTGCCTAGCACTATCACATCTGGACCTTCGACTCTCGATGATAGTTATGCTGGCCGTTGCTGGTCCTCGTGGAACAACTACCGTTCTGCCGAAGAGGCCGCTGATGATATTGACCACCCCTATTTCGGGAGCTCTACTTGGATCGAAAATTTTGTGACAACTCTCATTAATGCTACCGTATGGGAAGACATCGAAAAAATCCCATTGACAACACTGTGTGACGGTGTTCCCCGCGCAATTCACTCGAGAAACTCAACTTCCTTCGCCACTTACGTTTCAACATTCGGATATGATTCACCCATTCCCGTAGCTTCAACCGCTATCCGCACTGCTATCAAACCTCATTGTTCAGTTGATGACGACGCGAGTGATTGCACCAGGCTTTGGTCTACATGGAACTATGTTAGCTCAACGTACCTCCATTCTGAGGACTATGATAATTCGCGTATGTACGAACGGCGGAGGCCCCCATGTGCCGAGCCAATGCGTGTATGCCCACACAACAGTAAGACTGGATGTAGAGTGAATCCTGGAGATCGACAAACACTATTCTACTGGCCCGTGACCACTGTATCTGGCGATTTCTGCCAACAAAACGGTTCAACGCTCACACCTGTCCCCACCGACGATGATGGCGCTCCCAACACGGTGGAATTCGGCGATCTAACATTCACATCACCAAGCGTCTACGTCGTCATCGATACCGCAACCGCAGAATGGCAAGAGCAAGGGCGGCGTCCTCCGCATCAGAAACCTCCCACATACGTCCACTATTGCGGTCCAACAGCTACAGCTGTCACCTTAACCCTTGACCCAACCGACCTTAGTACCATCCAGGCCGACAACTTTCGATACAATGGCGACATTCACCCCGTAAACTGGACCGACTTCAACCACCTCGAAGTTCCACTCAGCGCCTACAATTTCCAATGTAGCCAAAGAACAGTCGCAAAGTATTGGTCTCATTGTCCGAAATCAACGATGATATATGATGATTACAGTCCGTATTTCCAGGTCCCGCAGGAACTGGTGTCGGAGATGCCGGAATGGAAGCAGTGGGGTTGTAGTGATAGGTGGGGGATGCATCCGAAGATGGTGAGAATCGAGCCGGAGATGACGACGAGTTTGGCGGGGTTGAGGAGGCATAAAGGCGTGATGACCGCGAGGCCCATTGGGAGTCCCATCGTTGGTTTACCAAGCGTGACGGAGACTGCTATTGCGGGGGAGTCTGGTCCTGCAAATACTGAAGATTGAAATTGAGGGGGTAATAACAGGGCTGATTCTTTGAACAGCGTTGCAGGGCAGAATAGGACTGATACCTCTGCGTGAGAATAGGTTGAGTGAGAGAACAAGTTTAATTCTAGTATTCCTTTAAACACGAGATATTCAGACATAATTATCCGTTCTTCATTTTAAGCTCTACGTATACTTAGAAACATTTGTGCCCTCATAGTTCCATATAAAGACTGTAGATCGTTATAATCTGTGGAGAACAATTTTATTAAATAAAGTGAGACCGGAAAAGAAAAGCCATGTGACTTCACCCTATCTTAAGCTCTTAAGCGCCATGGATGCTTTCGATTATAGGTATAGCCGTATATAGAGCAAAAGACTATGCTCTCAGAAGTCGTATGACATTTCTACGCCTTGAAGGATAGGAAAATGTAGGAAGTTGGATGATTTAGTAAGTGATCGGAGCAGTTGGTAAGTTACTTAAGCACTACTCTCGCTGATGGGAGGAGAATTGTAGCCATGAGGAAAGCTCAATCTCGGACACGCTTTTAATCATGCGCGTTAGGGTAGAGGCGTACATCTATCCCGTATGTTGTTGCTCTAAAGTCAACTCTAGTGCCCCTTCCTAGTCTCATGCCTAAAATCACTTTCATAAGATTGGAAGCAGACAATTTGTTACAGCATGATATATGAGGAAGAAACGGCAACAATTATTTGTCTTGAAATACGCGTCTGCTTGGGGGTGGTAGGCTGTTAGGTGAGAGGTCGTAGAGCCACTGGCGCAACGACTCGACATCCCATACCTCCTCGTTCTCTGTCATCTCATAGAGGTTCTAAAAATGGCTCAGTCCGTCTATTTTACGATCTGTACCTTGTGGGCAGTCTGATAAAGCCCTTTTTCCATCTAAACTCATCTGAGCATGGGTTGAATAGGGTTTCACGATGTCTTCTAAAGTTTCCGTGGCGAGCAGAATCCTGTTGCCGAAAGCTTTTCGAGATTGGATTGTGAAATCGTCAGGCAAAGGGCCAAGCTCTTTACGTTGCCTGATGATAGTCCTCTTACTTTCCCGGACTACGTTGCGAAATACCTCTTTATTCTTGCGGTGGTGGTCGAGTTGGTCGACCTTGTTCAGAAGGATTCGTACGGGACGCAGGTCTTCACGATTGCAAAGGAATTCCGCAATCTCGGCCAGATTTCTGTTTGTTGAATCGGCACGAGTATTTTCTGCTAGGATGACGAAAATTGTAACGTCAAACATCTCTTGGAATATGCGTGCCATCTCCCTGATCTCTGGTTCTTTGTCATCGTTACCCGGACAGTCTATGAAAATGGCATCTTTTTGGGGAGATTGGTATGCCTGCATCTCCATAGTACGGGAATTGGCACTTGAACCAGATTGAAAAACCTCCGCCGGTGCCCCTGTGAGCGTCGTAAGTAGTCCGCTCTTGCCGACTTCTGTAGGTCCCTTAATACCTATTCGTGTCTTGCTGGACAGGTCAAGTCGGAGTTGTCCAATTACAGCCACATCGAACAGCCACTTAGCCCAGAAGACTGTTGGTTCAATGTTCCAATTCGTTTTCACCTCGGGGTGACGCTTGACTCCCTCTTTGAGAAGATTCTGCCATTTCTGGAGCACGGCCGGCTTGCTTTTGTTCCGAATCACATTCTTGAGATGGTTGGTAATTGGTATCTCTGTGATTTTATTCAAAGAAAAAGGGATTCCAAGCGCCTGTAGACTCATCTGCACCGTGCTATCAAAAGCGAGATGAAGCAGGTCTTTTTTACTCTGTAAGAGACGGTACATGACACCCCCGACGAAGACTGAGGCTGCAACACTAGAGATGACGCTGGAAACCGTCAAAATTCCCGCACCAAGACTTCTCTGAGCGGACAAGATTTTTGTCATAAATGGCAAGGCAGCTAGTGGGCTGTATGAGGGGTAAAGACCGGCTGTCAATGCTATGGAAAATAATCCTTCCTTAGAGCTACAATACCAGCTAGAAGGCGCATCGAGCTGTGTAAGTATGACTATGAAGCAAAAGCGCATGGCAGTCATCACCTCGTTCGACCGACTAATTGCCTGCCTAATGCGTTCCTGGGGATCAGTAGATCGTTGATAAAACTTTCGGCTGAAGTCTTCCAAAGTACTAGCAAAAGGGGTGAGCCTGGAGGACTTTTCCTTCAACGTCGGCTTCCCAGCTGCTATCCAGTCGTCCACAGACAAGGAGGTGGCTCTTATGCTATGCTCCTCTAAATCGTCTAGCATTTGGGAGAGAAGTTTTCTCAGATTATCTGGGCAATCTTGGGGAATGCGGTCGCGAAGATCCGTATATCATACCCCAATAATAACTTAAAGTGTGGGGTTACAGACCCATACCCTTGCAAGATGTTACTTTCTGCTCACCACGCTAATGCAAAGTACAAAATTGACTTGAGACGTCTTCGGTGACAGACTTTGGAAAATATATGGCGGGTGTTTTGTGGGTTAATCGCTGTATTATGGGCTGCATAACGAGTAGAAATTTTGGATTGCAGAAATCATCCTCGTACACCGAATTAATGCTAGTTCGGCAACTCTTTTATACATCTCGAGTTTCCTTCCAGCACGACAGGTGCCTTGTGCGACGTCTGTAAGCATACATGACTAGCTTCATTTGCGATGAGATACTTGGACCTTAATCTCAAGCTTTCGGAGTCTAAGGGGATTTTTTAGCCTTGTACAAGTTCAAGTTGTTGGAAATCTATTTACCTCTTGAGATTTTTTCTTCTTCTTTCACAATGTCTTCTTTCATAGTGACCATTCTGGACTTAACCTCGTAAACACACATCTCCTTGACACACAATTCAAGGACTCAAGATATAATTTCTATCTAGGGTCCGAGTCCATCAGGCCATATGGCATCATCATAGTTTGATCTTCTATTCTTCTCTCAACACGCACAACTGGTTAATCCTTTGGCGGGACCGGCGGTGGCACGGGGCTTTCTGGCGCATCTGTATGGCGAAGCTCAATAAATTGCCCATTCTCAGTCACCTTTTGTCGAGATCCTGGCTTGTACCAGGATTTTGCATTTTCGCTAGTGTGTTGATTCGAGGATGCGAAGGCAGTAGGGTAAAGTCGAACCAAGAGACGACGGATAGCCGGGAAACAGGCACAGATAATGGCTACTGCAAGTTCAACCCCTGTCCAGATAACCGTCATTGTGTAATCCCCTGAATTCGATCAGTTTGGGCTCATGAATTTATCGGGAGTTGTCTTACAGGTCGGGTCAATCGAATTCCCAAACACAAGGAGAGATCGGAGTCGAATCATTGACACAATACATCCACTGGTTTGATTAACTCATGATCACTTCTATAAGGTTCCACCTACAAACTCCCTACAGCGAACATAAAGATGACACTGATCTTCTTCTTTCGCCCCAATTGTAGCTTCGAAAGGACCGGGATTGGAAGTGCTACGATGAGAACATCTTGTATAATACTCATAGCACTGTTTGCATATGCCAATGCGTTGATATCGATACAAGCTCCATTCAAATCCCTGTTCCAGAAGTATGCCACCGGTTTGCATTGGAATATAGTCAAAAATGTCAGAATGGTCGTACTAATCGAGACGAATGCAATTGCTGCCAAGGTAACGTTTCGAAACCAATTTTGAGGGAATATTCCGAGGTAGAACACAAGAATTGAAAGCTTCACTGATCCCAAGACCACGACATAGATATTTTCCGCAATATAAACTCCGGAGAGTATCAGAACAAATTTACTAGTCTCCTCGTAGGGGAAACTCACAGCTCCTTAGTATGTTCAGTAGGTCTCCATCCTGCAGATCCCATAGGTGCCTTCCAAACCCTCTCCTTGACACTATAATATAATTAAAAATTGGGTTTTAGGACAAGGGAGGCTCTTACTAATGACGGTAAAATACATGATTGGGACTATCAGTATCTACAAAATTTAAATAGTTGTCAAGACCACTTTCTTCTCACTTACTAGTGCAAATGCAATGATGCAATCATCTTTACCAAATGTATTACTTAACCATCCTTTAGCTATAAATCTGAGTATAACAAAGACAGCTGCGAGAGAGGCAATTATTGATGTCGCGACGACAATTTTGTGTGATTGATTTTCGCTCGGGAGGTGGCAAATGCTGGCCTGTACCTTTGAAACCACTTCAAAGTTGTTAGCTCCGCATCGGGTGACATGGTGGAGATTCTTACATAGAGAGTCATGCATGGTGCAATTTTGTAATAGGCATAATGACGATGCCTGGGCAAGTTCCTTGCTACCACACTGACAAGCTGCATCTGTCAAAGAGCATCCCGCCTCTTGAATAGTCACCACTAGACAGCCCAGCTAAAATTGTCAGATGCGACTATTGAAGTTTTTGCAGTAGACTCACCCCACAAGGCGTCAAATCTGTGACTGATAACTGGGTCCTGACAACCAAAATACATGATAGAAATGCGACAACTACTCCGAGAAAGTGCATCTTTGAATAATGAAAACACAACAACTTGTTTCGTCGAAATGTGGGGGAGGTCAACGGTTTTCATGGGTCCTCTGATGCCTGAGCGTCTTTTGTGTGTGCAAGCCGCACTGTCTCACGACTGATGCATAAAGAAGCTAGTTTTCAGGCACAAGATGTTCCAGAACTTTACTCGGCCACTGAACGGCACAGGAGACACTAGAGGCATATGGCTGTTACTAGTCGGCGTTATGCAAGCCTCCTCACGTCTCAAATTCCTTAGTCGGAGAAAGCCAGTACAGATGAAGTAAGTGTAAACTCGCTTAGTGGCCAATTACTCGAGGTGTCCCTAGGTTACCTCCCGGCAAATATCCTTCAAGAACCTTACTAGATACATATGCCTTAGCCTCTACGCATTTCATTCGTCACTAGGCGAATTTACACGGTTATTTGAACTTATATCGCGCGTCCTACTCGTGCGGGCGGGTGGCCTTACTAGGCCGGACCACAACGCAGCTTCATGCTACCAACATACCACTTCTTATTACCTCCGTCAACCTTCGGTTACATGAAGACTCTTGTCAGAAAGAAGTTGTGAGATAATTGAGCTTCGCAGCACATATCAAATTGCCCTCTATCTTGTTGCTCCGAATCAACTCTAGCGGAGAGTTCTAGCCTCATCTTTGATTCTTGAGGCTCACCTCCATGGCGCTGGAGCCAGACACTTTCTTAGACCGTGACAGGATTATGAGATGAGCGAATTTGTTGTCGATTCCTCTTTCGCTGTCGAGAAACTTTCCAAATATGCTCTTATATTTCGACCATGTTCACTCTCGGCACCCATTGCTCAATGCAAAATATCTTCTCCTTCAGGTCGCGCTCGTCTACAACGTCTCAATCTCCACAACCAGCGAGTTCATATTAAACCATGTATGAGTTCTGGCATATTCTACCGTCCTTCCAAGACTCCTTTATTCATAAAGCAGAGGTATTTATGATCCACTGAACGTAATTAGCAACTTGGTTTCCTGAAAGTCACTATCTTTTCTGTTCGGAATTACCATGGCCATACACCCTCAAGCAAAACTGCTTGATTATTTTTCACCGTTGTGTAGAACTATTGTGCTCCGAAGAATAGCTAAACCGCCGAGAAAGCAGCACAAAGATTTATCACTAAGCAGAAATCCTTGATAAAGACGCCACATTTGAGGGAAAGTTTCAAAGCCTTTATATCTTGATGCGCGATTAGGCTACCTCACGGCAATGGAGGACAAGTGTGCTGAGGAAAGTAAGTTAGATATTTCACTGCATGGGAAAGTTCGATAATGTGGTTAGCAACATCGTCGAATTTGTCGACTCCTCAATCGAGCGATTACCCTAGGTTCTCCCTAAGCGGCGACAGCTGCTTGCTGCTAAAGCTACCGAAGTGCATTATACAGGAGACGTCAAATTGCTGAGCGACATAGCGGAGAACAAGGATAGACTTTAGCGAGATGCCTCCCAGCAGGAGCTACTTCTCCTCTGCAGATTGGTTTTCAACCATCTGAAGCTCATAGATACCTCGAAATTACATGCTGGCGATGAGGTTAGTTACGGATTTGATGGAAACAATTATATTTACAATGCGGAACGAGCTCTGGGACCTCGACAGCGCATTTTGGCAATATTTACAAGGACCTTGGCGCGTGAGATGTCCATTTTCATTCTCAGTGCCAAGAAACTATAGCATCATCACTTCACACTTTGCTTTGCTGAGAACTATCCGTCAATTTTCATTTATAGATTGCAATAAGACCAAATGGAGGACATCGATTCCGTTGCTATATTGTAATGGAAATAAAGCCACAATCCATTTAAGACATCAATAACACTCCAATTTCCTCGCACGTAGTTCTCAAAAATCCCCAGAGCCCTCTGGCAGCATGCAAACTTCACGTTCGAGGCGTATTGTTCAAGAATGGGTGCCCCTTCTTCTAAAATTCTACAAACCGGATGTTAGGTTTAGATGCATGTGGACACATTGGGTTTTTATGAGTGCTAAACTTACCAAGTCTTAAGGGCAGGTCTTTGGATTGTGAATCCATGATCTGTGGGGTCCCTCGCGAAAAATTGTCCTTCTACTGGTACATTTAGATCATGTGCGCAGAAAAGTTTATATTTTACCACTTTCGTCGCTCTGAAACATGAATCTGAAGTAATCTTCGCGCTACAAATGTGGAAATCGATCTCTGTGCTAGGTTGTTGAAGGTAGTGTTGAAGGAGAGAAAACTATCTCCTTCATGATGATCGAGAGCCATACTTGCGAATCTAGACCTTGAAGATCAATATCAAGCTGAAGTGCTAAGCCATGCTTTTATCTTACATCAAAAAAGAACCCCTGATCTGGGTCGTGATAGCGCTCAACGTAATCCCTGAGAGGATTAGGTAGTGGAATATCTCTGCGTTCGCTCTGAATAGTTTTCTGAATTGTCGACACGCTAGAGGAATATTTGTTCGCTGCTTCCATTGTCAGCATCATATAATCATTTGGATTCGGGGTATCGATTACATTTTTAAGTGGAAGCTAATTCACCCACCTAGGAGGATCGCCTAGACCAATCGAGTTGACAAGTACCACAAACGAACAATGGATCTCAGGTAGCAAATATATGAAAGTCACATAGCCTGCCAAAGTATTGCAATGAGAGATGGCCAAGTGAGCTTTTTATTAACGAACATGGTGTTGCAACCCAAACCATCAAACGGATTTGGAAGCTGATTTCGATGTATTCCTAGGCAATAGCCCTTTTACAGAAGATATAGAAAACCTGTTGGGGCGTGAGTGCTTAATTGTATTATAGTGTTCTTCGGTGGTGACTTTGGAGTTGACGAACTCTTGCTCTCTATATGAGTGTTATAGGCTTGCAAAATTGCTTGACCATGCTTAAACAAATCATTGAGGGTGCTCTGAATACCTTGCGCCGTTTCCATAAGCTTTACATTCTCGCACTATGGCATTGGTTTCTCGTTCCTCGATGCATCGATCACAACGTACGGAAGTGCAATTTTGCTGTCATTGCTGAAGATGTGTATGCTGACGTTCGTTTCATATCCAAGAGGGAAGGGATCTTCTTCTTAATAATGGTTCCGTATGTCTTTCCAGCTAATCCTTCGATTATCTTCACGAGAACAGTAAAGTTCCGGTAAATATAATTGTATTGACTTCGTAATGATCCAACAGGTTTCAGAGCACTGAAATTTGAAATACCTTGATTCTTGTTCAACAAGAGGACCCCGTCTGTACCGTACCACCAGCCATTGGATATTGCTAATGCTGTTCGATAGGAAAGTAGGTCGACCACGGTGAGTTCAGTAACAAATTGGCTGACACCGTGAAATTCCTGTAAAACATCACGAACTGGAGCCGTTCAATTCAGGTTGCCCTCTTCAACCAAATTTCCAATGGCAGATGCTGTGCAAGCTTTTGAGACAGATACGATACCATAGACCGTATCACCATCAGGGATGGGTTTAAGCGTCATGTCCTAAAGAGATGGAAGGGGCGTTAGTTACGGTGAGGATCAGTGCTATTAAAATGTGAGGCTAATGCCTCAGATGCGAATCCGAGCAAGCGATCAAAGCAGGTTTAGCAAACAGAACAAAGCACGAGAAAGAAATTGTGATAATCAGTATGCAGAGAAAGAATAATATAGTGTATTATCTCCCCCATCAAAATCTCTCCCCAGATCGCTCATCCATCTATCTTTACCCCTAAGCTTCCAGCTCACACAAACCGTTCCACCAAAATATATACAGTGAATTACATTCCATCGTATCAAAGCCAGTTCTCAAATCGTCCTACTCTCTCCCAATCTCCCCTTCTGAAAAATAGTATATAATTACATTCCAATTATTCCTGTTCCCTAAAAATAAACAAGCTGCAAAAATATTTCAACTCCTCTCAAATGTCCACACACATCAGCTTTCAAATTTGTTCCCAGGTATCAACCAAGCGGAGAAGAATGAAACGCCAATGATACGCCGGGAAGTTCCACCAGATACTTCCTTGGTGATATTCCATGGATGTGAGAGGGTATTGGTAAAAATGATGTTTGGTATGTATGATCCCAGAATAAACGCCGGGATGAAAGTTCAGGCCGTGATAAATCGTTCTATTATGTCGAATATGTTACTGATAAATCGTTTGTTGATAAAATGTGTTTTGGTCGGATCGTTCGGATGAATGTTAAATCGCTCATCTCGCATGGGTCACCGAAATCGTCCTCCAGCCTGGTTCGGAAGGACCAAGCAGCTACGCTCAAAGCATCCCTTCACTTCCGAATACACCAACACTTCCTCTCCATCCACATCTCTTATCACGAGTATCCCCAACAGGTCCCATGACGGGGCTCTTCAAGCCGCCCTCTGGTTCAAATCCATACTCGCTGCTTGTTCGTCTGCTGCCATCTCGACCCGAAGAGGAGCTCGCATTCGTCTGTACTAGCAATAGACTGCTGGTCGAGGAAAGCCGTTTCGTAAACTCTTGGAAACTAAGTCTCTTCACACTTGTACTACTTCGTCGTTTCTCCTTACCTCGATCGTCTGCAGCACTTGCTTTCAAATTTCCATTTCCGCCATTATCTTTGATCGTAGGTATGGTAGCGGTAGACATTGATCGTGTAGGTAAGGCCATGGAACTAGGTCGACTAGTCTTGTTCCTAGATGAGGTGGTACCCGCGCGGGGACGGGAATTTGCCGAAGCCGGAGGGCCTCCATGAAATGCCGACATGGCCTGGGAATTCAGAAATGGGATAGGTGGAGTTCGGGGTGGCGGCGATAAGGGGCGGGAGGAGGGCGGTGGAGCTTTTCGACCCGAGATGTAATCCAGAGCTCTTTGTGCAGGTGTGGGTATGGCAAGGTTGTTGGCTTCGTCCTCACATTCGTCCACGTCTGATTCTTCAGATTCTTCGTTCAGACCCCAGTCTTCCTTATCACGAACCGTTTGCTTATCCTCTCTTTGCTTTTTCCGCTCATCGTGCTCCATCATTAATGCCTCGAATCGAGCGATACTGCTGATCTTTTCCTCTTCTTTATCTGTCGCTTTGTCGCTTCCAGGAATATATCTCATCTGAAAGGCTCTGTCTAGAATAGTTTCTCGTGGTCCTGGTGGGGTCGATGCTGTGGGTGATGCTGGGTTGACAGCGGAGGCGATACTATTACTTCCTCTGGTGTGTGATGATAGAGCTGATGAGCGTCCTTGAGCGGAAGTCCATCCCTCAATGAATTGATTTTCATAGGTAGATGCAGGGGAGGGTAGATCCGAGGGTAACTGTGTGGGATAATTCTGGTGATGGGAGGTAAATCCCATAGGAGGATGGAGAGAGCTTGATTGTGAGGATAAATCTGATCTACGTGATCGAAGACTGGGTGATGGCGATATCAATTGGGATGGCTTATCCCTAGGCGCATGTGGATATGAGTTGATGGTTTGGCTCGAGACCCGTTGCTGCATGGCGGAGTTCTTCGATTCTCTAGGTGAAAATGAATTTATGAAGCCTGTAAAAGATGGGCTCATGGGTGTGAGAGGACTATCTTCGGGTGCTTCTGTCTCTGGTGTCAACCTAGCATTCACAGCGACCTGCCAATCATGTATGCTATATCGCTCTTCCGGCACTGTTCGAAACAAAAGCATGTTTGACCAAGGATCTTTTGAGGTAGTCAGTGCTGGTGTTCTACTAGATCTTCGTTTGCGTTGTTTCTCAGACACCGAATCAGGTTTCATTTCAAGCAATAGCGTCGGTAGTGAAGTACCCTGTTTTCGATGTTGTATTGTTCGAATCTCACAAGTCTTGAAGGAGGATACCGGATATTGTGCGATGAATTCCCAATCGCCCTATAACGATCAGTGAAAACTCTATAGAACTGTCAAAGAACAACCCACCTTTGCCTTGTATATCGAAATGTATAATCGCGGTTCTCGTCCATCAGCATCTTGCTGAGGTTCTGCCAGATTGGGTTTCGAGGGCGTGGACTTGAGGCCTTTTCGTGTCGAAGATTTCCCTGAGGTCTCCGAGAGGATGTCGGTCTGGGTCTTCAGATGCGCTCCTGTACCAAGGACGACATATCGTGACTATAGAGACAGTATCAGTATAAGACACCCGCAGTTTATTGCTGCTACCAACCTTCCATAATGCTCGGCCAATGATGGTACCCCTCTCAGGTGGAACTGATACCAAACCCTCCATCAGAATCATGTTGCTGACTGTGTTTGTTCCGTCGGTTGTCGTATTCCAGTCAAGACTTGGACTGCTGAAGCTGCAAGTGGTTCCAGTCAAAGAGACGGAGAGATTAAAACATAACTCCAGTCGAGGTATGAATTTCCCGATGTGTCCCCCGAAGCTGTCCTACGCAAAACTCGAAGTTGGTCGGGTCTAGAGAGGTTCAGGTTGTTTGGACTTCGCAAACTTGGAAAGAAGGGTTGCTAAGACGGGTAGCAACGGAGCTAGCCTACAACAGTTTGGACCGAAAGAATGAGTCCTGAGCTAACAACGTTGCTCGAGTCGGTTGGTGTGTTTCGTCTTCTGTCGGTCTCTCGTTATTCCCTTTTGAGGCTCGTTGGTGCTGCAGTAGCGGGCCCTTAATTCCTAAGCATGTCCGAATAGCTGGAGAGCTGAAGGCAAAAGCAGAAGCAGAAGCGGTTGTGAGGCGTCGGCGTCCCTCTTGAACCCAGCACAAAGGACTGGGAGAGCCAGTGAGCCAGTGGGTGGTTGACGGGTCTTCGGTGTAGGTTTGTCGTGCCAGTGGAGTTCCTGTGGAGTGCCTGTGGAGTGCTGTATGGAATGTTCGTCGGTCGTACTGGCATCAAAACCGGCCTGTGATGTGGATTCGATGGCCACTCCCACAGCAGTAGCACGTTCTCAGCGACAGCGGTTCAGCCAACTAGAAGGGTGAGAGAAGGGCAGGAGAAGGGGGCGAGTTTGAACGTGTGCATATGTCGACGTATGCTGAGGGATGCAAGTTTGGGGTCTCCTGTTGGGTCTGCGGGTGGTCTCCTCCCTTGTATGGCGAATGGGATTAGGCCAAAGGGAAGCCGACGACCTTGGTGTTGTGACTCTGTGACTGCACGCTGTTTGGCAGATGCAGCTACTCCTTGTCCGCAGGTCTTCTGTAACCTTACTCTGGATGCGAGGAGGCCACGGTCACGGAAAGTCGAAGGAAGGATTTGAGGGTGTATGTTATATGGTGTATGGTGTATACGAAGGGACCGATGGGACTGGTGAGAAGTGAGAATGCGATGTGATACCCGATCCGGTAGGTTTCTGGGCACTGGATAGCAATTGATTCGTGTTGGAGGTGTGAGTGTCGATGCGATGGGAAAGAATTCCGATTCAGGACCAAGGAGAACTCCACAAGCGCGACAACAAGATCAGGACGAAAGGAGTGTTATGTTGAATTGGTGAAAAAATCAAATATTTCATAAGAAAAGATATGAACAACGTAATTTCTTCATTTCTCAGGGTCATGGTGTGGTCGTGGTCATCCGTTTGCGTGTGATGGGTGGCCTGTGCCGCGGTGCCTGAAAGTTCATCTCAAAATTCTCAATGCGCGTTCCTGACCCCTGTCGACCCGCTCCATTAGCGTGATATTATTGGCTCAGACCCGCTGAAGCTCCTCGACATCTCGGTTTTCATCGCGACTTTCCCTGAAGCTCTCATATCAGCTGGCCGATAGATCTCCCCAACTACCTAATCAGGTAGATCACAGACCTTCTTCTGGTGCTTGCACTTGAAAAAAGTTGGAAGAGCGCTCGAAATAAATCTCACTTGTCTTGGCTATGAGTCTATGTAAAAAACTGGAATGACTTGTTCTCGTGAAGCCGAGGCAACTGGAGCCTCAATGCGAGCTATGCGACTGGCTGTTATGAGCCATCGACATCTTTCACTCCTCCGCCCCTCCGCCCCTCCGCTCCTCAACTCCACTCTCCACTCCACTCCCCACTCCACTCCACTCCACCCCCTCCACTCCCCCAGCTTGTTGCTTTTTCCTCAACATTCCACGACCTGAACATTCAAATTAAATGGACCACGATAATATCATGCCTCTGCCATCTGACTGAAAGTTTCGATGGCGGTTCCTGGTTGCAACAGAGATTCTCCCGGGTTACGACAGCACTACATGGGCATTGCATCGATTGCAATATAGAATATATCACCACTTCCCTCGCCGCTTCACAGCGTTGCCCACTTCTGTCCTGCATTAGCTTTCCTCGAAAAAGCAGTCAATCTCGCCGGCCACTTTATCTGCACAACAGAATATCAAGGACCAGGAGTCTTCGAGCACGTCGTCGTCGCGTGGAGATCCCTTCGGAATCCTTCATCAAAGACACCATCTGATTCCTTTCAGCCAGTCAGCACGCTCAATATATCAATATGTACAAGACAGACCATGCTACCGCAGTTGCTGCACCGGAATCACTGCCGCTGGACAACGGCAGATCTACGATTCTTGTGGAAGCCTCGAGGGATGCCTACGGAACAGATACACACTTTAAGAGGTTACTACAAAGTTCTGCTTCATGCAAAGCTGCCTTCGCTGCGCATGTCAATCTTGCAATTTGGCTTGTCTTCTCTAGGTACCGACATGAGAGGCACGCCAATATTAAGTAGGGTACATATACGATCAACATGGTGTCGACACCTACTTGGATATGTATCAACATTGCGACATCGTCAAGCCCTCTAGGGTTTGGGAGCACTTGAACATTCCGGACTCCGCGTGGCACACTGCCGTTTGGTCCTTGGGTCGTCCTTTGGTGGTCCTTTGGTCGTCCTCGCCTCTCTGTTGCTTCAACTTTACATACAAATCGCATCACACTGCAGACTGAATGAAAACACAATGCTGTATATCGACTGCCGTGTTACCGTCACACGTTGCTGTGTGGGCAGCTTGACGCTGACTTGTTGGTCTCAGAATTCCTCCCCCTCGACGATTTAGCCTGACATGGCAACATTGCCCGACTCGACCCGTTCTCACTTGCCTCCTCAGGAAATCACATTCGACATCCCACGATGGTCATCCCCAGTTCCTAGTATTTACATGACTTCACCTGCAGCATCACCCAGAGTTACGGAGCCAGGAGGAGAATTTGTTGTTGGCCACTGCCGAACCCTTGTCTCCACCATAGACGCTGCAGAGAACCAATCTCACGATCACCAGCCGGTAAGAAAGAGCAAAGAGACGGGCAAATCCAGGGGAAGTCAATCAAACAATTTACATCGTACAAGAGACGCGACGAGCACATTATTTTTGCAAATCTCTCTTGCATTCTCATGCCATGCTACTCCGCAATTATCAATTATCGCAAGCAGCATGTCGTGACTTGTACATCCTCGGCTCGTCCGTCCGAACTGTCGAAATCTACGAGCCTCCAAGAGACGGCAAAATCAGGTCCCACTATCGAATGCTATACTGCATTGCATGCAAAGATATACTACATATCATATCCACAATTTTATCCCATTACTCACGCTAGCTCCTGAGCATTGATCAATCGCTTCCGGCGGCCCGCGCCACAACATCAATTTCTATTCCGTGTAAGGGGTATTGGGCTTGAAAAGCGGCCTGAACGCAGATACTCGAGCAGATCATCTCGATTCCCTATTTAGGCTTGGCAAACGTTGCGGTCAGCTGAATGTTCTCGACGACGCCTCCAAGAGGCGGGACAGAAAACCGAGTCAGTTTTGAAGCCAATTCGGATAACGCAACTCGGAGATATCGTCCTTCTTTTCCAACGTTCAACTCCTATTTTCCAATGCTTTCGAATACTCAAGAGTGATACGATTCGCCTTCGACTGCAGATCCCTTGCCAATTTTGATAATTCTGCGGAGTATTCCTCAAAAGCCGCATGCCCTACCGGTCTTGTCTGCATGACATACTGCTATCCCCTGTCAATTTGCAATCCTCACCAAAGAGCCAGGTGAAAAAAGCAAAAAGTACTTTCTTTTATCTGTACGCCGAGAATAAATTGACAATAGAGAAAGCCATCCCGCCACCGACCCCACCACCGAACGCTTAACCCGATTCTACTCGACAATCCCTATTTATCCGCGCATGTGTCTCTCACACGGATGCGGAATCACGACCGAACGTTGCACCACTCATTATCAACCCGCTATCGGTGTCACGATAGGGAGGGCGGGGTATCAAATCATCTCGTTGTATTTGCATCTTGACCGACTATACTCGCTTTTGTGGCTTTTAATGCTATTGTCAAGGTTAGCCTTAGGTGGCTTGTTTTGAGGCGCTGTCAACCAGTTGTTCTCCTTGTGTTGCCACGTTCTGAATCTTTTTCCCATGGGATTGTGATGACCATGCGGTGTCTTGGGGAGAAGCGGTGATGAGAATTTAAAGACAGATCCTGGGCATTTTCAATGTTACAATTGTCCAGCTGATTGATTCATTTTGAAGTCCCCTTCCAGCTGGTAAGTGGCGAGAGAAGCACGCCGGATGAACCGAGACAAAAGAGGGTCAAGGAGAGAGTTGGGATTACCGTTGAGTGGTCACGACATTTGAGGGTGTACAAGTGATGAGATTCCAATGGTCAGGTTCAAGTGGCTTGCAGATAGGTACCGTCACCTGATGAATCGTCCTACCAATTGTCTGGATTGCCTCGTTGCGAGATGCCATAGAATGGTACACTACTCCATTGAGTTTCTTGAGGGAGTTCCTTGCATGCTCGGCTCAACACAACGTGGTTCAAGAAAAATGCTTTCCAGGCCAAGTTGAGATGTTACATCAAGATGACTGCCATCACAAATCTGCTACTGAATAGGACCGACCATCAGCGTTTCATCCCTGTCATCATTGATGCGACTCTGTTATAGTCTTCTCATATTTGAGCTCGAGTGAGCTTAAGTGGCGACATGATAAATTTCTGTCAGGGTGGGTAGTACAGAATGAGCTGAGGGTGAGTGACGCTTGTTATCTCCTCCGGGGTAACGAGCTTCTTTTGGTAGAATTTACTAACTATTACGTATCATAAAGCATAAAAACTACCCTTCCTCGTATTTCTCTCGTAGGGCAATTGTCTTAGAGTCAGGCAACCGATAATTCATCTCTGCAATTACAATAGGAGAATATCTTGAGTCTAGCAGATGCTCAGAGGAGACTTTGAACCAGTCATCTGGCCCCACCTTGATCCCTTTATTCTCTCCGCTCTTCCCAGAATATCACTTTCCTTTGAAAGATGTCGGGACGAGGTTAGAGTAGCAATCTTCGGTGCCAGCTATAAGTGTTAGGATTCTCCACACCTATTATAGGAGAATATAAATTGAAATAATATAAGTCACGAGAAGAGTACAGCTTAATTTATTAGCTTATCTTTAGTTGTGGAGATTTGTGTTCTGGGTTGGGATATTAGGGTGAGTTGGAGTAAGATGGAAGGAGAAAGGATGAGTGGGTATCTGGGGTGGGTTTATGGGCTGGTATTCTTAGTAAAACTGATGGGAGGATGGGGGTGAATTGCTGGGAGTTGGAAAGAGATAGTCAGTAGGCTTTGATCTATAATTGAGTACTTGTATTCTTGGCGCTTCCCGAGAACAAAATTATGCTCGGGAGATACTGCAATAAGAACTCTGCTGCCTCTTCACACTAGCTTACTGAGATACTGAATTCACACTTTTACTTCTTAGAATGGACAAGAGTTTTTGCAGGTCTGATTCTGGTTATTCACGCTCCTTTATTCTCGAAGATAGCTATACTTATAGGATATATATACTACCCTACCATGACGGTGGAATGGATAGACGTGATATAGAACGTGTGAAGAGTATCATCGATGGTGGTGGATAAGAGGGAGGGGAACTTTGGAGTGATGGTTGAGATATTAAAAAGAAGGGGTAGCAGGGGTGAAGGTGAACGTTGAATGAGTTTTAGAAAGGGGATTTTATTGTTGAGGATTACATTTCTTCGAGGATTAAAGCGTAGTCGAACCTCACCAACCGTACAGCTGAATTAACGTTACAGAGTTGAAAGTACCACTTGAAAGGTACTGTAAACGTCAACAGGTACACGAAGACGACCACGATGCTATAATCAATACACAGACATACGAGACATAAAACTTAAGATGCTCCGTGTTCGTTCATAAGGCCATTTGCCTATATGTTCGGGGGTGTTGATAACAGGAGATAATATTCAGGAGAGGAATGGGAGTTGTCGAGAATTTACCTATATATAGACAACTAAATTTAGTTTCATGTACTAGTTTATACTTTGTGGATAACCCTTCCCTCCCTCGATTCACCCCAGTCTAAGTCTAGAGCAGCTAAGCCGGTGTTTCTTTAACCAGGACGTATATATTTACTTGCTTTGAGTGGTGATAAGATAGAAACGATATGATTAACGACAGCGAAGTGCCTGGATGATGAGTTGTTGTAGAGTTGATAGGGAGGTTGTAAATGGCTGTGTCGTGCGGATGTGGAATGGAGTGAGAGGTTAAGTTGAGGCGTGGGAGGAAATTTGTTGTAGAATTCCTTTATTACTTCTTAAAAGTAATCCGCATTCTAGCTCCTCTATCCTTCAACTTAATTTTTTTTGGAGAAAGGTGTTAACAGCTTCATTCTACCTACCTGACATCCAATCTTCTTATCCATCTATAAATAAAAGCTTGACTGTTTTCCTTCATATACTTCTTCCTCTTTACTGTTTATATATCTAGATCAGCATGATCCTAATGAACCACCGTTCACTGCTAACTTCTAAATTACCTAAGCGAGCTCATTTCTGCCATGGTACATATGCGTCCAATTTTTGTGCGGTGACGAGATAGACACAATACGGAAATGAGATTCCCATCTGCTATGTAGATGTGGTAAATATGGGTAGGGCGGCTTCCGGCTCTCTTGTTATAGGGGTCGAGAAGTGAGATGATGAACTTATAGGAAACTTAGAGAAGGTCAGCCTGGATGCTGCGCGCGCCTCGGGAAAAAGGATGGGCTTGTCGCAAGTATGGATGGATGTGTAAAATTTAGAAAGCTCGACGGACCCAATGTGTACATGTAATTTCTTCTGCTCCTCTTGGTCCAGAGAGAGAAGAGGTCTTCTGGAGTTCACTTGTAAAAGAAATGTTGTCATGTTATTCACTACTCTTTGCTCCATCATTGTTGGCAGCTCTACCATCACATATCTATTCTCTGGTCTAGTTGGTGATGAGAGAGACATGTTGGTATGAGGCACGTGAGAATTTCATAAAGGGCGCCACAAAAGCAGGATAAGGGTCTTGAATTCCTTATTCTCCTTCAGAGAATAAAAGCCCACTTATATAGAGCTTCGAAACCTTGATCTGCCTTCTGATCTACCTTGTAGTGTGCCTTCTGACTCTGCCCTGCCATCTGCGAAAAGCATGTGATGGAAGATGTCACCGTACATATTAATAGCCCCCTTACGGCTGTATCTAAATAACAGCTACTTTTGCCAAAACCTTATGGGTTAAAAGCAGTTTTATATGGCTCCTAGGAAAAGCTCAGCTGTTACGTCATAAACTTACGACCAATGATTTAGAATATAGTGAGGTGTAAAAAGGTTGCGCCCATGCCAGTTGCATAATTTTAAGCTATCCCATGGCAGACTCAGACTCTCAGCTTCAGGATCTGCTGTTGGATCGCTTGATTGCATAAAACGAACATAGATGAAAACTTTTTACACCTCTGTAGGCGATCGTTGTCTTCTGAGAAAGGGTAGATATTATTTTCTGTAACAATTAATCTTGTCGGATTAAATTCGTAATTCCCTACCATTTCGGTTCCCTTCACAAGTACCGATTTCACCCAGGTCTATAAATTTATACTGTTTCCCGAATTATTTTTAAAATGAATTAGGCATGTCTAAAGAGTGGCTGAATATAATTAAATTGTCGACGCAGAGGCCTATGATCATGCTGTTATCTCTAATAATAAACACGCTCGCATCGCCAAAAGAGGACTAAAGTCTAAGCATAGTTAGTTTATTTTAAGCTTCGATTTACCACTTCCCTTCTAGACTACTGTCATGATTCGGCTAAGTATTTATTTCTACCGAGTATAGTACTAGTTCATAAGTTAGTATATAGGTAGAGGTATATTGAATTGTGGCAGGGGGTTACGCACGCGACAGCCCTCGAGCCTTAAGCTCAATTTTTGCACTCTTACCACTTCTGATCATGTACGCTATTTATCAATTTATCTAGTACCACCAAAGCGTTGACTTACATATATATTTCAACACTATCCATAGATGATAAAACCGTAAGATATATATCTTACGGCTTGATAGGATATGAAAATATTATGCTATAACTATAGAAGATAATATTGTAGGACTTTATTAGCTTATTTCTAGCCTCTAAGGATGAGATAAATAAGGAGGCAGATTCGTTGAAAGCTTATCAGATATGTGACTGAATGGTACTCGCAAGGGGGGACAATCCAATCCTTATAGATCGAGGGATGGATCTAGAAGCTGCCCTAGTTAACGTAAAAGGCTAACGAAGACTAGATATATGAGCACTCCAAAAACAACCCAACTGTCTTTCTCCCTAAACACGACGAACGAATCGAGGCACGGGATTACTCCTAGTAAAATCCAATTGATAGGATCTGATGTAAAGACTCTTTGCATACATAGTTCATGGGAAAGAGATCAAACGAGCAGCTCCCGGCGGCACCCATTGAATCTTCTTGCATGTATCACCCTTGAAACATCGACAGCGGAGAAATTCTCGACGATAAAGAATTCCTTGACAACAAAACTCCTGATCTCGCGCCAACGACTCAAGTATTCACGGAGCTTTTTTAGATCTCAGACGTGAACTAAGGGTCTATTGTCGCTCTCAAGGTAACTGTGTAGGAACCTTCATAACCCGGTCGTAAGATTGTGGGTAGTTGCAAGGCTTGTTGTGCTATTTTGCGTTCGGTCTTGCAATATAGCCTACTTCTCCTCCTGACGATTAAAGGAAATAATACTGAACGCTACTTCTTGGTTTTGCGGCTTCGCAGTGCCGTCCGTGATATCATAAAATTTGAGTAGACAAGGAAAATAGACAGAAACTCTTGGGCCACTCAAGTAAGGACACTCCCTCATCCGACTAGAGTCGATCAGAATGTGATATAAATCATTAGGCGTTTTCCATGCTCCTATTTTCAGTGGTATATAGAGTTCGTGTGCAAACACACAAAAGCATGACAAACAGCCACCCAATGGCCAAATCCCATAGATGCTAAAAATCGCTAGAAATGCAACAAAGCCAAACCCCCATATTGCCAAATTCGAAATTAAGCATCAATTTATACCACCAAAGTCATTGCCAAAGCGATGGTAGCCTACTCAGCACCAATCATGCTCTTTGGCAGAAATGCAAAAACAGTACCAACCGATGCCAACACCGAGCTAATAACAACCAAGAATATGCAAAAGATCCGTTCCCGCGCGCTGATCTCCTTGCCAAAGATTTTCAAGTAAAACATTATTGGTAATATGATGCAGATCGTGAAGCACAATGCGGACCCCATGAACGCCATGATGCTGTCGAATTCTGGAAAGAGGATGGAGATTATAACGAACATTATGACGACGAAAACTCGGACTAGGGCTTTCATGAATCCGCGAGAGTAGTTCGACAGTCCCGTGAGAGCTGGGGTATCGGGCATAGTTTTCGCTTCGAGACCTAGGATGCGGTCTATCATAGAGATGATGGGGCGAGCGTTGAGAGGAATTTTGGTGAGCGGGATGATGGCGATGAAGACACAAATTAGGACCGAGAGAGATTTGGGGTAGCTCGTATTGTCAAGGATATTCGCGGTAAGTTCGTTAAGTACGCCGTCGCCGAACATAAGGTAGCCAGCCACCATCGTAATGGCATCAAGGAAATACTATCGATTGAGTTAGTCGCTGGGAATGGAAGGAGAAAGTAGAATTACGTACCGTGAAGCTGAAGGTATATTTGACAGATCTACCAAATTTATGAGGATGGCGCATGTCTCGATAGATATTTGGGAACACAGAATGACCGCCCCATGGTGACATGAGCAAACCGAACGACAGAGGAAGGGTACTCCAGTTTTTGGGGAACAGATAGGTTGTTGCAGGATCGCGCAACGAACCAGGCGCGTGTGGCTTGATGAAGCCATCGATGAAAACTATGGTAACAACTGTCGTAAGGTTAGTACGGTAATTACATTCGACATGCAAGTGACTTACTGGAAAAGCACGAGAATATTCCGAGCACACTGCTAAAGCTAAGCAAGTTCAGTGGGACAAAGCTGAGGGGTATCAAAAACAGTCCACATATAATTTTCCACTCCGTTACTCCAACTGAGGGTATCAACAAGTGCAGGGTATCAGCGAAAAGAACGACTAGAGCAACACATGCAGCTAGTAGCTCCATGAAGAAGAGTACGCTGACGGCTACTCTAGCTTTTTGTCCAAAGCTTATGAAAGCCAAGTCCGCGAAACCCATCAAGCTAGCATCCACATCCATACATTTGGCCAAGAGTTTGGCAGTGTACGCTGTAACAAGAGCAGCCAAAAGGAGAAATATGCTTCCGCAAATCCATCCAGAGTACTTTATGCCCATTGGCAAACTCAGCAGACCGACACCAATAAGGACGTTGGTCGAGTTGAAGATAGTTTGAGGAAGTGTCGATTGTCCTTCGATCTGAAGAACTATCTTCCCATCCTGTTCAATCTCCTTGACAAGTATTGGCTGTCGGCCTCCCTCGCCAGACCGCACTGCTTCTGCTTGCTGTTCACGCCATAGTTGTCCAGCTCTTTGCATAGATAATCGGCTCAAGGTGGAGTGTAATGTTCCATAAGATGTTCCGTAGCTGCCTGCTAATGGTGTAGCAAGGTGTGGCGCAATAGCAAATATCGATTCCCTGCCACGAACACTTCCCTGAGTGCTGGCCATCTCACTTCCGAGTCTTTTTGAGATAGAATCCTTGTGAAAGTCGGAGGGGCCTTCTTCATTATCCCCAGCGTATGGTTCGTCGTCAATAGCATCCTCTGGGCTCCCAGAAGCCTCGAGGTGCGCTCTGATCAAGGACATACGCGGTGTACGACCATATTCCACATCCTGCCTCCCATACTCTGTGGCTTGTTCATCTTGATCGCCTTGGTCTTGCTCATCGTCGAGTACAAATGAAGGTCTGTGCGGAACAACTTCAGCAAAACCTGCGGCTCGAGTCCAACTTTGGGCGAAGTTCCTGATGCTGTTGACACCTCCTACTTCTGCGAGAGCGCCGAGGCGCAGAGCGACTGATGACCTTGTGAAATTGTTATTGGATTGCTCTTTAATTTATTTGCCCTCTTTTTAAAAGTGGTATCTGATCATTTGAAGTTCTTACCTTCGTCGCCTCAGATTTCCCCCATTACCATCATCCTCTGCTGGAGGAAGTAAATGTGTTTCCTCACTATGATCTTCACTGAATCGCACACTTCTCCCTCCCATAGAGCTCACCGAGCCCCTCGGTGAAGCAGCTGTGCCATACTGGTATTCGTCCCAATTTGTTGGATTTGACTTGTGCGTTCCGGTCATCGTTGCAATTAATTATTGTAAAATGAGTTGTTGTTCCAATAGTGGGGCAGTCGCAGGGGACAGGTCAATATATTCTTGGAGAGCTAACAGTAAGTTGGAGCTCGCAACGATTAAATAGGAGGACGAGCTGTGATACAAACAATCAATCCCCCCAGATCGAAAGAAAAAATATCTTGAAGAGAAGAGGGGCTTGTGACGGGATTGAAGGTTGCTCGGTAGCCTTTCCGCGTCTAACGCCTGGCCATACCTTATCGGCCGATAGTTTTATTGGTCAATGCTGATAAGGAGGGAGCTGACGCCACCGATTTCCTTGGATTTTCGTCTACTGATTTTATGACCTCCTTGCCTGTTTTCCTCTCTGTAAATTTATCTACTTTCTTCCTTTGGAATGTTGTTTCTATATAGAAGTATGATCATCTATTGCTATTCAATGTACCCGAAGCTAGATCTCCTAACTTTTGACACACGATTCTACTTTCCTTGATCTACTCTAAAGCCGGCCAAGTGGGGCAGAATAACTCCAGTCCACAATTTGCAGCTGCAGCTCGGATGCAAGAAACTTTCTGCCACATCCCTGCGCCATGCAAACCCGATGCAAGCCTGAGCGGGCAGAGCGACTTTTTCCAATCAGTTGACATTTTTGCATCCAATCCATACATCAAATTCCTCACAAGAGAGGAGACGAAAAGATCGCCGATATAGGCATCCTAGTGCCTCGAGAGTACGTTTCAGAACCGGCCTTCGGCCAATAATGAAAACTTGGATATGAGCTGGGTAAGCGAAGGAAGTGTTGCACTACTTGCTGTGTGCAGCTTATCAGATGCAATGAATGCATGATAAGGGTCTGGTGAGCGATGTCCCTTCAATCACGTATGTTAAGTAATGTATATTACCATGTTGAATTATGTCTGGTGTTTTGAACAGAATTCCCATTCCACTCCCTTCACATCAACAATGTCCTTCTCAGCACTTGATCGGGATTAATTGTAACCTTGCCCCTTTTTCGAGAATCCAAGCGAGACGCCCTCTTAGTCAAGTAGTTGTGTGCCATTTTCATCTAGAAGTCGTCACTTCAACACAATGGCGAAATTGTTTCTCGAGTTTCCAGAGCGGATCTCTTCCTTCTTGAACCCAAGACTGCGCTTCGTAGTTGGCGACTCCAATTTCCATAGGTAATAGACCAGCTTATTCGAAAGCTTTTTCTTGACCATGACAAAACCCAAGGCAGTCATAATGGCCTTGAGCTTCTCCTCATTCATATATCGTGAGTTATTTACACAGGGCGCTGGGAGAACTAGAAATAGACTTGGAAGATATTCTGGCACATGAGAGGAGGCCTTCGCTTTCAGAAATTGGAGAGTTCTGAGTAGCATTGCGCCTTTTCCGACAGCGTCCGGAACGTAATTGAGAACCAGCGAGAGGCTGATAATATCAAAACATTCCTTCTGGCTGGTTGGAAGTGGTCGTTCCATGAAGTCCTGTTGCTTGATGCCCTCGGCTTGACTATTCAGATCAATCCTCTCAATCTCAAAAAGTCGGCTTCTCGAACAGGCGTTTGTGACGCTTAATGCTCCCACTTCCAACATCCGTACAGGCTGTCCATTCGCGTGTTGCTCCTTCAATGTTGGGATGATCGAACTCAACCACTCTATCAAAATTCGGGAGCTGTCACCCCCTCTATCATTGCTTTGGCCTAGAAGACTAGCTTTCTGATAAGTGCTTAAGCCTCCTTTGGACTCAATCTCCCTTAATATCGCCGCAGCCTTGGCATCATCGCCATCCGCAAGAGCCTTCGCTTTCTGTTTTTCAAGCGTATGGTGAGTCCGAATTAGGGTTCGGGTTGCCTTGCTTGATATCGATTGGGCGATTTTGAAAGTTGGTGGTCGACCAGCAGACAACGACTTCAGCTTTGTTTTCTTCTTCTTAGTTGCCATCTTGTAGTCGAAAACATTTTTTTATATTGCTGATGCTCGTGGGTTGTCAAGAAGTTTTTGCCACAGATGATTTGAGTCACGTGTATGGGTCTTGGCACACTAGTGATAAGCCCTATCAATTCCCACCACAGCATTTTGATCAAATGTCCACGACAAAATTTCGATAACCTCGACACCACGACAATCAACGCCAAACAACAAAATGGCCCCTCCAAATAAAGGTACACATACTCTCTGATATTATTCTGCGCTCTTGATTGAGCTGCGATGCTTTTCTCGAAATCAACCTGAGATTTTCGATCGACCGAAATTTCGGTTGCGACAATGCGATGGAATTTTGTGCACAGCAGCAGCAGATTTTGCGAGTTCTTCAAGAGCGATTGCTGATGCGTAAGTTATAACAGGTGCTGCCACCAAAGGCAAATCTGGCAAGGCCAATGCTGCTGCTAAGTCTGCCCTGAAGGGTGTAAGTCAAAATTTACAATTGCTCCTGAGACTTCAATACTGATCGCATCACAGGTCCACTCGCACAAGAACCGAAAAGTCCGCTTGTCGACCACCTTCCACCGACCCAAGACTCTCCAACTCTCCCGATCGCCAAAGTATCCACGAAAGTCGGTTCCTCATGTTCCCCGTCTCGATGAGCACAAGGTCATCATCCACCCTCTCAACACTGAGAGTGCGATGAAGAAGATCGAGGAGAATAACACCCTTGTCTTCATTGTCGACATCAAGGCCAACAAGAGACAAATCAAGGAGGCTCTGAAGAAGCTCTACGAGATTGATACCGTCAAGATCAACACTCTTATCCGGTATGCTACCTATTCTTACTTAGTCTGAAAGATCGCATGTGCTAATACATCGATAGACCTGATGGATCAAAGAAGGCCTTTGCCCGCCTCACTGCTGACGTTGATGCTCTCGACATTGCCGCCACCAAGCTTGCAATCGTCTAAAAAGTGTGTTATGATACCAGGGTTGGCGCTTGTTTTCACGAGCGAGGGATAATGATACGGTTGTGTTTAACCTTCATAGCAGCTTTCGTGGCTACGAAATAAGCGGCTGTCACTTGCATTTCAAGGCGTATATGAAATACATACAAATCAAAATTGCACAATCGGTTGTGCTTCCTTTTCCAACCCGATTCTGGTTGCAATTGTCTTGGCTGTAATGAAGTTGTCATCCTTATCCGTGAGATTTCTACTCGACGTATTTAATCTTTAATTCCGTCCCTCGAGAAGTGATTGCCGCACCGGTTTCCGTACTTTTATACATCAATCCCATCCAAGGGCCTAGTTTGTACACGTCCTCAATCGTCCCTCCATATCGTACCCTACACTCCATCTCCCAGCCTTGCTCTCAGAATCATAACATCCAATTACTCCTCTAAAACATCTCACTACTCCCCGCAGCGCCTTTCGTCCTCATCTTATCCAGATGCTGCACAATAGTATACGTTCCATCCACCCATCGATCCACACAATTCTGTGCGCACATCTCCTCACTCTTGTCCAGCTTGTTGCTTCGGATCGCGCCGGTGATACACTTTTTCCAGCAGGTGTCTGTTAGGGCGTGGATGGCTGGAGGTCGTTAGTGCCGGTCCATTGAAGCGAGAATTGAGGTCAGATAGGAATATGGGGGGTAAAGAAGGGGAAAGTGGGGAAGGGGGGAGGAAACGTACTGCCTTGTATCCTAGCCTTCTGACTCTCGTTCACGATGAATTGCTGGAGTTCCTTCTTGTCGGTGTCTGAGAGCTTGGAGAGGTCGATGTTGCCACCGTCTATTGAGGAATCCATTTTCGCCTTCTGTTATCTGAACCTTTCTTCGTGAGAATCTGTAGGATAGTGTGAGATTGCAAGTGCGGAGTCTGCGTGAGAGATGGGTGACCTTGGATTGAGTGTTTGTTACTCGAGACTGGAGCTTCACTAGAAATTTTGTTGCAGGGGAGAACCACTCGTCTATTGTAGGACAAGGGCGCTTCGGGCGTGTAATTCATATCCCTGTCTTCAGCTTCATGTCATCAACACTCATCATCTTCTGTGCTACAACAGCATAGATGTTCGTCAATTGCTCTCATACGGTGGTGTTTATCATTCCTTTTATCTCTCTCTATTTTTTGAATACGACTATGTTACTTTCTAAGAGGATAAGACACATCTAGGCGTCCTTGAACACGAACCGTACAACCACTGGAAGTAAAAGCATGAATACTGAACCATGATTCTTACCCACAGATCGATTTGCGGTGGTCGTGTGAGTGAGTGAGTGAACCCCCAACTGTGAACATCCCTGGCTTCCCTAACGGAAAGTAACATAGATCCTTCAGGAGCAGCCATGGATATCATTCCCATCATTGTCAAGTTAGCAAAATAGAATTTCCCATTAATTCAAGGTGGGGTCTTGAAACACTACGTTTACCAGCTAAGAATCTGCGTGATGACCTGAAGTATCGGTACATCTTTACTTGTCTAATGGTTTGTTGTTGACAATTTCTCTGTTGTCGATTTCCCGGACGCGGGTGCTTGCTTTACGCAGATGAGACGATTATATTTCGACCCCTAGTTATATCCAGATTCGTAGGCCGGAAAGCTGTGCGTGTGTCTCGAAGTTCCAAGCGCACCTCCCATGGAGTAGCGACGAGCAAACTTCTGAGGCTGTGATAAAAACCCTTGAGAGTGTAATTAGCGTCGTTAAATTATACTAACTTGAATATGTTCACGCTACCGGGATAATTTACAGGCTTTTCCACGAACTTGTGAGGGATTAGATGCGCCGTGTAAATATGGGCTATCGCGCTATCCTATATATTGTACGAACCCTGAATCTCAGCAGACTATTAAAACTGGGAAAGTTTATGGAGCGTTCCATACAGGAAGCTTGAAGACTGGGACGGATGATAGGAATGTCGCGTTCGAAGTACCAAAGGACATCAGACGATCTTGAATTATGGTGGCCCTCCAAGGAGTATAAAGCGAAGTCGAAGTATGCAATTCACGATCCAGACAGTTTGATGTCGAGGGCATCTCTGTTGTTGATTGTCTTGCAGACGACTACCTGCATAGATATTCACTGTCGAGACGGGAGACAGTTGTACCCCAGTACCTATGTTCATGTTACACTAATTAAGTCGGGGCGCAGTGGCAAAATATCTTAATGCAGAAAATGTTTTAGGATAAGATTCGACGAAAGTTCAATACGAGAATCGCGTTCGAATTATGATATCGTAATGAGTTTAGAGCGCCTGATACATTCAAAGCGCCCAGTTTAGAGAAGCGCGCAATGCCACTTAGAGGCACGCTGCGTATAATGCATTGTGTCGTAACCTCACCTGAACAATAGAGAGAATATTGGGAGAGGAAAGAGTCGTGAGAGGAACTGCTCTTTTGATATGGCATGAGACGTGAATGGCTGAATTTTCATCCACGGGAAGGGGCACAATTTATAGAAAGTGACATCTAAATCAATGCTTATCTCGAACATCTGCGTTATATAAAGATAGCAACACAGTGAAGCCATCACCCACAAAAACTTTAACCAGGAAACTCCTACCCGGTTGTGGCGGGATAACGGGAGTGCCGAGCTGTGATTGGTGAATGTTGCTCCAGCCGCTGTACGATTCTAGCGCATATTATAAAGGGCAAATTGTAGAGTCCTAGGCACTTACATATTCAAGCTAGTTATGTGTAGAGTTGATTGATTTAAAGGAAGCTATTGTACAGCATGTCTAGTAAATAGGAGAGTGATTTGCTGACTAGTACAGAGGTCAGTGGGTAGTGGAGTGTATGAAGTTATACAAAGTAATGAAAATAATAAAATAGTAATTATATAATGAGTGGTGGTGAAAGGCGGTAAATTCGAAGTGCAGAGGGTATATAAGTGGCCAGCCCCATTTACGGACATTGACCACACAACGACAAATTTCAATTTTATCAGATTTAGCTTCCCTCGAATACCCTGGGCGATAGTTTGTCAATTCTTGCAAAATGGAGCGGTATTCCTGGGTATCCTTAGGAAAGGAAAGCAGTAAACGAACGCTGGGGAAAAACAACTAGGTATGGCAAATTATATGAAGGAACAAAATGAGTTCGCTGTGATGAAATTCATATTTATAGCTCTTTAGCGGGACTCAAATTTTAGTCCTATAAGAAATAGCGGCAAGGGGCCAGCGCGGAACGGGACACAAGTCTCGTAAAAGCATAGGAGAATTCTCAGAAGACCACCAACTAACCATTAAGTGAGATGCTAGAGTTTATAACTCAAAATTTCACTATTCTTCAATTTGACACATGCTTAAATCCATGTTCCACAATTTCTTGGCAGCCTCGCTTATTTGATGTTCTCCTGAAATCTTCCAGCGAGACGTACAGGCCGAAGGACACACTTACTGAATCCAAGAGGCAAAGATCAAAAGATATAGGAATTTCTTACCTTGTGTTGATGATAAAAGTAGTTGGCAAGGCTTCCTGCAGCTCCGGCAAACTCTGCCACTGGTGTCAGGAAAGTAAAAGTTGACATGGACATTTTCACAGCGAGACACAACAGTATCTGGCAAATATCAGTTATGCCTTCGCGTCAATTTTTGCTTCGTTATTACTTAGAAATCTATTTACTTGTGCAAAGTCTACAGCCCCATGTCTAGAGTCCAAAAAGTGTGCTTGCTCTATTAAACGCTCAAGGTCCGCTTCAAATCGTACCCACCAAATGACAAGGGTCCCAACAGAAGATCGATTTCAAATATCCAAAAACATATCAACATGTACAGTACGTATATTCATCATGTGCCGTGTACTGATCTCAAAGTCATATGTACCGCATTCGCCGAGCGATCAGTAAACTAAGGAGTGTAAAAACGACAAGTCCACCTAGGATGCCAAAGAATGGACCAAGGCTGTCAGAGTTCTTGAAAGGAACTGCGACGTTCATTCCAAACAGACCACAGACTAAATTGAGGGGGACGAGAATTGATGCCAAAAGGGTGATCTTACTAAGGACCCTATTTGCATGGTTGCCTTGAGTGATGTTGTCAATCGATAGCTGAGCGAGGTAATTGCTATGAGCCCGAGACAGCATCTTTTCGAAATGAGCCAGACTAGTCATCATGGTGACAACGTGATCCTGAATGTCACCAAGGTACAGACCGATATCCATGCGGGGTGTCACTTTGTAGTTGGCGTTGCAACGCTTAGTGAAACCTCTCAAAACATCAGCTTTGCCTCCGAGGAGCTTCATTAGGCCCATGACATTTTTGCGGACCATGCCAATTCGTCGCAAGAATGAGTGCATATCGTCGTTGCGGGCAACGAAGACCTCGTCTTCTATGGCATCTGTTTCATGCTCGATTCTTGTGATAATTGGTGCAAAGGAGTCGACAATGTCATCACTAGACAGGATATTAGAAAAATGCTAAAAATCACCTAAGGTGGGGGAAACTTACATCAAAGCATAGCAGATCCAATCGCTACTGAGCGCCACATAGTCCTTCAACATTGTGATTCTCTTCCGTACGTGAGCAGCGTGCGGATTAGGAGAGAAGCTGAAGCTCAAGGTCCCCTCCCGAAAGACAATTACATAGATGTTGAATGGTTCGTATTGCTGCCCACCTTCTATTTCCTCAACATGGAAAGATCGAAAGCATGCGAAGTAGTAAGACGGAAAAAGCTCAATCTTCTCACGAGCTTCTTGCGTCAAGACATCTTCAATGGTCAAGGGATGTACTCCAAATGCTTTGCAAATAGCACGGATTTCCTCTTCGGTTGGGTTATTCATATTGAGCCACCAAACACCGTCTTCCTCAGCCCCTTGTGGCAGAGTAAACAAGGTGCGGACATTCTCTCCTGGAAGAATGAGATCTCCAAATTCCGCGGCATGGATGGTGGCCTCTCCTTCTGTTGAGAAGAATTCGAACCGATTTACATCTGCACCAGGAAAGCGTTCTGCAACCGACTCCTGAAGACTGACTTTGTCGACCTTCTCATCAATCGAAGATGAGCCATTAGTTGGCATCTCCACAACTTCGCCATCGTTAGTGATGATGGTGGGTATCGGCCCTGACTTGTGAGGGCGAAGATCTTGAAAGACACGTGCTTGGGGTTGGTCCTTGGGTGGCGTCTTCTCACGATTCTCCTCTTCTGCAATAAACTCTTCCAATTCTTCGAAATCAATCTGGAGAGTGCTCTTGTTGCCAGTGCGGTGGAGAGGGAAACACACATCCTCTTCGGCTTCGGACTTCACAGATTCTGTGAAGCTTTTCGCATCATCCTCGTTGGTGTAACGTCTGCTACGAAGACTTCTGTGACTAGCCTTTGAAATTGTGCGATGAATGTTGAGGTCGTCTGTTCTCCTTTCTTCGCCAAAAGCGTCGACAGAGTTAGGGTCACACACAGACAATTGTCGCTCCCTTCGGCGAGCATCAGCAAACGCTTTGACTGAATTGGGTGGCGAGATTGAACGCTGATCAAAGGTTGTTGCTGTCCCCCGACGGCTTCTTGCATTGCATCCTTGTCGTCCTTGACAAGGGGATGGGCCGGCTGAGTCTTCATCGATAACGGCATGCTCAAAGTCTCGAGCAATACTGTGCAAAAGTCCTTGATTGACAAGCGACAAGTCCGGATTCGGAGGGTTACGATGGTTTGTGCTATGTATGGTGTCCACAGTTCCTCTCCGAGAACGTGGTTTTTGGACCGATGCCATCTGGTGTCGATGATCATCAAGCTCTGGAACAGGTGTACTGTAACCAGTGTTGGAAATTTCCTCGTGGTCAGACATATTAGCGAACTATTAAAGGAAGTCTTAAAGGCTTATATGATCTATATAAAGTGAGTATGAACCCTTATTCTGGAAGTTGCAGTGATAGCTCACATAATGACCAGGTCGAAAGCGCCTCCAAGTTGATAAGGTGGGTCGCACCGAGCGCCCACCGCGTGTTGGCGTCAACTTGATAGAAGGGTTTGCACAGGTTTTGCCCTGTACAGTTCTCAATCTTGGATAGCTGATCCGTCCAGCCCCTCTTTGGATATGGTGTTAAGTATGTTGATTTCAGTGTGATTTCTTGTTGTATTTAAATCCAATTATGGAGGCTTCTTGTCGCCTCCGCAGTACGCCCAGCTTTTTGGGCCGAGGAGCGGACGGATGAAAGAGAACTGGTGAAGTACGAGTCCCGCCAATTTGGTGGTGTTTAGGTTCGATGCCGCCGAGGCGATAAGGAAGAGTGAAGATGGTCTTGTAGCGTTGAAAGACTTGATTTCGTCTTCAGTTGCGGTGTGCTTTCGGAAAGACTTCTTGGTATTTGAGAATGCTGTTAAGTGGTTGGGTAGATTTGCAACGGTTGTCGTGCAAAAATTTCGGAGGTATGAGAACTGATCACAATGACGTTGCCGAAGAGGGCTAGAGTGAGTCCGCAACACGCACAAGCGGTGGGAGACGGTGAATAGGGTTTGTGTCTCTCACAGTCTATTGTGTGCTGATCTGTGTATCGTGAACTGACGTGCTTAGGTTCTGTTTTGGGGTGGTGGTCGAAACCGCTGGTTTGTTGTTGAAAGGAGGAAGAAGCAAGGACAAGATTTTGAAGGACTAAAAATCGCTCAAGCTTTTAGCGTGATCTGGAGAGGCTACGGGTTTGACAGGGATATCATTCAAACAAGTCGGCCCCCATAGGTTAGAGTTCACTTAGGACAAGGCTTTGAGAACGCCTCGTTCACTGATGACTGTGCTTCAAAACAATAAGACTGCCTATATATTATATGTGATTCGGTTATGGAAATATCGATTTTGGGTAGCTTTGCATGAGTCTTATACATGAGAGATTGTCTTGTCTTTCCATACTGCTATCCAAGACTTTCAAGCTATTTATCCATCAATGTGTGACTGATGGAGATGATCCCAGTCAAACAGCGCCAATTGCCGACCGAGCGGATCCTAGAAATTTGCCAGCCTCACCCATGAATCACGTGTCAGGGACAACCACCCTTCAATTGGAAGAGGCCACTTGAGCCTCTGCAGCGTGTCATGAACCAAAGTCAAACCACCAAACCACCACCCTTAACTCTTGACAAACTACAAATATGGCGGATGAAATATTAGAGAAGGCTCGTGACATTGCGGAGGGCCAAATTGTAAGTTTCGATCATGAAGGTTTGCCAAAACAACTGTGCTCATTGCTATAGGACTTTGAGGGACAGAGGTTCGCCGAGTTTCTGGCTACAGCACTTCTCACAATCGTTGGAGTAAGTTGACCCCTTCATCTTTGATACTGCATCTGACAAAACCAAGGCTCTTTCTTTCATTGTCGGATTTACAAAGCAAGACATCAGGCTTGCACTTATGTACGGGCTCGGAGGAACTGCACTTACAATGGCATTAATTGTCCCACCATGGCCTTTCTTCAATCGACATCCCGTCAAATGGTTACCAGTCGGAGGCGTCAAGAAACAATCGCAGGGAATATCGGTAGATGGACAAATCATAGGATAAGAAATACAAGCTATCAAAAGGGCGTCATGGCGTAAGGAATATGGAAGGAAATACCATCAAAATTGGCATAGGATCACACCTCTTATTTGGCATGCTCTGAAGGAGGGTCCATTATCTATCTCGATGCCTGTGTGAACGCCGCCACCTTGAGATTCCCTCCATGCGCCAGTTTATGTTCGTGCATCCTCGAGCCTCGGGCATGCTTGATGTCCAACCACCCATCTTCGTAGTCTGATCTATCATGTTCATAAGCGTTTCTCGTTACTGCGTCTGGTATTCTCTCCAGCGCACGCTTTATCGACCGTATTTTTGGAATTCCCAGTCCTTGTTGTCCAAAGGGCAGACTTGACGAGTCTTGAGCCATCGCGAGATACAGTGGAAGTGAAAGGCATGCTATGCCAACATTAGAAGTGTGCGTCAGAGAGTATTTCGTGCAACCTACATTACAAATTCCCCAAGCAACAGTGCACTCTTCGCTGGTGGCGGAAGCTTGGTTGGCTTGACACTCGATGCCTGTGATATGGTTAGGACGCGCTGCCTAGGAAATAGATAAACCACTCACAGAGATCCATGATATGATTTCTGCAGATAGCGCAGTTATCTACGACGATATCCCATGCCCAAAGAGCAACTGCGTTCCACTATTAGATGTTAGAAATCTTGAATGTATCAGACATGATGACAGTCGCTTCACCTTCTTGACTTCGAAACGCTTTTTGCCGTCGGTATCACCTGCGCCTGCCTTTGCCTTTCCGCTGGCCTTCTTGACCGGAGCAGAAGATCCAGAGGGAACATCCGTCATATCTACGTCCGCCATGATGTTGTTCTAGATATGTGTGAGGTTGTAAAATGTGGAGGGGTAGTTTCAGGCGGTATCAGACGAAGCCTAAGTGTGGAACTCGTAGAGATTGACTTGTCTGATGTTGATTCTCAAACTTGGTCTCCTTTGAGGGTAGGACTTTATAGAGCTTCACGAAATGGTGAATGGTAAATTAGAATTGACAAGCCCTGGTCTGTAAGTATGAGTGAGGTCTTGACCGGCCTGTTATTTTGATACATGTATGCGGCCTCGCGCTAGGAAGTACGGCGGCCGATTGGCGTCACGCCTGTCACCCTCGGTCACCTTCGAGAATCCCCAGCCTCTTCTGCTTCACTCCTTCCACTTCTCTTTCATAACAACTCGCCACGATCAACAACGGTACCACTCCCAATACCGTACTCTGAAAATCTTCGAAACCCGACAATGAACAGCATACTCTCAACAATACAAACCAGCTCTTCACCTTCAAACATCCAAAATCGATTCTACGACACACGTCATTTCTCAAGCGACCGGCCTCCTCCGTACTGCGCCTGGCTTTGAAGAAACCCTTCTCTGCATATTATTACTACCAGAAACACCGTCTTTCTTGCAGTCCTTCTTTCCTTATTTTGTTCCTATTTGTGCTCCTATCGCGGCTGTTTATTTATAAGCCAAGGAAGCCATGTCCTCTGAAGACTTTCCTTCCAGAAGACACCGCCAGACTCGAAGCGTTGCAATAACAACCGCAGCACAGTCTTCGCAAAATCCTCACAACCCACACCATTTGAACGTACAGGCGCAGACTCAGAGCACCACGTCCGATATGAATTACCCCGCCCAGCCCACTACTCCTCCTCGAACTCCGCGAAGAAACAACCAAACCCAGAATGTTACCACTTCGAATACTCGAGAGACTGGATCGAAGCAGAAAACTCGAAGCAACAAGAATCGTCCCAAGAACGTTGTTACCTCGCCGGCTGTCAAGGGCCGTGATCGTAGATCCCCTCCATTAAGTGGTGCTCAGTCTGGTGGAGGCGGGCCATCTTCTGCAAGACCAATCAACACGCCCAAGGCCTACGCTGGAGCAACTTTCCACGCTTCCCCTGCTCCTTCTGCTTTGCCAATACCTAGCTTTTACTCAAAGTCAGTGCCTGAGTCACCTGGAATAACAGGACTACAGTCTGTTAAAGAATCTCCGTTATCAAAAGCAGACCAACCACCAACTCCTCCTGTCTTTCCGACGTCCGTCGTCGGTGTCGCTCGGGAAGAGTCACCACTCGATTTATTTTTCAAAGCTGATAGAGAAGAAAAGGCTAGGGCACAGAGCGCCAGTTCGGCGAATCCTTCTGGCAGGGCTACAGGACCATTCCGACCTCCACCTGAATCTCTTCACAAGGTTCAGACCCCGCCAGCACTAAACAGTCAATCACGACCTGCACACTTGAATAGAGCTTCGTCAAGTGGTATGTTTGCAATGGAATTGGACAGCTCTTACAGCCCATGTGCCCCTCTCGGACCAGCATTCTCTACTCCATACTCCGAAAGAATAAACGCAGCCAAGTCTGGCAGCAATCGTCCCCATGAGGACTATCAGAACTCTCTGGAACGGTCTGAAGCACTAAAAGCGTATCTGTTTTCTGGCGCCACTATTTCCCCTCAGGCAGCTAATACTACGACCATTGGTTCGTCACCGCTGACTCCCAAATCCCTTCACTCTCCAAATGGTCAAAGCAGTCCTGTTTCATCCTCCCGCGCGCAAAATGATGCACATTCGAATCTGCAAGGCCACAGAGCTCAGAATAACGGTGGCAGAAACTCTGGGCGCTCGTCTGGACTTCGTCAAGAAGTTACTTCAATGAGAACTCCTACGATGACACCTGATCGCAACACTCATTTCGACAACTCACCGACCCCTTCTCGCATTTATGGCAATGTTATGCATTCGACTTCTAGCAATTTTCTTGCAAGCTCAACACCTCATTCTGCATCTCCTTCTCCTGCGTTATCATACGGCGTTTCATCTGGTAATAGAAACGCAGATCTTGAGGATACCCTGCGGAAAGTATTGAAATTAGATTCGCCGAGAGATTCTGGTACTTCTCAGGCAGGCATGGTTGGCTCCACTTCTGCAGGCGTGCCAAATTTTGTTGGTATGAACCATGGCGTTATGAGATCTTGATATACCAATGAATAAGGACGAAGACTAGGATGAAAATGGCGTTTCGGTCTTGCTACTTGGAATGTAGCTGTAATTCGGAATTTACGACGTTCGACTTTATTCGTCTTGAATGGAAGGGCTTTTGTGTAAGGAGCATAGGTTTCGACTCGGCTGGGTCTGGTTGGTGGTTGTTTGGTAACTTGAGAGGTCATTCGACCGTTCGTCTATCGTTCTTTCGATTTCAACACCACCCCGAAGTTCTCGATGGTCTCTTTTGTCAATTTTGACATTCCACGGCACGTTCTGCAACGATTTCTTTTGTCAATCGAGTGAAGTGGTGGGGGATGGGGAGGGTAGAAATAGCCTTTGGTGGCGACATCAAATGGTCTAGCACTTTTAAACCATGAGAGATTACTTTTGTAACCTTATTAGCAAAATTTGGGGTGATTACCAAGCCTCAAATAAATCGACCTCTTCTCTCATATGCTGCTACCCTCTGAGGCATACATACATCGATATAAGCCATTGAATACAATCTTTCGATCCTCCTTCCCAATAAGTAATTTCCTAGCAAATTTGGAAATGGCTTTACATCCAAAAGCATTTTGAGTTGTTGTTTCTGAATCCACAAGGATACAGTATGAATTACGAACTGATCTAGTAAGAAAACTCGATCACTGATCTAGAAACCGACACGAAGAATAGTTCTCAGACCATATGGCTTTCAAGCGAACCTCTTTTGGGTAAAAGGCGCTATTTTCCCGGACTGTACCGCAGCACGTGAACCTAACATGCCTAGACCTTACCTCGGCGCGTCCACCTCAAAACCTAATTTAAAAAAAACGACACACCCTTTGAATTATACCAAGAACACATCTTTTTCTCAATGCGAAGATGAGAAAATCACTACTTTTAAGGCAACGCCTTCCAGAGATTCAAAGGACGCATTCGATTCCTTTTGCGCAACAAAGACGTTGCTTCGCGAATGTCTGCGAAGGCACCAGGTATTGCCTCCTACATCCAAATTCGCACGGCGCGCATTCTGATTTTTCCATC
Organism: Hymenoscyphus repandus; assembly: GCA_001414415.1. Lineage (NCBI taxonomy): Eukaryota > Fungi > Ascomycota > Leotiomycetes > Helotiales > Helotiaceae > Hymenoscyphus > Hymenoscyphus repandus. The sequence continues at coordinate 48,089 of LLCE01000141.1, forward strand.
GCAGACCCTACGATGTTGTAGTTATCGGAGGTGGCCATGCTGGTGCTGAAGCATGCGCTGGTGCCGCGAGATCTGGCGCAAGGACTGCGCTCATTACGCCAAAGCTCGATAACCTGGGGGTATGCTCCTGCAATCCCAGCTTTGGAGGAATCGGGAAGGGAACGATGCTGCGAGAAGTCGATGCGCTTGACGGCCTGGCTGGACGTATAATTGATAAAGCTGGGGTCCAATTCAAGGTGTTGAACAAGAAGAAAGGACCTGCGGTCTGGGTAACACAATATCGCTATTTACCTCGTCATATTAAGGGGGGACTAATACCTGAACAGGGTCCACGCGCACAAATCGATAGAGGCTTGTACAAAAAGCATATGCGAGAGGAATTGGAGGCATACCCGAATCTCTCGATCGTTCTTGGGAGTGTCGCAGATATTATCGTCGTGCGCGAAAATCCGAATATACCTGGAAGCAAAATTACTGGAGTACGATTAGAGTCTGGTGAGGTAATTCCTACAAACCAAGTGGTTATCACGACTGGAACCTTTCTCGGCGGAGAAATACATATAGGGCTGGAGTGTCGACCTGCCGGTCGCATGGGCGAAGCAGCCACTTTTGGCTTAAGCAAGTCTTTGAGAGAAGCCGGCTTCCAACTCGGAAGGCTTAAGACAGGAACTCCTCCCCGACTGCTTAAGGGAAGTATTGACTATAGTACGCTAGAACCCCAGCTTGGTGATACTCCACCCACGCCCTTCAGCTATATGAACGAAACTGTCGCAGTCAAGGAGCAGTTATTATGTCATGCAACTTACACCAACCAGGCGTCGCATGATGTTGTACGGGCAAATCTAGATAAATCCATTCATATCAGAGAGACTGTTAAAGGTCCTAGGTATTGTCCATCGCTGGAATCGAAAATCATACGCTTTGCCGATAAAGAGCGCCATATCATCTGGCTGGAGCCTGAGGGGTTTGATAGCGATGTGATTTATCCCAATGGTATTTCCATGACGATACCCGCGGATGCACAAGAGAAAATGCTACGAACTGTGCGAGGACTAGAAAACGTGACCATGCTTCAAGCTGGTTATGGTGTCGAATACGATTACGTTGATCCCCGAAGTCTAAAAGCTAGTCTCGAGACGAAAGCTATCAGCGGGCTGTTCCTAGCAGGTCAGATCAACGGAACCACAGGGTACGAAGAGGCAGCTGCGCAGGGGGTTGTGGCCGGCATAAACGCTGGACTAGCATCTAAGTCCATGCCCCCAATGGTGCTTTCCCGGAGTGACGGATACATTGGCATCATGATAGATGACCTCATTACAAAGGGCGTGTCAGAGCCCTACCGAATGTTCACCGCACGCAGCGAGTATCGCATGAGTGCTAGAGCGGATAACGCCGACCAGCGTTTGACAGTAATGGGTCGGCAAGTCGACGTTGTCAGTGACAAGCGATGGTCGAACTTCCAGGCTGAAAGGGCACAGATGCAGGAATTGAAAAATGTTCTAACAGAAAAGGCCGTAAGCGCACCAGATTGGATCAAAGATGGTTTCAAGGTCAGCAATGATACAACTCGTCGCACTGCGTTCGATATCTTGCGTCTCGCAGGTATCAAGATGCCTGATCTGTTAGGCGTGGTTCCCGACATTGCCAAATACACCACCAATATCCAGAACAGAGTCTGGATCGAGGCAGTGTATGCCCCATATGTATCGAAACAGACGAGTGCGATGAACCTTTTCAAAAAGGACGAAGGATTGAAATTACCTGTCGATTTGCAATATGACTCGATACATGGTCTCTCTATGCACGAAAGGGCGGCCCTTCTTGCGACAAGGCCTGAGTCTATTGGCCAGGCACGAAGAATCGAGGGTATGACGCCCTCGGGACTTATTCGATTATTGGCGTACGTTCGTCGAGATCGTGGTTCCGCAGGGGCGAGTGTAGAGAAAACTGTTATCCTTGATGGACTTCAGGGCTGAAAATTTTGTCGTACAGCAAGCTTAGGGGAACTTGCTTAAGCTCTGCTCGGCTGGCTGATATGCATCGCCGAGGCGAACAGGCCATAATTTTATGATGGGCAACGCAATGTTGAAGGACGCCCTCAGAAAATGGAGCGCGGAATGGGCTGAGAATGGAATGTTCGATACTTCCAACGCCAGACCCCAGCTTCTAGGCTGTTCTGGACACATCATTGAGCTTGCTCATGGACCGCATCTTGGCGGCATATTTCTGCTGGAAGAAATCAGGTTAGCTAAAATTGGACCACAAGAACACGTATGAGTTTTCTCCGTGTTGTTACCGATATACCTGGGGATGTTGGCATGAGACGAGCATATACAATAAACCCATAATAATTCGCACACAGTGCACACACTCTCCTCAATTTGCGACTTCGCCTTCGCTTTCGTCCTCGTCATGATCATTCTCGTTCTTCGAGGAGTTTGCTCGAGGAGATTTGGTATCTGGTTAGCTTGGCACTCTCCAGGTAAGACTTATCCTCAAAAGTTGAGCCTGCAACAGTGGTAGGTTTACGCCGTGAATTTCCCTTCTCTTCAAGGCATGGAACTCGCGAGCCTCTTGAGCTGACACCTTTTTGCCCAGATATTAAATAGCCTGTGAGAACGCCAGGGGACATAGTAGCTATGGTCTCATCTATTGCACTCTCCAGAGCTCTGCCGCATCAACGAACGTTGGTCTGAGTGTTCACCACTGCCAGGCAATTTCGCATGCCAGCCGCTACCAGTATAGTGGCCTTTTTGCTATTGGAACCCAAGATCGATAAATGCAGCCATTTCCCCTGATCGGGTATGTTAAGCGACTGGAAAAGGGGTGAGCCTCCAGTGTCATCTTGGTAGACCGTACAACATGGTACCTCGTGGTACCTTCCGACATAAGACTCGCCAATTATTCAACACACTACCAAGTTTACTAAAGGCATCTTCAAGTCCGATTGTCATTTCTTCTCATCCTGTCTCATCTCAGGTCTTCTTGATGACAACGGTCCTTTAAAACAGCTTGAGATGCCTGTTCGACATGGACCTGTGATGTTCTTCAAGAAATTATCCCAATGCCCTCTACGAATGATGAGAAGGTTGCTTGTTTCTGCTAGATACTATCCTTCGATACGCCATTAATGTTTCCATACATCTGACGAGTGGGCGTTCAAATCTTAGGTCAGTACGTTGACGATCTACTCGCTTGACTAATCCTGTTGTCTAACAGCAGCATAACTTCAACACAAGTGTATCTGTTCCTTACCAGGCGCCTCAGGGAACGGCTCGGGTCTTATTGCTGTCCGCCTCATTTGCAGTCAAAATATATTGCTATCTGCATGTGTCATAAATCAGTTTTTATTTCTGCAGCCTACCTATATCTCCTTGTTTTTGAGTTGTTATTTACTTTGGTTATCTTGCCGCTTCTATACTTGCCATAGAACAAATAACATACATCAACATATATATACTGCGATTTATTGTTGTTCCTCAGCTTTCTTGTCATCTATTTTGCTTCTGTCGTTTTACCATCCTGCCATATAGTCTGTCTTTGCCATACTGTCCGTACCACCATATCTCTTACTATACCTGAGCGATGTTTGACACTTATCGTCTCCATGTCAAGCTAAACAGGTGTCAGGCACAGCCTCATGTAGAAAGATTGAGTCCACACGCTCTGTGTTTTTGACAAGTGCTAGAATAATCGTTGCCCAGTCACGGCACAGGTATGCGCTGTCACTACCCACCATCTCAGTTTTATCACCTTGTAGCGCCGACTTATCTCCTACCAACATGATGACTTTATCATCGCATGGAATATGGAGGGCCTCATTGTTGCTAGTGAGAATTTTCTTGGTTGTTGATGTTAGTGCCTACAGTCTCGGGATAAGTCAAGTCTTCCTATCATCATATTCTTATTACCTTGTAACGTGCCTCCTTCTTTGCCGGCGTATGACCTTGTCGTCGCATTGTATTGCAGAAGAGGCCGTCGTCGCTGGGGAGGATGGTCTCAAGTACAGTCGGCACCCAGGAAGTTTCTCCGGTTGCTGCATTAGCATCAGATTCAATAAGTAAGGCATCTGCAATTCAGACCATCGGTTCTCGAGTCATACCTGTCAACCCATACAATTATATTACTCGTACAATATTCAGTGGTCCATAGATACCGTTCCTGTGTCCTAGAGATTGTCGGTCAAAATGTTCATGTTACTCTATGCTACACTAGCGAATTAGCATAGTTTGCAAAAAGAAAGGTGTCTTGAATTCTAAGATAAAGCATCTCAAGTCATACTTGCCAACCCATGCAGTTGCACCAGAAGTACAGAGGCTCAATGCACAGATATATGCCTATCGGTCCCGTACCCTAGAGATTATGAGTCAGCTTGCCAATGCTGCCCTCACTCTTTCGTCTGGCAAATCTTGCATGGTATCGATTTCTAAAGTGAAGCTCAATTGTCGATTGCAAATTTGCTTGATGCTCTGAGTGTGTGAGACAGTCCTCGTTTTGTTATGGGCGAACCCCTCTAGCGGCCGCACCACCCCACATTTCAACGGCCACCACGCTCAAATAGTGCAAGTCAGGTACAGACACATGGTTCGGCCCTACCGTCACTCACTCTTGATTTCACTACTTTGTTTGTTTGTTTGTTCACAAATAATATATTTCGCAGTAGTATAGACAGTAGTAAAGCTTTCCAATCTATCATTCGAAGTCTCTGTCGTGTTGTCTATCTGCCTGATGTCTATTAATCTTAATTGTGGCCGCACGGAGGTATTGGCGTCGTCGTCACTACCCTCTGCTATAAAATTTCTTGGCATTTCCCATCTCGTAAGGCCAGCGTGTTGTCGCTGGGCTAGGCTAGATCATCATGAGTCTTGTTTCTTGAGAATCATTGTGGCCTTGGCACAATTTTCATGAATGTGTTCATCATGATCTGACTATACCACCAAGCTTCTCTATTGTCAAGACTAATAGATACCCTACTCGCTCATCATTGAGGGTCGCTGTTCTTTCTCCGGTCCGCCTGGATATCTCTATAATTTAGAACGTACGTAAATGAAGTCCAGGCCGACCGGTTTCTCCGTATATCCACTGTGGTGTGTGCCAATTGTGCTAAAGGATTATTCGAAGTGAAGCAAGTAACTTCCTTATCGTGAGAGCTTCAGCTTGATGTAGCCACAAGCGAAAAGCAATATATCGCGAATAGATTATTTGAACGATGAGAACGCATCTTACCACATCATCGAGCGACTGCCGGTTTCGAAAGGATCTTGAACTGCATTTTGGCCAGATTCTCGTGATCCAAGTAACCGGAGCATCATTACAATCAATTATATGTTCAGTGTGACTCTCACGATGTTTTCAGATCTGGCCCAAAGCGGGTCCCTGACGTTGTGAGATTTCACCCCACTCGCGGTTGGACACGCACCTTTCCCTCGTGTTTTTGAAGCTCATGATAATTCCACCGCCTAGACAGTACCCGCGGAATATCACTGAATGGTAAATGTCATAATCATTTCACATTTCATTAGAGTCTAGATGCGAGTGAATGCTCAGTCTCTAGATCTCCTATCGTCTCCGGCGCTTCTCTGATACTCGCGAAGCCTCGATTGTTCTGGACAGATGATGTCTTCAGCGCCACCGAAAAAGAAGCTACGACCAATGAGATAGCTCGCTTAGTCCGCGACATCAGGGTTTCGGCAATTAAGGGCTGTAGGGCTGAAAATTCCCATAAGCGTGTCGCATAGGGTAGAGATCTACCGCTGCAGTTTGTGGAATGAGATGTAGTCGATCAATAAATGTAGCTGTATGCCTACAATAAGATTTTTAATTGAGCTTTTCCTTGTAGTAGTTGCACAAAGCCTTTCAATTCAACTTTTCAATTGTGGCCACACCTTCACCAAGGAGTGAGTAACAGCCGTTCCAGAGACTTGGATAGCAACTTCGGTCTTAGTCCCTCTGGCCTCACCCATACCCGCTGCTATCGTGAACCTTTGCTGGAGTTTTCCTGGGAGCCTAGCTTTTCCTTGAAAATTTTTGTCATTGCTCGAGACCGGATTCATGGTAAGCCAAGACCGATAAGAACGTCCATTTCGTATTTTGAAGGCCTTTCCTCATGCTAGAATCTCATTTCCTTTACTCGCCATGTTCTAATGCTCACTTCAATATTGATTACAATTCTCAGTGAGCTTCTTATGGCACATTTTTACAATCGGTAAAATTATTTGGACACTTATTACACACTCAACCCAACTGCCTCTGAATTACTAGAGTGTCAGCCGAAGTTTGTCACAGATCCTCGTGATCTCTGTACCTTTGAAAATGTATAAATCTTTGCCTATCATCTCACCCTCGCCCATCATGGAGCCAATGACAGAGATGGACTTCTTGCTCGATCAAATTGATCCAATGGACCAGACCATGAGTCTGTCTGACAGTCTCATACTGGTCGATCATTCTACTCAAGCCGAGAGAGTCAAGTCTGGTCATATCATGGTGAAGGAGCGTACCCTTCAAATTGAGGAAGACGACTTTGCATATTTCATGCAAGCAGGCGAAAAAATGAAGGCACGAATGCAAATTATTGAGGTGCTTCCTTACCAAATTCAAGCCGACCAACCACCAACTGGACCGCACCTTCCTGAGCAACAAGATCTAGTCCACCCACCAATTATGCTGGATCCAGTAACAATTAATTTCTTTGAGAGCTCCGCTTCTGAATGGGAGAAGTCGCTTGCTGCCCAAGATGGTGACTTCGACTCAGCTCAAGCTTCTCAAGCTCCTTTTGGCGACGATGACCAGTCGCACCTTCTTCAAGGGCAAAATCCAGGTTATCCACAGTTGAACCTGGCTGAGGGAATCTTCACTTCCTCTAAGTTCACCACTTTTCAAACCGAAGATACTGAGTCGCAAAATCTCAATGCTGCACTGGGTGGGTCAGACCGATTGCCAGTTCCGCAAGCTTCCTTTGATGGAAAAGACCTGTCGCAACTTCCTCAGCCTCAACAGCAATTTTACACTGAAGAGCAAAAGGCTCTCTTGGTTGAACACCTTTTATTAAAGGATCGCGGGCTCAACTTGGCTCACTATACTCATCAAGATGTTGTAGCCACCCAACATATCCTTGCAGGCATTATTGCTACACGACAATGGCCCCAACAGCAAGCCTCCCAGGAGAATTGGAATTCCCAAAGCCATTATCTTGCACAAGACGGTTTAAACCTCATGTCTCAAGATATGCAGCCACAGAAGCAGATTCTCAACTCCAACGGCTATGGTCGTCAAGAAAGCCCAGTCGCTCAACATGCTCAACAACAAACCCCGGCTCAACTACAACGCTCGATGATGCCTCAGACCCAACCACAAGGTCCAGCACAACTTCACCAACAACCCTCGATGCGAAGTCCACAAGCTACGGCTCACAGACAAGCAAGGCCATATTTTCCTCAAGGACAGATGAACCAGCAATATTCAGCAGGACCTCCACCACAGCAGCCAACTCAGCTGTCATCTGCTCAACCAAGAACCCAAAGTCATCAAATACCGGCCCAGCCCGTATACGACCCAGAAAGTATTTCATGTCTAACTCATGTCCAAGGAGGCAAGATTACACACGTCTGGCGCCTGCCTGGCGAGGCACCCCCTCGCCCGCTGTTCGATTTCGACGCTCCCCTTTCTGCTAACGAGTTCAGAAACAACAAAGGACGTGCACCAGCAGCATCCAAGCGAGAGGGCGCCATCATAAAGAAGGCTGCTCGGAAGGCTGTGAAAAATGCGAAGGTCTCAAAGGCAAAGGGTTACAAATCAAAATATGAACCCTCGTCTGGTTCCTCAGCTGGGAAGTCTCCTACTGAAAGCCAGCCCAATCAAGCTACCTCGGTGGAAGCACCAACTGGAGTACCTTCTCCTGCCTCACCTCTCACCGAAGCTACCTCAGAGAGCTCACTAAATGGAGGGCCTTATCCTGTATTGCCTTTTATTGCACCAACATTGGCAGCAAGTCAAACTGGAGCAAAAAGCTTACCCTCTCCACCTTTCGAGAAGCTGTGTTTCAATCACTTTCAATTGTAATCAGACGTGGCTGCACCTAAGTTCTCCTTAGACCTGCGCGACGTTTAAGAAGTTGACATTCAAACGGATACCACGCTTATTTCGGCGGTACCTAGTAAGTAGAAGTGGACCCAGCAGCACATTTTATAAGCTCATAATGCAATAGGTTTCTTATGAGTGACTTCATTGACTCCCTCATCAACTTTTTTTTTTGCAATTTTCTCATCGACAGGTCCCCCTTTCCGCTCAGCATTTTCGACACTAGCAATTTTCTTTTTAGCATTTACCTCATCAATGCGCGACTCTCATTCAACATATATACCGTTCCGTCATCACCCCACATACTTTCAGTCAGCACCACCTATAGCACACGTCAACTTGGAATATCAGGATTGGAACGGAGGATGAGTTGGATAACTTACAGTGACCTGCTTTAAGTTTGAGCCAAAACGCCCATTTACGCGACTATTCGCACCTCAACTTCTCAACCCTCGGTCGTATAACACTGAAATGTTGACACGACGACATCCTTTAGCTCCTATCGATGGGAATTCGAACTGGGGGCGGAGTTTACTCCTTACCAAAGAGGGTAAATAGAAGGGGCAACAGCTGCAGGAATGACACCAAGGAAATCGAGTCAGAATTTGGCCACTCTCGAGGAGCTGTGAGACACACACTTCAAATGACACAAGCACGACAGAACGGTAAAAGCCTAGCTCGATCAGGTCATGCCCTCAAATATGACGACCGAGCTCGACGTACACTCCTTCATCATATGCGCTACTATCTGAAATCTACGCTTGAGCAGCGGCGTACCGACCAGGGCATCCAATTTAGCAACTCCTTTATAAAGGATGATGTCCGCGCGAGTAAGCTTGTATATTGGCGTGCAAAGAAGAGACCTGAATTGACGAAGCAAGTGGCGGAAATTAGGCTTCTTTGTTGCCGGGTTAGGGCACATTATGATATCGATAGGTGGACGGAGGCTACATAGAGTGAGGAGCGTTCCGCTGAGAGGGAGAAGGATAAAGCTATCGTGTGGGTATTTGGGGATCCTGCCGATAAATAGATGCCAGAATTCGTCACAACATATAAGAAAGAAAAGCAGCTTTAGGCTATGGTTTGAGCGGTCTTTTGGGGACATGCAGAGCGTCTAAAGCTATATATAATGGATCCCGACTTCGAGGCTAAGAAGCAAGGTTACTCTGCTAAATCCTATATTGAGATTCTCGAGGAAAACTTTCTCGAATACTATCACCGAGGCCTTTTTTCCATGCAGGGGATAAGGCGCCATGCACACCGCATATAAAGCCAAGGACTAGTTCCTCGAAAATGGTATTAGTACTGTGGATTGCCCCCCTATCCGCCGGACCTAAACCCGATCGAAAATGCCTGGTGGATATTAAAGAAATTAACAACGGAAATGTTTCCTCACGTTACAGAATTTAAGGGGAGTAGAGTTATATAAAGGCGCTTGTAGAAGCTTAAAAGATGGGTGGGAGGCGTAACCTGACTCTCTTTTTGAAATTCCTGTAGAATCTATTCTACACCGGATTCAGGCCTGTATCGAGGCAGATGGCTGGCACACTAAGTGCTAGGTTTTAGGAATTACCTTAAATTTGGTTAGATTATAGATATACTTCTGGCGATTATCCTAAGTCTATTTTGTGTGTGATTTACTGTTAGGGCGTTGAAGTGGCCATGTGGTGGTGCTACATTAAATTTCGTGGTTCTCGCTTGCGGTTCAAACTTAAAGTTGTGTACTGTAGGTTGGAATGGTTGGATTGGATAAGGGAATGTTCATGATTTTTCACTTTTTTTCTTTCTTTTTAAATCATAAAAATTTATGTATTATCATCCACAGAGAATTGATAAAAGGACCCTCAAAATCAGTTCTCTTTTACAGTACTTGCGAACTTGAACTATTTAAATATGCTTTCTCATGTGATGCCGCGACTTCAACCCCCCATTCTGTGTAGAGTCTCATTCAATTCTCACATCCTGTCCAGGGCTCAGGTACATTCTCCTTTGAGCTTCTAGGTACTTTGTGAGGAAAGATGTTCAAATCGTCTTCATAAATTGCAGAAAACCAACTAATTTTTACACTCACGCCAGAAGAACATTTAGCCACCCCTAAAGATTCTCGAGAATTATGTTTGATATCGCATTCGAACTGAAAAGATCTAACTCATGATTTCCTTCTCAATACAATAATTCAGTATAGTTTGCTTGTGTGAAGAATCAAACCACATTCCTCACCTTGCCCAGATAAATGTTGTCGTTCATCATGGAGTTATTAAAGTCACGTTACTAGAAAATATAGTTTTAGCCCTAACCCCAAGTTCTGAGGGCTATGGAATGAATTCTTCAGCACCGAAGATCCACATTTTCAAGATAATAGTTCCATATCCTTCCACGCTGAGGTTTTTGGCTTCAAAGATCCACACAAGCTTGTACCATCACACCCTTGCCGTCCTCATTGCTCGGGGAAGGTGATACATGGGTGCCAAATGGAGAGTTATGATTTTACCGGTGACTGTTCTTGATGCACTTTGAAGTGATGATCATTTACCGTGAAATTTGAGTTATTTGGAGCGTTTCCGGCGGCTCCATTAAGAATCTGTTAGATGAAGATATTTGAATGCTTGTTCAGTCTTGTTTACGAGGATTTGTGACGAAGAGATGAATATTCTTTGTTAGTAATGCTACAAATCTTGATTTAAGATCCTTTCTAAGCACAGAGCCTTCTCCGAGTGACCAACTGCCACAAAACTCTCACACAACAAGCCCTCGCGACATATATTAAAATCACACTCAAGCATCCGATGTATCTCTGGTACCAAAGATTCTCTAGGTATCTTCAGAACAATTTACCAGAACAATTGATCTTTGGACTATAACACGTCTTATCCCCCGTGCAATACGCATCAAATTCCCAAGCAGCTATCCAATGTGGCTTGATTTTGGGACTTTTGGTAAGCGTTTTCAAGGCGATGGTCTTAAGGGAGCACACACTAGAGAAGAAGCTCGGAGATGTGCCACAAGAGCTTACCCCAATGTCTGAAGTCTTTGTTCCTGGATCCTCGTTTTTCATCGCGAAAACGAGACGAGGGTATGGGGAAAATAGCCAGGAACGATACAGAAGTCGCTTGCCCGACATCTTCAGAGCAATAGGGCAACAGCGGTCAGTGATCAGTGGATTGTTGTAGGCAGTAGATTTTAGGGTCAGACTCTGGATCCAGCAGAGAAGCGCAATATTCACGGGACATGGTTTCGTATGTGTAATGTTGTACGACATGTTTTGCTTTTGCTATGCTACGCTATGTTACAAACAATATATGGCGGTATGACTATGATACAAGTAGTTGTACATCAGGCTGCCTCTTATGCATCGGTGGGTGGAGAACTACAACGACTTGGGCGGGTTCTTCGAGTCCTTGACTTCCTGGCCTATAATCTTGACTGCGTCTTTCGTGTAGATGTAACTCAGGCCCGACCAGATTGTAGTCGTTGCCACAAGGTATCTGAAATCGGTGTTAGACTCTTGCCGTCACATTACGGAGATGGGAAAGAAGTTGCACTTACTGTGCACCAGCCATCATGGTCCCGACATCAACACCCATAATAGCTGCACCAAACAACGGCTGTGCTGTCGTAGCTCCAATCAATGCTAACTGTAGAGCAGTATTATACTTGCTGATGGTAGTAGGATGCACTTCTGCGGAGGGAAGGCTGAAGTCCCAGTATCGCATGAAGGTTTTCGGTGGTGGAAGGGATATCCAGCGCCACCAGATAGCTGAGATGGCGAGAGCAACATCACGACCGAGAATTATGACGGCGAGCCAGACTAGAAGGAGTTAGCCATCGAGAATATGGAAATGAGGTGGATTGTTCTGAAGATGAATTTCGTCGAAGAGTCGTAGAAGGAATAGACGAAGGAGTGAAGACAAGGATGAAAGAGGTTCTCCCCCGTCCATAGAGTGTCCAGAGGCCTGCCAGAATATGGCCAAGATATTGATGGAAGGAGAGAATGAATACCTGGAAGTGCCCCCTTAACAGCCAGACAAACCGTCAGGATGGTCATCAATGTCTTGTCAGCCATAGGGTCAATCACAGTCCCAACGACAGTCTGAAGCTTCCATTTCCTCGCAATCCAACCATCGACAAGATCCGTGATACCAGCATAAGCGAAGAGCCCAACGGCCCAGGCATGGTAGTCGTGGAGGACAAGATATCCAATTACAGGAGCTGCTACAAGCCGTGTAGCCGTCAAGATATTGGGCACAGTATAAATGTTCTCATGGGGCGTTAATTGCTTAATGGCCTTGAGTAGAGGCTTCTTTGGTGGTGATGGCGGGGGATCGCGACTTCAGAGAATTAGTCACACATATCTCAAAAAGGAGAATCTCACGTGAGGACAAGATGTTGAATCCCTTGCTCTCAAAAATTGGCGAGATCTCAAGATCCTCATCCTCAAGATCGACAGCCTCATATCCTACCTTGGTTCGTGCCCCGACCATACTCTAGATGTCGTCGAAAACCACACGGTCTTTCCCGCAACCCTCCTCTCCGTCCTACTCACTGGTTAGATAGATCAAAAAATTTCATTATCATCCCTGTTTTCAGCCCTCCACATACCGCGCAAGAGATGGGCCAAAGCATCGTGACGGCGCCCAAGCTATCAGTTGTTGGCTTCGGGTCGCTGTCGATACCCGGGACCTTGATGCTGGACAAGAGTGAGAGTAGTGCACACCGCTTGGGGTTGAGAGAGCCGTTCTCCAAACCCCAGGTCCAGGTCTCATCGGCCGAACCATTGCCATCGCATTTTTTGTTTGTCTAAGTACGAGTTGAAGTGGTGAGGGGTTTTGGCGACAGTGTTCTGAGGCGGAAGATGCTTGAGGTATTTGTGAAACTATGTTAGGGTGTTGATATCTGAGGCTCGCATCGATTGCTTGAACGCAGTTCGCGGTCGTTGTCGAGATGCGATTAGCCGAGCAGAAAAGAAGGGTGCACTGAGCTGCGATGTGAGAAGAGCACCCTGTCTGAAATCACGTTAATTGGTTCGGTTACTCGGGGCGGATAAAAACCACCAAGCGGGAGATACCTCGGATATGGTACACGTGATGAGGCTCAAGTCACATGTCATCATGACTCGCACTCGCTGACTAACAGCTTTAATGCCTCCTCTTGACCCCTGATACCTGTAGGGCTGTCGCTCTCACTTGGCCTTTTCTCCACATGGCCGCCAGACGAACCGTGTCACTGCAGAACGGGGCTGGGATGAACTCTCATTTGCTAAAATGCTCCCCGAGTATTATTCCGCAGTGCAGGGACCCCAGTCGGAGCAGGGACCCCTGCGTCCGCATGTCAACCACAGACTCCTTCTCGCTTCTCCTCATTTACACCACTCTCCTCCATCCAACGTATGAAAAGAGTTCCAAATAATCCCAACAGTTGAAACGATCCAGCATCCAAACGCTCTCGCCGTCATTCCAACTGTCACGCACGTACCTTTCGGGGCAGATACCCAAAGAGGAAGTCAGCTCCTAGACTTCCCTTGAAATCCTCCGAAGATGAACAGACTCTCAAAGATCTGTGTGTACGCCGTCTGCTAATAAGCGCTTCAACTAGTAAGTCCACCACCTCATAGCTTGGTTACAGATGATGTCCCGTACTACTCCTTCCAACCCATCATGTCGGGAGCAAGATTAGCTTCGCGATCTTCCGGTGAACCCTATGCTTAGTTTGCCTCCATGCATCAGTACGACTAATTCCTGTACAGCAAAGACACTGGCATTTCCAGACGCGGAACTTAGAACGCCTTGATCTCGGAGAGTTTGGCTGGTGTCCGGATCTGCCCCATCTTTGCAGCACGCCGCCATTCTTTGACCAGCAAGCAGAAGCGAGAACAAAGTACTCGACTCAAGTACAACAGGTCTGAAGGCTGCCGGAAACAGGTACTAAGGTATGTTTCCATGTCATATTCATCAAGTGGTGTATGGACAGTTGTCCCTGCCTGACTCTCTCTTCTCATGCTGGACAGTTCCCAATCTCATCGGGGACCCGAGATATTCTAGATCTGAATGATTACATGTACGAGCGTGCAGTAATCGTGCCATGCCACATCATTACAATAGCACTAACAGGAACCACAGAGAGGACCCTTCGTCCGCCCGTTCGCACGGACGCCATCCTCCACGAAAAATCGCCGAATTGCAGCACTTCACCACATGTCTGAGCACGCTGCACTAGCCGAACGGGCGAAGATAGCCACCCATCAGCCATCGGCCATCAGCCAGCCCCCAAGATTCGCCTCCCTTTCGCTTACGGATACAAGTCCCAACCATCCCTATCCTATCTCCTACAACTTGCTTGCAAGCAAGCCATCCCTCCCACGCATCTCTGCCCAAGTTAATGCCTTCATCCCCATACACAGAATCTAGAACCCTTCAAGTGAATGCCCGTTCTGATATCTCTGCTCATAGTCAAACATCAGTTCGCCTTGGCAGTTTCTCCAAAATCTGACCGGCGCTCACTCATTTTCAGCATGGCAATCGAACACACATACATTCGTGCCTGACGTCTGAGATTATCGGGAACCGCCTATGAATGGCGTCCATCAAGTATCGGACATTGCCATTTGCCTCCCACTAACTCGCTCATATGACATTGGTGGGTACAAGTTCGAGACTCGCTGGGGCAAGGAGGACCGCAAACTGCAGCATAGTCGCACCCTCAGACTTCCCGTTCGGCTCGACCCTACCTTTGTCAAATGCAAATGGGAAATTCAAATCATTTACCCACCCCCAGCTGACCTCCCGCACTTCCAGATTATGCGAACCCATTATCTAACATTTTGACTTAACATCATGTACACATACATGCAAGGGACAAGCCCGTCGTCATAGGTTCACACTCAACCGCCTCACCAATCCATTCTCAGCCTGAACTGGATATCACAAGTCCACGAACCAAGCACCTCACCAACCCAAAGGCGCCCGCCTACAATAACTTCACAATTGACGAAACTGGTAGCGGCTCTTCCCTCGCTCCCCTCTCAAGACTAACATAGTACCACCAGGTCCTACAACTGCCGGACGCAAACCATTCACGATATCAAAACTGGTAGCGGAACTCCAAGATACCTCACGTGGCCCAAGGACTAGCAGCGACGCCCCCCTCAATACCAAAGCGCACAGGCCAGTTAATCATGAGCTCCTCTTCAACGTGATATAATAACTGCAAATGGCATGAATGTACACTTTCGCATCAAAGCCCAATCCATCAAGACAAACACTACCAATCGCAGGACTAAACGTGCCCACTAACCAACTTTAGAGCATAAATAAAGATACCCCTACCACACTACCATACAGATCATAAATTCCAAAAGACCATCTCTAAATATCTCACTTCAACTACAAACCAGTACCACAGCCAAAAAGCCCCGGACAGACCAAAACACCGCCCCCAATCATTTCTCATTACGTGAAATTGGAATGTCATTTTATGCTTAATCCTGAAAACCATAAACCTAAGTCAAAGCCCTTCCGTCTACCCACCCGTTCGTTCGCTTCTTCCCTGGACGCGTTCCTTCGTTCGTTCGGGTGCCTACTCGCACCGCAAACAAAAGTCATTTACACTGCTCCTTGTGAACCTCTCTGCCTTGTCAATCACACTACCGCTTCTAACATTCAGTCTCCTCATCTCCGGACTGACGTCCAGAAGAATCTAAAATCATACATGAGTGCGGGTGTTTTGACTCAACGAAGCCTTGGAACGTCAAGACAAGCATTTTCGCGAGGAAAAAGCAAAAGTCATCTTCGAACACATAATTGAATTTCATCTATCATAATCCGCCCCTATGAACAACATGATATTCCAACAATCGTGGAAATGTTATAACACCATCTCAGATTCAAGTAGGAGGCCTCCCTCCGATCCAACCATCACTTCTAGATATACAACTGTACATTAACACATGCATTTATCCATGCCAGAAGGGAACATCCCCCACCTCTTTTCGCCCCTATTTCGCCCCGTTTTTTCACATTTCTACACCTTTTCACCACTCCAAAAATCAAACGGGCTCCGGTGGAAGAAAAAAACAATGCACACGTGAAACGAGGGTATGTTCATATCCGCTCAGACTTGTTTGAAAGAAGACCCCGAACAAGCCCGCCCAACCTGTTCTGTTCCTTGATGTCCCTTTGACCTTCCCCATGCGCCAATGCCATTTCTCTCAGGCTCTGCGTCATGCATGAGCGGAAGAAAATTCGAAGAAAGAAATTCGTGAAAAATTGGATAGATTTCGATATAATCAACAAGCTCGTCTTGTACTCGCCAATGAACGGCCTCGGATGCCATCACGAAGTTCCCGTGCTAGCCCATTGTTGTTGAGGTGCTAGATAATGACCGTGACCGGCGCTAGCATTGCCCATTGGCCACATTGCTTCCGTCTTGAGACTGGGACTCTCGGCTCCCGTATATGAGTATGCCGGTCGGTCGTAGGAAGAGTGTTGAGTAGGCGTTGGCAATGACCTTGTCACCGGATAACCATGAGCGTGGCTGCCATCTCTGTAGCTACTATTGTAGTAACTTTGAGAAGCATATCCAGAATCACTGCTCATTTTCGAGTCTGTCGATGTTGTGGAAATACCTGACAACTGAGAGTCAGTGCTCTGATCGTAAACAGAAGATCGACGACCGAAAGTTGTATTTACTGACGGGACGCCTCGAGAAGAGTCTGAGTTCATACCAGCAATGGAGTTGTAACGTTGTCGATAGCCACCCATGTCGTAATTTTCCGGTTTAGATGCAGGATAGATGCCAGGCGAAGGAGCGAATTGACCGTTGTAATGCGTTGCTTGCAATCCATCGTAGCCGGAAGAAGGCATCCCATAGCTGCTATTGTAGATGCTGGACGCTGGATAAGAGACTGGTGGAGTGGGCAGTGACATTGATCTGCTTGTTATTGTCTGGTTGGTCATCTCGTACCCGTTGCGAACATAGGGGTATGCACTGTAAACTGCCCGATCTTCGATCCGGTCCATGGAGTCTATCTCATCAATTGGTGTCCGGAAGTTCTGCTTTGTGACGAGATCTGCACGAGGGACAGTTTGCTGGAACCTTGGGTCTTTCGAGGGAGTAGTGAATTTGTTGTTCATGACATCGGCCACCGTGTAGTAAGACACCAAATGGTGAGATACCCCGCCAACGGTGACGCTGACAGTCTTCTTGACTAGGCCTTCTTCCTTGAAGCCGTAAGAATCTACAAGAGAACCAATGAGAGATCTCTCGGTCTCCTTGCTCAAAGAGCTAGAGGAAGAATCCATATATGAAGTAACGGCAGACGCAGAGGAATAAGCGGAGGTGCCGAATGGTTCCTGGGCCTTGCTGATACCTGGAGACCGTTTGCTGCGCTTCATGGCTCTCTTCTTCTCCCCAGGTGGAAATGGACGTTCCAGTTCGCGGTAGACCAAGAAATTTCCCAAGATCCGACTTGGACTCCATGGCACACCGTCAGTCCACCGTTTGATTCCGGAAGAGTGTTCCTCGTAGATAAAGACATTTCCGCTCTTGATCAGGCTTGACCGTTCACGATCGTGTGGTCGACGGGCAACATGATTGAGCGCGCCGCTAAGACATGCTTCGAACAAAAGGAGAGCATCTTGTGTCGAGGCAATGTGCCCGAAAAAGGTGGGAGAGAGAGGTGAAGCTGAGGCCATGATGGACCTGGTAGTCCTATGTGCTGTGTTTATGTTTTTATAATCGAAAGAGTGTCATCAGAAGTCGACCGGAGGATTTGCCTGAAAGGGAAAGGAAGGAAGGCTTGATGGAGCGTGTGTGGACGTGGAGAAAGAGGATTTATCAAAGCTTTATCGTTTGGAAAAAGGTAGAGAGGAAACCCAGGACGGAGAGGGTGTTCGGACCAAGTTATTCGAAGGGGGATGTCAAGATCGAGAGAGCGTGCGCGTGGAGATGTTTATGCCTTGAGGTCGAGTAGAGCAGCCAGGACGGGGAGGTTGTCCGAGGGAGTGAGTGAGCGAGACGAAGGAATATGCCGAACGTTGTTTCGACCGTGCAGACAGAAAGACTGGCATATGTAGTGAAGGACGTTAGGTAGGGTAGGGCAGGGGCAGCTGCAATGGCGAATAGATTTAATGGGAGGTTTGGGAGAGTTTGAAGGTCGACGAGGTAGGATGAGCGAGGATATTCGAGGATAGATGAACTGAAGAGAGCAGGGGCCGGTGGAGGAAAGGACAATGCGGAAGATGGCTGGAGGAATTCCGGCAGGCGCAAGGATAACGATGTGAAGTGGAAGTGGGGAGGTGAGTGGGAGGGACAGGGAGGAAGATGGAAGCCGCGTCCTGGTTGTTCGATGTCTGTGCGTGGTCTTCCTTGGGCCTGGTGAACCTGGTGAATTTGACTTGTGCTTCGGAGAGGGGTACAGGGGTCGCAGCTTGTTGCTTGTAGACGCAGTCGCTTGTCCGAGAGGAGAAGGGGGGAGGGGAGTTGGGAGGGAGGCCGTTGGAAGCAAAGGCCTCTGGTTGCCAAGACTAATTGCACCAAGCACTTGTTGCTGGGGCCGTGGTCGTTTCGCAGACGATGATGGTGATGATGATGCTGCTGCTGCTGCGAGCTGCTGATGCCAATGCTACTGGTGCTGAGGCGTGCTCACGCTCGGCTGGACGTCTCGCGCGTAAAGCCAGGTCAAGTCAAGGCACTGCACCGCACTGCACTACTGCGTTGCGTTGGTCTTGCGCGGCGAAGATGCGCGGGTAGATTGGAAGCAGTCGCAGTTGAGCGTTAGTCGCCGTGCTGGTCCTGTTGGATGTGATGCTAGGGACGGATGTTGATGTGTTGCGCGGCCGAACGGTGCTCGAGCACCTCCTACCCAAAGAAGTGTGATCAGGCTGTACTTTATCACTAATCTCTAGCGATAATTCCAGTATGAAAGTTCGAGCCGCCTGCGTTTGGTAGGATGTTTTGAACTTCTGGTGTTGTTGCGTCGAAGAGTGGAAATGGGAAAGGCCCGTGAGGGGGGGTTTGCAGTAAGTCTTGCGACGCGTGGAAGGCGCACTGGCAAAGCTGGCTTCCTCGTCTAGCCAAGGCCCAATTGATACTGGACAGACCAGTACAGTAATTCGATGCTGATATACGCAACGGGAGATACGTCTCGTCGCTTGTCGTTTGTAGACTTTTATGGAGTGGAGAAAACAAAGAGCAGGAGGAAGGAAGAGACGGCTGTGTAGTCTTGGAAATAGTCAACAAGCAGTTTCGACCGGGTTGCCAGTCCAAGGACCAAGGGCAATTGAGGACCTTTATGGCAAGCTCGAAGTGGTGCCAGTAGGCCAGTAGGCCAATGTCACAAATGTCGAAAGGTAGGCCGCCCCGTCGCTCGATATGGAGGTGTGGACTCAACACCGTCGTGGAGGGGAAGGGAGTGGAAGGTTGCGCGAGTAGTGGGTTACATCTGCTCACAAGTCAAGTTGCTCAAGAGTTGCTCAAGAGTCGCTAGGGGAGGGAAGAGTGATGGGCGACCATGGGCGACGGCCAGTAGTGGGTCTGGCAGAACATGGTCCATGGTACTGTAAAAAGCCAGGGGGGTGCGGGGGAAGAGTGCTTTCTCTAGTTAGTGCCAAAGAGCGACCCTCCTCAAGAAGCAGGGAATTGGAAAAAGACAAGGTGCCCGGCGATGGCGATGGGTCTTGAGATCGGGCGGTACTGGGCGGTACTCGATAGTACTGCCGCAATCAATACTCGACTTGTCTGCTCTTGTTGCGTAACTCGTGTTGCTTGCTTGCTACAGTGACCACCGCTCTGCAAGTATTCAGACATAGAGCTCTTGTTGTGTCGACGGACTCATACACAAACACTTGAAAGAGTACAGAGCAACATTAGAGACACACGCTCCATAGGCCCGACTACTGTAACTCGGCCTACACAAAGATCTTGTCGACCTCATCGTGGCAAGCAGCACATGGCGCGCCGGGTTGATGGAGTAGTACTGGCGGTCTTAGTCTTAGGAAGTAGCCAGGAACTAAGCAGTAGTGGTAGCCACAACCTCAGGACAACCGCAAACCGTCTGGTGTCTTGATCTTCTGTCGTACCATGCTAAACAGAATTCCACACAAGCACAGATTACTGGCCGTCTCTTCATTGTGTTCAATGCGCTAAGGTCTTGACTAACATCATTAGCAACTTGCAGGCGCAAAATTTGTCGTATCCAAGATGGAAGCCTCACATCAGAGGCCTAATTGAAGCATTCTTCAAAGTAGGTCGGATAGCGACCGGCTCTCCCGTAGTCCTTGATCTCGCCAGCTTCCGGAACACTATGCTCTTGCGCACATGAGCGATGACCGGTGCCCAGGTGTGCCTCAAAAATGGAGGGTGAGGAACATGGTACAGGCGTCTTGTGAGCCGCCTAGCAGGAGTAGTACGGAGCAGGCAGTAACAAGGGCAAGGTTTCAAGAAACACAACACTGCCAGTCCACTGCAGAAGCACTCCGGCTTGAATAGGAGAAGGTCCGGTAGGTAGGCCCTTTAAGCGGTAGTAGGTGTCTATGATCCTGGCTAATTCCCGTTGCCGATATGTACGTTGAAAGTTGAAGTGAAATCGGTCTAAAATGCTGTTGGAGAAGGCACGAGGCATCTCATGAAAGGTCCAGATTGATGAAGGCACGTGAAAGATCACCTAGCGACTCCAGCCTCGATGCAGTAATTATCTAAGCAACCAATAGGAGTGGTCGGAGCAGGTGAGCTTCAGTACCTAGTGCACCAGATATCGCTGGTGTTGAAATTACCGCACCTTGCGGAGTAGTTGCAGTAGCTCTTGAGCAGTTCTCAAGTCCCTGTGACGCGACAAAGAGCAAGGCCGCTCAATTCACGGGGCGCTGGCGTCGACTGCACTGTTTGATTGGAAGAGAACAAAATGAACGGCCTGGCGGCCTGGCAGGATTTCTCCGGTCTCAGTCTACTAAGCCTTTTCTGAGCAAGCGTCTTTGTAGATCGCTTTCACTTGTCAAGTGGGTTCAAGCCGCTGCCGCCTCCGTGAGAGTCAATTTTGATTTGCAACAGCGTAGTGATGGCAAGTGATGGCTAGTGGAAACTGATCTTGTGAGACATTAGATTGATCTGATGGAGTGAAGTCGTCGCCGTCGTATGAATCAAAACAAAACCGTCGCCCTAATACCAAGATATTGTGATCACATGTATTCATCCATTCAAGGGTATTTTCGTACTCGCCATGGGGTATACCATGGCTGAGTCCTTGCCATCGTTTTCGTACTCCGTAGTGGGAGCCGTATATCCACATCCTAGGGACCCAGTTAGAGCGCTGCGCCGACCAGAATGACGAAGTCAAACCCATGGCGAACGTATGGAAGCTTCTCCTAACGTTCTGCACTAAGCTTGGAGCAATCAAATTTGAAAGCTGCTTTGTAATATCCCCGAGCGCGTTCAGACCATTTGTTGCCCAGTTTGAAGAGACTGCCAATCATGAGTCTCTCTATGCTCTCCTCAATCATATTGAAACAATAGCAATAACTGTGTCAAATCAAATCAAATCAACGGACTTGGCCGATCATTCTCGCCGAACAATTCGGTGTTTTGCTCACAGCCCAGTGTCCGCAATGCCAAGCAAGAATAAGAAACGATGCAATCAGAGATGTTGGAAACAAAGACATTTATGCGTTACTTTAAATCGACTAGAAACAAATATTTTTAGAAAGGATTGGAATCCAAGTACGAAATTATTCTCTCTGAATGTGATATGTGCTCATGGGTAGGTGTTGATAGTATGATGATCCTAACCATATCAAGCCAAATGTTTGGCATGGAAGATGTTTTGGACAGCAAATTCCGTTAGATATAGGTAACAAATCTTACGTGAAGTTGGATTTTCTCAGTGAGTGATGCCCAGTAACCATAGGGCTGGCATCAAAGTTTGTTTCCCCAGATTATTGGTCATGATGACTTGATTTAAGTTGATGCCAATAGGCGTGCCAGGAGAGGCACAGCAAGGCGAAACATTCAAAAAGTTGGGGTTGACAGCGCCGTTGCGAGCCGGCAAACTCTCTCGGGAAGTGGGTAAACTCAATTACCTTGTCTAGCTGTGGCCACTCAAAGAAGCTTCCGGGGAATAGATAACCTTTTAAGCGAGTTGGACTATGGTGGAATCCTTACTTGACAATGTTATTCTTTCTTGTTGTTTGAGCATTCCAAATTGAACATCCAGGATTTCTGAATCTTCGTGGTCTGTGACATTCATTTCGAGAACCTCTCCGTGTTGGAAATGACAGCCCTGCTCTGATCAGACCATCGGCATCGGAGGAGTACTTGCCGCCAAGGGTATATAGATCTGAATGGGGAAGCTACGGCATTGTTACCGACCCTGTTGCATAGCAATTTGCACCGCGGGCAGCCCGAGGAAAAATGCGATATTCCCAGGGTTCAGATGATTGTCGGATCAGGGAAATTTCAAGATTGCGGTTTGTGCATTCCCAATTCATAACTTCCCTCTATAAAGGAGGGTAAACTCGGGTCGCCTACCTTGGGAATAATTGGGGCCGTATTGTTCCGTTCTTGGACCGGATTGTCCGTCGGTAAAATCCCAATGATGAGGTGTTCGCGATTTTGCGGAATCGCAAATGGAGTCGATGTTGCGTCTATATCAAAGGATGATTTCCCACTTCGGATTTGCAAGCACTCGGAAGTTCGGAATGCCTCATCTAGTGTAGCGATAACGTTGCTTAACATAGAGGGACCGTTCCAGCCGACAAGATAATTGCGTGAAGCATGAAACAGAATATGATAAGTCTGAGCACTCAACCGTTGAGGTTCTCCCCAGTCTGTTAATGTCTGAGAACTGCGAGTCTGCGAGAAGCGTGATTATAGTATCGGAGACAGTGACGAATACGTCGAATTGATCCCTGGCGTTTGTGTTGCTCGATGGGGCCTGTCTGGGATCTTGTGATGATCAGGGACAGTTGGGTATATCCTGGAATGATGCCCGGTTCCCAGTCCTTTGCTTCGGGGCACCAAAAGAAAGTTGATCAAAAATCGACCGGGGAATATGGAGCATCTGCCAAGCTTGATTAGTGAACCCCCAGGGTACTCCTACCTCATTGATGAATCCAAGGCGTCTACAGATCACGAGTATGCCAAGGATGGTGTTGGAGCTGCCGCGAGGAAAAGCGCGGAAGATGGAACGCTCTATTTTCCGTCAGGTCGCGCGCGCCGAGAGATTGCGTAATTTTATCTATAGACACTCTGTCGCTCCTAGTCATGCCACAATATTGAGATGAGGGTGATGGGGGCGATGTGGTTGATGGTGATGGAAGTTGCATGTCGATATTGACTTTCGACTCTCGAGACGGCTTCCAGCGCGTCAAGCTGCCTCGACGCGCCTCGCCTCGCTTCAATTTGTCGCGAGGAAAGCGCAAGCGACATCGGCTCGATCGGGCGACAGGGATCTTGCTCTGTCATGCAGCAGCTGCCGACACTCGTAACGCCAAGCGGCCAAGGGAAATCACAAATCCTTCGAGATGCACTCATGATGCAGAGAGAATCTTGTCGGACGATCAAATCATCCCGAATCATCGGCCTTAAGAAAGTCTTGCTTTGCGTGTTGTTCGCTTTCTTGTGAAACAAATACACCCCCGATAACTCTCCCTCACTTTGACCACTCTCGACAGTGTTTCTTGTGTCTTTTGCTAAGGCTTCCCTTTTTCAATGCCATTTTGGATCGTGGATTGTCCTAATCGACATGAATATATACAGACCAGACTCCTTCCATGTTCTGGAACGCCAAGGACGCCTATGTTCATGTTGAGGAAGCAGTTTCCCGTCATATTTAGGAGCCTTCTTGGAAGTGTTTCAATACGCCAAGCGCTTGGTCTTAGCCACAATTCATTATTAGGAACATCCAGCTCGCAGGTCAAACACCTCAACAGCGGAAGCTATCCGAGGGACATGCCGAGCTGACACAATTGGCAAACCTTCTCAAAAATTGACTGGAGGACCTGCGGTCAAATTGGCATGAAAAAGACCATCAAGAGATTACTTGATTGCTACCTAAAATTTATCCTCAGATTTAAGAGCCATTTCTCGTAGTACTACCCAACAATAAGTTCCCCAATTTTCGCCTCGATGAAGCATGATTTGCGCTAGCAATGTCGAGATCTTCCAGCGTCGTTGAAGATCATGAGTGGCCGGACCCCTATAATATGACGGAGAAGGCTTTCGCTTGTGGGGTGAAGCGAATAGTCTAGACTGTCCACTTAGACGCTACCTCAGCCTGAAGATTATTTGGGGTCGTCCGTCCCATTTATTCTGTTTCCATACTTTGAAGGGTCATTAATGAAGAGAATTTTTCGAAATAATCTAATTGACACACTTTTCGGTGCATTGACATCCTAATGTCATTAGTTGAGGCATTAAAATAACAGAAGTGTGAAACTTCAACGGCGTTCAACCTTCCTTTGAAAAAATAGTATGTTTGCCGCCATGACTTGTAGAGTCAACGACTCAGTTACGTTCCTCACAGGGCACGTCAATATACTCACTGGGGAAAACGGACATTACGATTTCAGCCGAAGCTGACTATAATTCATAGGAAGCAGAATAATGTCTAGCCGTGAATCACGAACACAGCCGCGAACGACGCCGTCCTCGATCTTTTTCATTTCCCTAATGCTCGAATTTTGGCAAGTCAATCTGCCGATTATTGACAATGTTTCGAAAGCTTCCAGAACAACAAGGAGTAAACTCACATTCTAAACTTTCTGTCCAAAAGTTTTCTCAAAAGCTTCTTTCTACTCTGCTATCCCCATAGGTGCCTCAATTCATTCGTTCCAAACTTTCTTCTCGAGCCCCAGAAGCAATGTTTCACTAAGGACAAATCAGCATTTTCAATTGGGCAACATTGGTCCGTACCCTCTGCAGCCGTCAGATGTGAGATAAAGTTGTACACTGACATTGACCCTTAAAAGTCTCAATTTTACAGGAAGCCACCTTCTTCCACCAATAATGTCAATCCATCTGAATAGACAGCGTTGTTCATCACTGATTTGCTTATACTTGCCATTTTGGCTCACCAGACGCTGGGGAACCCCTCTATGCACTCTCGTACACAACTAACAACGTTTGGAAGAAGTAGTCAGCCCCTTAGTTGTCCTCAAGAACAAGTAGGTGATCGCGTCAATCAACAAACATCATCTAGCACAACCCCCGCCTAGTGTCAATGAACTACATCCCAATTCTGGGATCCAACCTATGGAGTTCTTGTGCATCTCTCGCCGTCAGACTTGAATCCATAGGACTTTTGAAGATATATATCAAGACAACAATAATGTCATGTAAACACCCGTCATCTTGGTCGACAACCGAAGAAGTCAGCTCAGTCCGACCACCAGTACCAGCTGTTCTAGTACGCGGAAAGTATTGTGCCATGCGAAAAAATTCACTCCATTCTTTCCAACACTCCTGAGCAAGTACTATCTAGCAATAGCAACTACACAATAATTTCAACTTCTACTACATCGTCTCCATATGCCCCTGAACACCTGCCATAATCCAGCGATAACCGCTATAAAGTCAATTCAACCCCTCCCCTTCCAAATCTCCCTGTCCCCCCAACCTACTGAATCTTGCTTCATAATCATAAACAGCACATGCAAAAATCCCGCATCACAAGTCAAAACGGATCCCACATCTCCAAACCCCTCCAACCCCAAACTCAAATTCCCCCATCCACACACACAAAACTCCCTTCAAGTTGTGCACCATATGCTTATGCCCAGCAGCAGCTTCATATCCAATTGTATCAAATACCTACCTTCCATTTTCGGACGCATCAAGGATCACCATTCGTTCAAATACGGCGAAAGTTCCAGGGATGCAGGTACCGGTAGATAGCCAGTCAATGCAGAACAAGAGTCATGGTCCACGGCCAAATCCAACCGGAAACCACGTGCCAATTAGTGATCTGACGTATGGAAGACACGCACGCTTGAATTGCTTGTTTTTGATGTAAACCTTCATCTATTGGTCCATCACGCTCTATGACACAGGGTTAATGAGATTTTAAGAAAACAGAAAACAGCCCTTGCGCTTAGAAAGAGTCCATCGAAGTAATGTACTCCTTCGCTATCCGCTATCTGATACAAGACCATGGATGACTTGCAAGCCACCTGTCACATTGTCACACTCGTCACATCGATCATCACGCCATTTCTTTGTTGAACCAGGGTTTCCTCCCCGCGTACTCTTCCCCAGGAACAATCATTGGCACCGGCACATGGCCCGTGAACACTTCCATCCCCGGTGTGCCGTTGTTACCTCGCTGAACCATATCTCCATCGCTTGCACGCACCGTTAAGATGACACCGCACTCCCAATTCCGGCAGTTGAGCTTAGGCTGCTTAGTCGTTCTATCCTTTGAAAGACGTCCCCTTTGAGAAAGATCAAAACATTAGCATCTGTTCTCAATCGTAGGTTTTGGTGTGACATGTGGCGTCAAAGTTCAACAACCGTCAACAGGGATGAATCCGAATCGGCCTTTAACTCAGATAAATCCCGAGTTGAACGGCGATGGTGTCTCCCCGAAAACGAGTGTGGAAGACTTCAAGCCATGACAGGTCGAGTCAGAAGACTTGAGACTAGGATCATAACGAAACGATTCAAACCCATCCGAGAACGAGACTTGATAGACTGAAGAGCCAAGATATATGACTGACCAAGCACTTTCAGACAAATTTGCACTGCCAACATACGCCCATGACTTGACCCCACCTCTTACAAAAATAATTTTGCTATGCATCAACATGCCTGGTCTACGGCTCTTGCAATCACGCATGAGTTCTCGCGGAAAAGCATCACCGTTGTACCAACGTGACTGTGTGCAGATTGTTCCGCCGGCCTGTAAAGATGTTAGTGCGTAATTGTGATGTATCCACATTTTGACAAGTAGAATACGTACGCCAATACCACCTTTACTATTTGCGACAGTTTCGCTGGTAGGAAAATAAATTTTAAATAGATTTTTCACATCATCTGAAAGTCGATGCTCAAGTTTCGATGCCACGGCGGGTTTGCCTCTGGGAGGCTTGTTGACGCGCCATCCGTACTCGGTCATTCCATCATCTCCTGAAATTCGACACACATCAGCGCACTTTCAATCGTTCGGACCGGAAAAATGACAGTTGCGAATTCTCAATCGCAGCTCTGTTGGACTACTCAGTTTTCCAACGGCTTATACCCATACTGGGGTAAAGAGCAGGGGTAGGAACAAGGTCATTACTGCTGCCCAACTAGTGCAGGGGGATAGAGGCAAGGAGAGGGAAACTTGTTATCAATCATACCTTGTATGGCCAAGAGTATTGATTTGATAAAGCCCATTGTGAGGCTGCCAATTGATGCTGCCTGTCAGTGGTCAGTGTGAAGGTTTGACCAGGGCAAGGTTTCAAGTATTGGGCAGGGGAATGGGTCCTTACAACCAAGTCGATGCTTAGGGCTTGCTCGGTTTGCAGGCCGAGTTGTTGAACAGCAGTCCCCAGGCCACAATACCCTGTTCGTTTGAGGTTCGCTCCGCTATGAGATCCTCCACTAATTGAGCCAATGGTTAGAAATTACGCTTTCTCTCTCGGTTTCATAGAGGACCACACACATTGAATGAATGAATGCCAAGTCTGCTGTACGGGAAAAATCAAAGTTCCTCAGACTGTCAACCAGCTTTTTTTGTAGCCCCATCGCGTTAAGGAAGTGTAGAAGTTCTCTAGCAAAGTGAGTTTCGGGGGTGACGGATTTGCCATCAGGATACCGGGGCAAGTCGATCAAGAAGCAAACCTGTCAACACCCTGTTAGTCTCTTCACAGACCCTGTGACAATTAAGCTTGTTCGTGCTTAAAGTCAAAGCACAGAGAGTCTCGTTCGCGCCGGTCGAGAGATGCAATCGAAGAATTACCCTAGCAGTATATGCAATCATGGAACGGTACGATTGAATTCAGGGAATACTTATCACAAAAGTTCTTTACATGTGATGAGATAACTTACATTTTCTATAATTCCACCAGCTTCGCCCCAATCATAAGGCACCAAATTAGCGCTTGGCACAACAATACGAAGGTGAGACGGATGTGCCAACAGCTGGAGCTTTGAATGCATGCAGTTGATGTTTCCTTCCATGGACGGAAAGCAGAACCGATAGTTGTCTGGGGCTTGAGAGCGGTAATTGGCTTTCTAACGGCAGTTAGCAACTATCGTATATCACAGAAAACTTGCGTGTAACGATCACGGCCAAGGCCATCAAGTACTCGGCAGTGCAAGTATATCTGAAAGTAGTAGGAGAAATACGCGCGTCCTTTCAAGAGCGACTATGATCCGGAGTATTGATGGCATCGCCACTTGATCACTTGGCTTTTCAAGAAGTCTGCCTTGCTGTCCTTGGCGACAGATATTGTAAGCACTTCCAAGCAGAATCCTCACTCAAAGGGAGCCACTAACTGCCAAGATATCATTCTGAAATGTGGTCAAGGCATGGCACTTGCGTATTCAAGATGGGTTTGGACGTCTGGCCAGTGTGGCCAAACCTGATCGTAATTGCGACTTACTTCTTCCTCGGTCTTGGCTTGTAGTACCCATATGACTTTAGTCTTGATATCCAACTTGGTCTCTATCCACTCCGCATCTATTTGAAAGGCAGACAATACAGCGTACTCCAGGTCGGACTTCTGCAAAACTTCCTCGATCTTGATATCGTCGCCGTGCCTAGGGTAACCATAGGCCCATGTCTTCTTCACTACACCATCTGGATATTGGGTCCCGGGGGCAAGACTCTGCTGCTGGGCTTGAAAGGACAAGACTTCCGGGGTTCGACACGTATGTTTCCCGTTCTGGATACTCCGTAGTTCTGCATTCACCGGGAGTGTCCGCGACGGATGTTGTTGATGTTCGCCCCCCGATACTGATTCTTGTAATCCATTCCGATCGGCCGAACATGGCCCACCGAAATTTGCGGCATGTGTGTCAGGTTCAATTTTAGAATAGGGGCTTCTGGTTGGAAGCGACGACAATGAAGTTGATGGCCATGTAATGCTTTGCTTTTGTCCTCGGATATCGGATTCAAGTGGACCACTAGCCTTTCTCTTCCTCGATGCATCTCCTGATGAACTAGCTTCGGTCTGCTCTTTTCTCCGTTGTGCTCTTGCAAGTCTTTCTTCCTCCATTTGCTTTCGATTGAGCGATCCCAAAATATCCGGTGCCACGGATATTTCATTTCCGACTGGTTTCTGGTCAGCTGATGGCGTTGATGAGCTTTCTTGGTTCTGCCTGGGGTTGGCAACTTGGGACTCTTCGCCATCGCCAGATAGGTCGATGATTGGAGTTGGCACTTTTTTCACCTCAGTTTGATTCTTCTTTTTTGGCGATGGGGGGTTGGCTACAAGTGGCGCGTCCAAGTCGTCGTCCTCGTCGCTGCTGAGAAGATCGACAACAACAGCTTTGCTACCTGGAGGGGCTGTGTGTTCTTCTAAAGACAGAGCAATCGCCCGGCGAAGGTCTTCATCGCTTTCGTTGTCTGACATCGCGTTCGTTGTTTCTGGACGGAGTAATTGACTAGAATGCAGCAAAGGTCGAGATCTTGACGCGTCTTTAGGAAAGCGTTGCTCGAATCTGCCAAACCAGTCACGAGATTGAACAGTTGGAGAGCTTTCAAAACGTTTGTAAATGTTGTGAAGCAAGTGTGCTCTATTTGCACCTGCCTTGCTGCAAATGAGGTCCACAGTTCACACGTGACTCTTGACCGACCATGCGTGCATTAAGGGAATCTAGATTCACAACCAGTCGGAATTAAAGGGGCAAAATGGCCAATCATTTTCTATAGGGAGATAAAAGATTTGTTATTTAAGGTTTAAATCAAATGATCCGAATTGTGCAAGTGTTCTATTTGGGCCACGAAAATCGAAATCTCGTGACTTGTTTCAAACACACCCATATATAAGAGGAAGTTGACTGGAGTGGACTTAAGCTGAATAATTGATTGCTTTGAATTAATTTGAAAAGTTCAAAAGGATGTCCCAAAAAAAAGAATAGTATATACTTATGTTTCGTTTCAAATATAGAGACTTGACCTAAAGTTGATTAAAGTCTGTTGATTTTGTCCGAGACCGTAAGTCTTTATTACGGCGTGAATCAATGGCACACGACTGTACTCTCGAATACTTCTACGGTACCCTGTGACACAATTTGTGGCGAGCTCTTTTGGCGCGAATACGGCTGGAGAAGTAACACATTGACTAAGAACTAATTAACAAGGAATCCATTCCTTTGAGCTATCCTTTAAGATGCTATGTCATTTATGAATTGCCACTCTTGTATAACAAATAGACTGAAAATCTCATGCGATCTACGGCTTCAAACCAAGCCCTACTTCTGGCAAAGATTGGATTTCGTCACTAATTTGGACTCCCTTGATTGAAGCACTTGAGTATAATACCTTGATTAACATTTGCTAGATAGTTCGTATATAGCTAAATACTGAGGCTGAGATGATCAAGTAATGGGATACTGTCTTCATTTATGCTACAAACGCTATCCTTGGCAAATCCCCCAAACACGATAAGGGAGATTGATATCTCTGGTCGTAAAAATACCTGGAATAGTGCTGAGTTAGAGCCTTCTCGAGATGAATAGGAACACGCGTTGCGCAGAGATGTTGAGTCTCGGGTGTGGTTGAAGATAGCGAAGTATGTGGCCGAGAGCTGAGCGATAATCAGAAAAAGGATATGCTTCAACCAAATTTTCGATCGGTAAAATTGGGTGCGGTATAATAATGGGCGGTCGTAACTCCATCTTTTAGGTTGCTATCATTAAACACTTTAACCAGCTGTGTGTCGCTGGGAAAATGCTGACCAGAATAGGCGCCAATTTTCCTCAAACGGAGGGCGGTGATGTCGACACTGACGACCATGGTGATGATTTCCACATCGCACGATTGAATTCAATGGCGCAAGGAATAGCCAACGGAATTAAGCAGCACATTACTGACCTTTAAGTTCGAGTTGCTTCTCCGCCAAATTCTACGCCATGTTACTTACATGTCATATGGTCACGACCGTTCGTCTTTTGAATTTGCGCTTGGCAGCTTAGACAACTCTTTGCATAACGCTTCAAACACTTACTGACGGCTTTCTCCTACTGAGTGATGTCTTCATCGTTGTATTGAGAACCAACTTCAGCACAAGTCTGACTAGAATGCCAAGGACCTTTGTGCGTAAAGCACATCTGGAAATTGCACTTGTGACAAGAGACAGTTGGTTCTTGGGCGCCAAACTCGTGAAGTTGCCCATATTGATAACAAGGGCCTAGACACATGACAAATTTGGGATCCTCTTTGATTGAGTGTTGCTCGTATCTGCTAATGATTTGGCACCGCGATGTATTGGACCGAGAGATTGAATAACTGCCTGTGGAAGATACATAACGATGCATGGAGCTTCGCTACTTCATAGTCAAAAACTGCTAGGAATTTTGGACAGCTGACATGGTCAGAGAAGCATGATTTTGCGTATTGGTGCTTTTCGTAATGCCATTGCGCAGATATTGGCTGCATGGTCACACATAGTAGAAAGCTGTGGGGGAGGTATTCGGGCATCCATCTCTTCTAAACAAATATCACATGGCGTAAACTTGAAGGTCGGGTTCACGAGATGTGGTCAGTCTGCCCAATTTCCCAGTTACAAATGCTTGGATCAATATGCCATCACCGCCGAAGTCATCCTACTCAATCAAATTTTTGAGTAGAGCCTAGAATTCTGGGTTGATTTTGATACTAGTGGTATTTTGCCCATATTGGCAGACGATGCTTCTCATCTTTGTAATTGTGAAGCGACGATACTCCACTCGGAAAAGGCAATCAGTCTTCTTAGGTTGCAAACTTTTGACAGTAATCGCTGAGTCTATGGCGTATGCGGTGCCTTGCTTCTTTGATGCTTGAAAAAGGTACCGAAAATGATTGACGATATGCCTGTATCCCGCTGGCAGTAAAAGGGCAAGGTTTCTTGTGAGATCAGTGATAGATCAAAGTAGGCATGGGAAAACAATCTTACCTGCTGAGCGCTATGTCCCTGGATTTTCCACTCTACAGAGGCAAATGACAAGGACCCAACCACTAAAATGTTGCAAGTATCCTTGAGCGAGGACGAGAGCAAATTGAACGATTTTGTGGTAACATACTAGAGCGAGCCTTATTCGCACATGGCTTATTCACTACTGGCGTTTCCTGAAAGAACAGCTTAAAGAATTTGGATGAATATCCCCACAAAGATTTGGCGCTAAAATGGTTAGTTTTCGGATGTCTGTGATATGCTTGATTGCTCTGAAGTTTACCTCATAGGTCAAACAAAGAGTCTGGGCTCTGTCGACTCTAATCCTTGAAAGTAGACTCCTGTCTGGACGCCGTAAAAGCGCGTACCTTTTTAATTGAAGTACTGACGAGAGAGCATGAAAAGCGCGTAAGGCGCTGTAAACGCGCTAGGTATATTTATATTTTCTGTTCTATCTGGTAAGCTAGTCCCTGCGTGGTTCAGCCACCGTGTTTACTTATTCCTGGCAAGGGCAGAGAGTTGCAGCATGGAATAGCTTCTGACCCTGTTCAAAATTTGCTATATCGACAGCCATCGTGATCATTTTCGGAACCCGGTGGAGATCAAGTATGATGATTTAGATCCCAAGAAACCTCCGTGAGTCCATTATGCTAGGGTTATCAAGGCTGTCGAACAAAAAAAAGGAAGAAAAAAGAAAAGCGGCATTTGTGGTAGATTGGCCATAGTATAGCTTTGCCGTGGCTCTTTTTGAAGGGGATGTTGACCTCCATCGACAGCGAACAAAAGGCCTTTCTCTGTAATCTTGTAATTCGGCATCCTGCACAAACACTTTGCTCTTCGGAAAGCTGCATCTTGAACTGGAGTTGAAGTGATTTAATTGCAAAATAAACCTTGGAGACAAGGAACAGTTTTACCCAGAATGGTATAGCCTGAGGCCCATCCGTATTTACTTGATCTTGCCTGACATCCCTGGTTCACATTGTTAGGGCCATCGCATTAGCCTGCGGGTGGCTTGGCTTGGTGGTAGTGAGTCGTGACGTCCACAACTCGAGCTTGGCGAGGTCGTACAACTCTATGACCGCAACAAATCGAGAAACACGATCTGGTGGCTGTTGTAAGTGGCGTTTTATACTTGATTCATATTCTCGTCTCTGTCATCAAGTCTTTGTTTGAACTTGCGACTGGTCTCGTTGCCCCAAGTAATCAAACGCAAGTGGGTACGTCGAGAAATGTCGGAAGCACCTCTAGTAATCATGCCGGAAGGAAGGAGGAAGAATGTTGTAATTATTGGCGCAGGAGGTGCAGGAATGGTAAGTTTTTCCTCTGGTGTTTATGCGTTATGATCTCCTTCGATTTACTGAACCGTTGTTCAATGTTCTCGAATTGATAAATGCCTTTTGGAGCCAACAATCTGACTTACTTGAAATAGTCATGTGCTGCAACTCTTGCACAGCACCCAGAGAAATTCAAGGTTACAATTGTGGAGCGCATGTCAGTGACAGGAGGTCAAGCGACATCAATTAGCCTCGATAAAGAGAAGTACGGTACTGATTGGATGAATGATGGCGTTCAAGGAGGTTCCCTTGTGAGTCCCCTTCCAAGTCATAGAAGTGTTGAGAGTATTCACCAAGGTTGAAGATCTTTAAACACACTCTCCACTTCTTTAAAACCTATGGCCACGAGCCCCAAGAGATTAAACTCCAAGTCGCGTTCGGCAAGGGACCTGATGGATTTTGGACGAATTGTTTCCCGAGCCCTTTGGTAGAACGCTTCTCAGCCGACATAAAGAAGTTCGGCAAAGTTCTCAAGATTATCAAATGGACCATGCCAATTTTAGGTCTTGTGCCAATCAGAATCATGTTGAGGATGTTCTTCTTCAGTAAAGACTTCGGCGACAAAATGGTTTTCCCACTAATTGCACTTTTTCTTGGAACTGGAAACCAAACTGCGAACGTGTCTTGCGCGATTCTCGAGAGATTGTTCGATGATCCAAATATGAAGCTTTGGGATTATGACCCCGAAACACTGTTGCCGAATTTGCCTACAATGGTTACATTCCCAAATCTTCACAATTTCTATGAAGATTGGAGGAAAGATCTTGAGTCCAAGGGCGTGGAAATTCGTCTTCAGACTGATGTGAAGGAGGTTCTTCAGAGAAATAATAGTGGGGTTGTACTCGAAACTCGACCGTACGATCCAGACGCAAGAAATAGAAAGGGGGAACATGCCGGTCCTTCTGCGAAGACCGAGACATTCGACGAGCTTGTCATGTGCGTTCTGGCCGATGATGCACTTGCGATCCTCGGAAAAACCGCAACATACAAGGAGAAATTCGTACTGGGAGGCGCAAAGTTCTTCGACGACATAACAATCACCCATTCGGATAGTGACTACTTTCAGAAACACTACGAGACTCACTTTGACGACTCCCTATGCGCAGAACCCAAATCCAAAGCTCAGCGTGAACAAATCGCCTTTTCAAAAGGCGAACAGCGAGGCCCAGATGATGAGCCTACAGGCTACAGACCAATGTACTACACCAAATCGTACAAGGAAGATCCGAAGAAGATCGAGATGAGTTTTGACTGCACGAACTATCAGCACCAATTTAGGATGGATCATGATGCTGAGACAGCACCAATCAAGTATGATCATCATGTTTTCCAGAGTATCTTTCTGGATAAGACGAGTAGGGAGCTCTGGACGATTGATGAGATTGATGAGGACAAGGTGATAAGAAGGAAGTGGTGGCATCAGCTGGGACACAGATGGCAGCACTATGTTCGGGTGGTACCAGGTAAGTTCTCCGAAGGTGGTTGGCTGCATACGCTGACCTAGATCCAGGAATGATGTTTTTGAATGGAAAGAATCGTACTTGGTTCGCTGGCTCTTGGACTCTTGTGGTAAGACTTCACTTCCTCCTTCCTCCATCCTCGTGCTACTAGCGATTGCATCTTCTCTATTCTATACTGACGAGCATTAGAACATGCACGAGTTGGCATGCGTTAGCGGTATTGCGGCCGCATATCGATTAGGAGCCGACTATGTCAAGTTCGATGATTTCGCAGAGGATTTCTTCAGCAAATACCTTTTACTCTCACACGGTGTGCGCTATGGAGCAGAAGAGAAGAGAAGAAAACAGAAGGATAATTAGTTTGTGAATCGTTAAGTTAGAATTGTAATGCCTAGCACATTGTTTATTGGAGTTGGTTTTGTGGATAGTTGTCTGTGGCTTTGGCTTTGGTTTGATGGAAAACTACAAGGGGGCTGGGTGAGCTTCAGATTAATTACATCAGATTAAAAAAAAAGGACGAAATCACCCAAAAAAAAAATGCCCTCGGACGGAATCGAACCGGCAACCTCGTCATTGGTGTTCTTGCGTCGGTTTCAACTTTAAGTTACTAGTGACGCGCTCTACCATTGAGCTACGAGGGCTCTGGAATCTGATTGATTGATTTGGGAATATTAATTCTTGTATATAGACCAAATTGCAGCGTGGCCCTCCCGAGGCTAAGCGAAGGGGAAATCGCGGAAATACTCTCCGACTTCACCCCACTTATTACCCCACCATTAACATATCCAACGACATTGACATCGGCACCTAGATTCCGCCCAAGTGGAGACGAAAAGCCGTCGTAAGAGCACGAGTGTTTGCTTTATGTACAGCTATCTAGGATGAGTAATAGCCTAGAACAAGGTGAGGAGAGCTACTGTCCCTTATCCTGTCTTTAGTCATTCAACAAAAATGGTCTTTTTAAATTTTACAGATTTACCTGGTTAACATACAGCAATGAGGATCATACTGCCTAGGCAGCAGGTAAGGGTGTACGTAGAGCATATAGACTGACGACGAAGACTGACGACGAAGAATAGACCTCGAGGGAGGGGACTTGACTGGAGCCAAGGATATGGCGACCGCTAGCCTTCCTCGGTGTCAAGATAGGCGAATGAAAAAAGGATGAGAGTGGGCAACGATGGGTAATCTTTGGAATCTTCGACCAAAACCTCCGTTTGCTCGATTGCGCGGGCGAGTGTAATTTGACCAAGCGTACACGTCCATAGGCTAAGAGGCCATAAAGTAATATACACAAAAAAGAGAAGAGCCAAAGGACAAGGCTGGCGGCGTAGCGAAGCTAACTTTGTATACAATCTTACCGACTTTAGCCGAGCCGAAGCCAGAGACAAAATTCTTCATGACTCTTTATGATCATAAGGAATCCCTATAGCTCGAGTAGAATAACTTTATTAAAAAACGTAAGACTGGAAAAGACCAGAAATTTAGCCTGTTTTGAGCTATTACTCTTTCTAGACAACCTCTAGTACAATATTAGCTTTACGTTGAGCAAATACACCGTGCTCTTGTGAAATCTGCGCCATCAGATTCTCTCACAACATAAAGAAGAATGAAGAAGAATGACTTCAATTCTTCTCGAAATTCTAGGTCAATCTCACTGATTATTGTAGTTCACGGGAGAGAGTGGCCTTCATTATCGATGAAATAGGGGCAAGTCCTCATTCCGTGTGCCTCAACGAGTTTAATTTCTTACTTGCAATTATCTTGGTTCAATGTATTGATACACTCTCGGTCTTGTGACATGTCGCTTCCATTCCCCTTAACTCCAGACACCGCTCCCATTTCCTCTACCTCCGCCCAGTCTCCTTCCTTAACCTTCCAGCAGCTGTGGTAGGTGGAGGCTCTGGCCACGAAGAAGCCGCATCTTCCATTTCCTCTAAGAATGTCGTGCTATTATGCACACAGGTTCCTCCTAGCACAATTCTCACCCCAGGAGATGATGCATTAATAGACGATACGCTCTTTGCCTCCTCAAATGTCGCCCCTCCAATAATGAAGACCACAATATCTTGTGGCTTGTCTTTTGTGGACCCACCTCCTTCCACGAATGGGTATTGTTGATCCCGTAATCGCCCCTTAATGAGGTTTTGAAGTGTCAATTCTAGTCGCGGAGAATGTTGAGTATAGACATTCTCGACACCTTTAAGGCCCTTGAAACGTCCTGCCGCGCCGGAGAAGATGCCAGCTGATTCGAACATATCAGAAATGCCGCCAGAAGATTGTGCTTGCTGCAGAGAAGTATGGTAGATGAGAAGTTTCGCTACAAGGTCAACTTTCCGTTGAGGTACGTTGCCTGCGGCTCCTAATAGGTCGACCAACAAGGGCAGGGCATTTGAAGGATGTTTTTGGTATCGTAGAGAATATAGAGCAACAAGTCTTAGCTTCGCGTCAGCTGTGACAGTGGGTGATTGAATGAGTCTTTGGACGTTCTAACAGGCTGTTAGTATCTACGTATTAAAAGACGGGTAAGGAGAAGACTTACTTTTAGGTCTGTAGCATGATTGTCATTGCACGCTAGACTTTGTTCTACTTCACTGACTTCCAGCAAGGTTTCTGCCCCAACCTTTCTACTTAGTTCACCAACTAGAGTGACATGTTTGCTGACATTCCCCGATAGTTTTCGAAATTCAGGATAGTCCTCTATAAAACGCTTCATGTCCGCTATTGACTCAATGTTGGAACTGTTCTTTGTCTTCGATTGGTATTGCTCAACGTAATCTTTAATGTTTCCACCGAGATCGCCAAAATTGAGAAACATGTTCTTCTTGAAGAACGGATCTTGGTCCTGTGATAGGACAACTTCTTTCAATTCCGGTCGTATGTCAGGAACATCACTTAGATCTACTCGACCGTTCTGAATTCCTAAAAGTTCATGGACCATGGCTTGGTACGTCCACTGTGTCAATAGTGGTGTAATAGGGTCATCTCTCCTATCCAAAATGAGTAGAATAGGAGGTGTGTCAACCTTCCTGAAGTCAAACAACTGGTCCTCCTGTGTCATATGGTACCGGACCTCCGTTGCAAGTTTCTTGGCTAGTAAACTATTCTTTTCATACCGTATCAGTGGCTTCTTCTTGAGTGATAGCAGAACTCCAATCAGGCCTTCCGTTGACCTCTGCAGAGCGTCTGCATTCCACATATCTGGATTTGAATTCCATAACCTCTGTCTTGGGTACCCTATATCCAATGTGAACAAGTCCGGATTGACAACTAAGTAATCTGCGAAATGCTCCTGTACCGCCCTAACCACTTCATGGTCATCTGCTTCTGCCAAGCGCTCCAACGATGACTTCTTCACGATATTGCTGAAATATATGTTGTACTCTCCATACTTTGGGTCGCGAAATTCGTCAATGAGGAATTGTATCGAGTCTGCTGAAGGGCGGACAAAACATAGGCATTTCAGGTGTCGCATCTTCTCTCGGTTTTGGTTGTCTAATCGATCTATAAGGTAGACTTCATGATTGAGCAGCGCGGACTGCGTTATGGCTGTCGAGACAATTGACACAGTTTCGCTATCCAGCAGTAATATCTTCATCTTCGCAGCAGGCTGTCCTGATACACTGTCCCCTGCAGACACCATCTTTGAGATGTATCCCGACACTGCTTGTACCACGTCCATCGTGTCGATTCGTTTGTGACTTCAAGAGGCGCATATGTTGTCAAGGTCCACCTGATGTAGTCATCTCTTCAAGGAGTTTCAAGCGTTCGCCGAGTTTGATTTCGTCCCAACCCTCCTTCGAAATATGTCCTTCACTTTCTTCGTCGTCGCAAACGTCTGTAATTCGATCTTCTTTCGATAAGGTGGTAAATTTTCTTTAGGTAGAGCACTCAAGTACGTCGCAAGCTGGGCAAGGCTACATCACAAACTCCCTCAACACGGATCAGGCTGCGATCCCGGTGCCGAGGGTGGCTAGCGACGGCTTCATCCGCGTGCAAGCTGCTTGCAGCGTAGGTTTCTTGTACTTGCGACACAAACACAACCCTTGTACAAAATCAGGTTGGTAGCTAACAACCTTCGAATATTGAAGGTAGCCTTTCGCAGATGGAGCGACGATAGGATTACAATTACTCAACGACGACCTCGCAGCAATGTTGCCGTACATAAACACCCGTAAGGCATTTACCCTTCAGCCTTGGACAGCTCTTCTGACGTCAACATATAGCTTTTCAGTATGTGGCAGGAATTTTAGGAGCATCAACAGATGAGCGTAAGGGACTTCAATCGAGACTTTACCCTCTGTGCTGTCGCTGAATATTGCCAGTCAAGCTCATATTCTCTTTTCTTCTCTCATACCCGCTTGCTGGTGTTCTCAAACGGGTACCAGACTCGAAACCAGCACTAAAGAACCTCTTTACCATTGGGTCCGTACAAAAGTATTTTAGTAGGAGCCTCTTGCTGATCTAGTTCAGAGTTTCTACCTTTTATTTAGTTGGACTTTTCGACTTATGGGGCGGGGCAACGACACTGGCAATAAGTTCCATTGGAGCCTATTGCATTGCGAAATACATTGATGGGCCTTTTATGCCATGGATTGGCTTCGTCTTTTGTATGGGACATATGTCCGTTAACCAACTCGCTCGACAATTTGCCAACAATCCTGGGGCGGTGGATATAACTGGGGCGCAAATGATTTTGGTGGAGAAGCTCACGGCTTTCTGTTGGAACGTTGCGGACGGAAGATTGAAAGAGAGCGACTTGTCTGATTTCCAGAAGGAGAGAGCTATAAAAAAGCTACCAAGTTTACTCAACTTTGCTGGCTATGTTTTGTTCTTCCCCTCGCTCTTTGCTGGACCAGCATTCGATTATGTCGAGTATGAGAACTGGATCGAGACCACGATGTTCGAGGTACCTGCAGGAATAAATCCAGCCAACAAGCCGCCTACGAGAAAAAAGAGGAAGATACCTCGCAGTGGGACTCCTGCGACATGGAAAGCTGTCGCTGGACTGCTCTGGATTTTCACATTTTTGAAACTGTCTGGAATGTACAACACGGATTTGGTGATTGGGGATTCATACATGAGCTACGGATACGTCCGACGAATCTGGATTTTATATATGCTCGGAGTTACCAGTCGTCTCAAGTACTATGGCGTGTGGGCGTTGACCGAAGGTTCCTGCATTCTCTCTGGGCTTGGATACAAAGGTGTCGACCCAGCTACGGGAAAAGTCAGCTGGGATAGGTTGCAAAATGTTGATCCTTGGGGAGTTGAATCAGCACAAAATACTCGAGCATATCTTGGAAGCTGGAACATCAACACCAACAATTGGCTCCGTAACTACATGTACCTTCGAGTTACACCAAGAGGAAAGAAGCCAGGCTTCAGAGCAAGCATGGCCACTTTCACTACAAGTGCATTCTGGCATGGATTTTACCCGGGGTATTATCTCAGTTTCGTACTTGCGAGCTTTGTGCAGACAGCAGCAAAGAGTAAGCACCTCATTCTCACAATACTTTAAATACTGACATAGACTCAAGACTGCCGTCGCTACATTCGTCCCTTCTTCCTCGACCCCAAATCCAGCCAGCCAACCTCCCTCAAAATCTACTACGACATCGCATCTTGGTTAATAACGCAATTCACTTTCTCCTTTGTCACCGCACCCTTCGTCCTCCTCACCCTCCCCGCTTCCTTTCTAGTTTGGGCCCGCGTCTACTTTTATGGCGCAATTGCCACGGTCCTTGCCACAGCCTTCTTCAGCTCCCCCGCAAAAGGTCTCCTCATTCAGAAATTGAAAGCCCGCGCGGGGACTCCAGAACTACGCAAGAGCGCATCCCAGGAAAGTCTTTCTCATCATGAGCCAGTGCTTGGCTTGCCGGCCGAACCCCAGAAGGACCTTGAGGAGCTGGTGGGGGAGGTGAAGGCTGAGATGGAAGTTAGGAAACGGAAGGCGAGCCAGGGAAAGGTTAATACTGGTAAGGTAGGGTTGAGCTCTGGCTCTGGAATTAAGGCGTAAGGTTGAAGGGTTATTTATTGAGCGCATGGAAGGCACGGTGTGCTATGAGGCTTCTCGTGAGCTGGGCAAGTATTGAAAACAACCAAGGTACCAGGGTTTCTATTATCTGTCACCTCTCTCCACCTTGATCGAGATGTTAAAAAGCTATCAGAATCGGATAAGCAAGGATAGTGATTTGGTTCCACATTCGTCACTGCCCTCTCTACTCATGTACCCCTCCATCTCATCTTCCTGTTGCAGCAATTAATGTACCAGGCTTTCTGACTTTCTGTCACCATTCTTTCCCACTACCTCGCAATCTCGATTGATATATGACCAAAACATCAGAATCGGGTGAGCATGGATTAAATCGTATTCCAGATTATGCCGGCGTGTCCATACTGGTCGGTCTCACCCCTACACCTCCAGCTCCAAGTTTAATTCATACGAACCTGACCTTCAATATCATGTCTATCTCCTGTCATTTCTCTCTTTCCCCATACTTGCAATCTCGATCGAGAAGTTCAGAATCGGATTAGATTAGATAATGCTGACTAGGGTTCCACATTCGTCACTTTCATCTCATCTCTACCCCTCTATTCCTCATCTGATCTTCGACATCGCATAAACAACGCGCAAATTACCCGATTATCCCATACACACAGCCCCCCACCCCCGCCAATTCTCTACACTACCCTTCCTTTCCGAAATATCCAATCAGACGAAGTACAGAACATGTCAGTCTGCGCCGGATAAACTGCGATGTGCAGTCGATCTTCCGTGTTCTGTGCATTTTTTGTTGGACGAGGGGTCTATTCTATGCATGAATCTTGAATCCTGATCTAGGTTGTAAGGGCGCCTATCACGATCCATATCCATATTGTATTCATGATTTTCGCATAAACACCATTTATTAAATCTCCCAGGTGCAAGGGAGACGCGGAGGAGATTGGCAAATCGCATCACAAAGGGTATGGAAATGTGAAGATTTTAATTCTCCTATTTTCCGCGAGTGGAGGGCGTCTATCATCTCCATGCTATCGAGGATTATCTCTTATCCAATACGGTATCTGATCCATGCATACAAGGCACAAAAGCGGAAGAGCGTGCAATGATGGTATGTCGGGGGCAGGAAAGCTACCCCAGACGGAGCATCTCACTCTTTTGCTTCTTTCACACCCATCTTCTTCTCTGCCCTTGCCCTACAACCCTACAAGAGATGTCTTCCTCGTCCTTGCCCTCGCCCTCGTCCTTGCAAGCCACATCTCTACAATCGATAACCCTCAAGCAAGCCATGATACAATAATAGAAACTACCCCTCCTCAGGCCGTAGCCTACCTTGTCCACCACGCCATCAAAACTCAAAAGAGGCGGGAAAAAGTGACCACTCGCTACCAAACTTCCAGCTCCCCATCCCAGCCTCAATGTCAAGATTAGGACTTGGATATCATGCGCAGAGAATTGATTCGGTCACGTTCCTCAATTGAGGTGTTATTACACCTTGCACCAGACGTCGACAGTTTTTGTGCTCTTATATGGGAGGTGGGCTTGAATTGAAGTTTATGCGGAGGGATTTGAGTGGTTGGGAGATGTCAATTGACTCAGAAGTCCCTGAACTGAATTATGCTCGTGGTTACAAATCTGTAATCGAGCGCTTATCCTCACATTTGCAACTGCAGAATAACTCGGGAGGTAAATTATATCCACTAAAGGACAATAACATCCATCTTTCATTCATTAACACATTAAATGACTAAGTAATCTAATCTCCCCCATGTCAATTGCTCGCTCAGTGGCGGCGCTCAGCAAAAATGCTAGCTAGTATCAAAAGTACCCCGTCGCAATCAAAATGCTCAGCACTCTATATCAACAGATCTATAAACAATGATATCAAGAGATAATTTGAATAAACAAGAAAGGGTATAAAACTATTTTCCACCGCCGTGTCGTCTCCGCCAGTATCCAAAATAAGATAGAGCGGATGCGCTGCGTGAGAATCAAAGTAAACGAACATCACCGCGCCTTTTCGCTGCGTTCTGTTGTGTGTCGTCCATGCCATGAGTAATGCGTCTATTGTACAAGGTTGTGGGTGTTTTCCGTTCGTAGCCCCCTAAAAATTGGGGGATGGTCGCGGTCGTTATAGTGTAACAGATATATAGGAAATTCGGTTGGTATTGTATCAGTTGTAGATAACTGTTGTGTGTGTTGCTGTAGAAGCTGTTGAAATCTATATAGAAGGAATTGTTCGAAGAGAACTGTGTATATTCTCGTGATATGTTGGATAAAGAGAGGTATGAATCGAAGTGACATGGCGCAATCGTCGTAGCACAACTAGTAGGAGATTCGGTGATATGTAGAGAGAGCGTGTCGGCATAAAACCGTATCATGTTCTGCGCCATCCTTCTCTGATGGAAACGACCACCAGGATAACCTGAAATCGTTAGCGGGTTGGCTTTCGGAAAGGAGTTTGTAGACTTACGATAGCTGCAATTATTAAAAGCCCCACCAGAGACATCCATCGATTGAGATTCCGCCACCACCTGGCATTCTCGTATCGTTTCTCATCCACTGGCCCAAAACGCCTGTTGTAACTGTTCGCCACCTGATCCACGCTATCCAACTGGCTAGTGCTGTTTTCCACGTCCCGTTCTCGCATCTCTTGCACAGGATTTAGAGGTAATGGTAAAAACGCCGCAATCATCCAAGCTGCCGGATATATTAGCGAGGTATCAGGAGAAATAAGGTTGTGCAACTTACAAAATGGAAAAATAAATCCAATCACAAACATTACTATTTGTACATTTCGTCTGCCAAATGAGCTTCCATCGGCAGACCAGTTTACAGAAGGTGGATCCCACACGCTGTGTCGCGTAGCTCTTCTGTCCATCCGTAGATGGGGTGACCACACACTTGACATGCTCCAGGTTCTGAATCGTCGAGGTGTATAAGGGTCTTGATTATCGCCGTCTCGTAGAGGCGCAGGGTTGATTTGCAATGATCCGCTAGTTGAGGGTCTCGTATCTTGTCCTCTTCCTTCGCGAGGTCGCCTTCTTGGGCTGTATATACTCAATGGGAAATGATCGGTGTTTGGGGAACCACTACGAAATGAGCTTGCGCGACTGCCCATTGTAGATTCTGTGGAACTGCCAGGAGCTCCCAAATATCGGCGTTCCCCGCTTCCGTAGTACAATCTCGCCCAAGTGGGTATTGACGAGGTTGCAAGCATGCTGTTTGCCCTTGAGCTTGATGTTGATCGCATAGTGTTTGTGCGCCCATTATCAGACGAATTCACACTAAAGAATCCCGAGAGTCGTGTCCGTGAAGGTCGACTCCGAAGAGCTTGCATGTCTGTGATTCCATCTCCATACTCATCTTGATTCTCAACAAATTGAATCGACCCGCTGCTTTGGTGTCTTCTTGCGCCTCTCATAAAAGCAGGCTCCGGAGGATCTAGAGACTCGCTCCTCGCCTCCTCGAGAGCCAAAGAAGAGCTGATGCTCAACACCTGATGGCGGCTGCCACTCCGACTTGCTGTGCTTGGAAATCCACTGCTTCTGCGCCCACTGACTTCGCTCGCCCAATCCCGAGAATTCCGCCCTCCGGTTTCGCCCTCGGAAACCGAGAGCACAGTTGAAAGCTGTGAGCTCCATTGGTGAGGATGCTCGTTCATCTGTGACCGCGGTGGGTGATTGCCCGATGATGACGATTCCGCCCATGAACTCGATCCCGCCGACTGTTCGTTGAGGATGGGTAATTGGATGAGATTCCCAGTGCCAACAATTGCTCGAGATGCTTCCTGCTGACTTAGCACAGTAGTAATGGAAGTAAGAGAGCCAGTGCGAAGGGTTTCCCTTGATCTGGACTTGTAGTAACCAAAGTTCTCGTTTGATCGT
The DNA here is from genome assembly GCA_001414415.1 of Hymenoscyphus repandus. Classification (NCBI taxonomy): domain Eukaryota; kingdom Fungi; phylum Ascomycota; class Leotiomycetes; order Helotiales; family Helotiaceae; genus Hymenoscyphus; species Hymenoscyphus repandus. The sequence continues at coordinate 92,918 of LLCE01000141.1, forward strand.
GTTTTGCTCTTTGGTTTCAGAGGTGGGACAACCAAAGATTCGTGAGAATACTTCTGTTGCGGCGGCGACACAAGGTTGACAGATGATCCCGCCGGGGATGGATCGCCGTACAATTGGTAATTCTCGTTCTCGTTCTCCGAGATGGTCTCTGATCGAGCAGTATAAGGTCTGTGGATGACAGAAGAGGCGGTTGATGCGTTGGACGACGCTCCGATTATTTGATAGTTTGAATGTTCAGAAGGCTCTGACGATGGTCCAATTAGTTGATAGTTTGAAGAAGGCTCTGATGGAGGCTCCGAAGGTGCTTCGGAAGGAGGGCCAATTAATTGATAGTTAGAATCACTGGTCGAAGGCGGCGGAAGAGCAAGGTCGGAAGATGAAGCGAATGTGTTGTCATAAACTTTGTAGTTAGAATGCTCGGAGACTGATGTTGCGGCGGAGGTGGATGTCTGTGTGGACTGAAAGGAGAGTTTCGTCGAAAGATCGTGCGACGCCCCGGATGGCCTGTCAGAGCTTTCTGGGACTGGGGGCAGAGGGCTTTCGGATGTAACCTTTTGCTTGAGTTCTGGCGTTTTCGGGACTTTGCGAAGACCTCCCACAAGATGATAGTTCCAAGGCGAAGTACTGCTTATAGGATCGGCAGATATTGGTTGCTTACCCTCAGGAGATGGGGTTGCAGGCGTCGATGAGAGGCATGATTCTATAGAATTTGACCGACCTTTTGCATGACGCGCCTGTGACGCCAGCGAATCGTAGGAGCTGGTCTTTGAGAGGCCCAATATTGGGGATTGGAGGGTGGCGTCGGTGGATTGGGCCTCCTGGTCATCTTGGAGCAATGAGAAAGTCTTGTTGTCCCGGTGGATGTGCAGGCGCTTTTTGGCAGGGGGCTTGACCTTCGATATTGGAGATCCTGTATCAGAATCGCCATTTCCAGAAAGCTGAGGCGTTGTATGCGTTGAATGTGCTGGCAGGCCAGACGAACCACTCGAATTGCGGTGTAGTTGCGCTTGGGTGTTCGTTCGAAACTCGGTTGACCATGCAGGTGAGGTGAGATCCTTGCCCTTCCCCTTGTCGTTGTTCTTGGAGGGGCCAGCTTTGCCCGGGGCCAAGAGAATGTGCGAGGGGTGAGTCGGTAGAGGCGTCCGAGAATAAATGTCGTCGGAAAGCGCACCCAGAGCCAGTGAATCCAGGGGTCGTGATGGTGGCAGAGGGAGAGAGGTGAGAGAGGAGAGAGAAGCCGTCTGTCGAGTCTCTTGCCCTTGTTCCTCGATGCCTCCCAGTCCAAGGCCCGCCTGCTGGCCTGGTCCCGACGCGGCCGCGGTGCCCAGCAGCTGAGGGGGAGTACTTGGGACGAGACGGATGGCCGCGCGCGAGGTGTTGCTGCTCGCAAGACTCGTTTTCGAGGTGAAGATATTATCTGTGTCGTGGTGGTCGCTCGTGATGCCGGTACCGTGACTCTGACTCTGACTCTGACCCGGACCGGGTACACCTCCCAATCCCGCGATGCTTCTGGTCAGACTGTTTTGACTGCTGTTTGTGTTTGTGTTGCTGCTGTAACTCTTGAGGCTGTTGCTTTGCGAATCGCTGCGCTCGTGCAAAGGTCGTCGTGATGGAGACCCCTCTGACATGTTCTCGTTCCAGTGCTCGGCAGCCGGGTCGTTCCATGAGTGAGGTTTCTAGCTCTGAGTCGTACACGTAAAGGGCATTTCGATATCGGATGACAGTTAATGCGCTTTCTCGTATTGTGGGCCGGTATGGCAAATACAAGATGAGAATGAGCCTTTGCTATATAAGTGCTGCGATGATGCTGGTTCCGGGAAGATGAGATGGGATTTCAAGGGGGGCGAAGGGGCCTGGTCGTGAATGATTATAATAAGAATGCAGATAACTAATTAACGTAGAAGTCGTCTCGTCGTGAGTGTGGGTGGTGAGATGGGGGTGGTAGTAAATGCGTATGCGTTACGCGGTGGTGAGTTGAGAGAGAGAGAGAGTGCTCTCGTGAGGTAATGTGATGCGATTGCTGGAGGACTGGAATTAGAATGTCAAGATCAAACGTCGAAGAAGGGAATAAAGAAACAAAAGGAGGAAGAAGAGGCGGAGGGGTAAAAGAGAAAAGATGAAGCCGTGCAGGTGGCCTGGCTACCTTGGAGGAGGAGAGGGAATGCAGACCGCTGGTGCAATCTCTTGCGGCTGCACCTGTAAGTGGTGAGGCTTGAAATCCGCTATCCCAAAGTGACGCTGGATGGTCCGAATAGTACCAGGTGAAAGACCAGGTGAGCCGTTGGCTGTCAACGATAGAGCAAGGGGTTGACCAAGATATCCGCGTGGTCAGCGCAAGGCTAGCCACCTTTTCGACCTCCTCGACCTCCCCGTCCAGGGACTTTCTCTCTCGTCTCCGTTATTTTGCTGTAAACTGCTTGGTTTCTCCTCCACCCCATTCTGTTCCCGATGCTACCTTCAGGGGCGCCGTCGATGGTGTCCAGGTATCGCAGGCTCTGGTGCCAGCCGTCCCGATTTAGCGATAGCCTCATGCACCGGTCCTGCACCAGAAGCGCTTTGCAGGAAACTATTCGACGCGAAGATGCAGTAAGTGCAGCGGGCGAGGCAAGGGTTTATGAACACCAGGGAAATTGACTGAAAGAGAAATTTACAGTTTCACGAACAGCTGGCCAGCGCCTGATCGAACATTGTGGAGGCTCTCCCACTAGGAAATTCCTGTTCAGTTGAGGTTATCACCACGGAGGTATGAAGATCTCTGTTGATATAATGTTTGCTCGTATAGCCTCATAATCTATCGATAGCGATTAGCGACACGATTCAATTTTGATAAGAGGGCGAGGCCAACTCACGGATGACATAACCGGGACTCTGGGATCACCAAGGAGTCAAGGACACGAAATGGCCCAATTGGTTCTTTACAGCTGGCAGATATTTCTGCTTTTTCCCAGGTTCCCCAGGCCGTGCATAGAGACCCATCCAAATTTGTGAGCTTCTCATTTCCTTAAGTCTCCACAATCCCACAACGCATAAACCACGGCATCTGCTGGTAGACGCGCTCTTAGACGGACGCGTTTTGTGGTTGAAGAAATTCGCGCTCAGGGGTAGCTGCACTCAGCCGAGGCTGCCTTGTGAGGCTTGACAGGCTAAGAATGGCCTCCAAGTTGGTTGCATGCACGTGACTTGGCTACACCAGATTTGGGAAGAACTCACAGCAAGTCAATCCAAAAGTGGTCTCTCTTCGTCAGACCACCGGTTACTTTTGACTTTGTCCTCAGTACATGCACTTCTTCGTTGTTGTGTTTTGTCAACAGACACTTCTCAGCAATGAATTGACACGAAACATCGAAGCGCATGCAATGTAATGCACATGCAGACTGCAGTGAGAAATAGAGCGAGATTGACATTCCAAGAAGCCGCCACCAATACGAACCCAACTCTCCCGTAGCACCAACAACACAAAGACCACCCAAAACAATCAACATCAGCCAACCAATAATTGATTAGGTCCGCCTCACACTTACAACAAAGGGAGAGGAAGGGACATTTCATTATGGCTCCTACCGACTACTTCTCGCGTCTAAAGTCCAAGATCCTGGGTGCAAAGGGTCAGTTCTCCCGAGTGCCGGGCGGCTCTTGAATCTTCATTGCAGATATCCTCCCCACTTGAGACTTTCAAACTGACGCCCGACCAATGCAGAAGTGCCTGTCAAGCCAGCCATGAATACAAACACAGCTGTTGGCCTATTGGTAAGTCACCAAGTTATGCGTTTCAGGAGAGAGTTGATGCTGACCATCGAAGATTGCCTACACACTCATCTATGTGCTTCCTTTCTACATCTCCTCCACCACACGCCCCTCACCGAATCTGTCTCGGGATGCGCCGTCTGTCATTCGAGGTCGTATTGCCTCTGTAACCACCTCATGCATAATGTGCTCTATCTTCACCTTCGTCATCCTTTGTACGGTCGTTGAGAATGGCACTGCTATACAGGCTCTTCATGCGATGGGATGGTTTCCGATTGGCATTGTGGAAACGGCCAAGGCCCTCGGCTTGACTGCCGTCCTCTTCCTGGGTCCCCTCTTTGAGGCGGGAATCGTTCAAGGAGGGTGGAGGGATTGGATAAGGTTGCGGGGTCTTGATACACTCAGTGGGTGGATAGGTTATCGGAATATTGTTGCTGTACGTTGACCCCTCCTCTGAATGATGTTGAATATTGATATCCTCCTTAGGGACCAGTGACCGAGGAGGTCCTGTTTAGATCTGCCTCAGTGCCTCTCCTCCTACTTGCTCACACCTCGAATAAGACTACCATCTTTCTGACGCCAATTATCTTTGGCCTAGCACATGTGCACCACTTCTACGAGTTCCGAATTACCCACCCACACACTCCCCTTATTACCGCTCTCCTCCGTTCCTTATTGCAGTTCTCATACACAACTCTGTTCGGAGGTTACGCCACCTTTATATATTTGAGGACGGGCAGCCTACTATCCGTTATATTAGTTCACGCCTTCTGCAACTGGCAAGGGCTCCCACGATTCTGGGGTAGGTTGACAAATGATGGAGATACTATCATTGGCCCAGGTGTCGGAGACAAGAAGAGTGAAGATGCTAGTCCTAGTGCGAGTGATGGAAGTCTCGGCCTAGGTTGGACAGTTGCATACTACATCCTCCTGGTCATGGGTGCTACAGGATTCTACAAGCTGCTTTGGCTGTGGACAGAGAGTCCTTCGGCTCTGGTTGCATTCTAGAAGATTGAATGAGGGCACGGGCTGAACATAATGAAATAGCAGAGTAATGACTACGACATTCCAGGAAACAATATATCTATGACCTCACTAAAGACACCAATTGCCCAACGGTCTGATTAATATCTCGTTCTTCTTGAAATCTCCCATCTACATTGTTGGTGGTAGCGTTTCCTGATAGTCCTTGGTGATGTGTTCACAATACAAATATTTTGTATGGAGGATATGAAGCGAGTCTGCTAGGTGAGTTATCCCAAGTGTTCTAAGGTAGCACCAATGTCTGGTGGCCTTTATAGCACTAACGAATGACAGAAGATGCAATGACAGAGCACAAACTTTGACTCAACAGTACACACGTACTTTCGGACGCATGCTAAGTTCAGAATATCGTCTATTGTCTCTCCTTGTCAGTTTAGAAAACCACCAATTCATCTAAAGCTCGTGTCACGTGCAGGTTCGAAGATTGCTCAACCCCTTTTTTAGGGTTGCGCAAGATAGGGAGAGCAAGTCGACCATTCTTTCAACCAGGAGGAATAGAGTTCTATACCTTCCCCTTCAGACCTCGAGATCACATGTCAAGCGCATCGGGCACGAGGCTCGTCGTCAAGAAAGATCATCCTTTTTCCTTCAGATGCTACTCCTCTTCATTAACAAACATATACAAGTTACATTTCCCTCTTCAACCCTGGAAACTCACATACATACTCATCCTCCACGCACCACAAGCAGAAGGTCAAAAGTGTTGCATTCACATTTTTGCACCAACAGCATCATCTCCGCCACTATTTGTTGGTTGAAGGATCATCGAATATACCACACCTCTTTCTTTGACGTTAGTGCTGCCTTGCCTTGCATTCAGCGCTCAGGTACCACGAAACATTACTCACTTCTCATTGGTCTATTTCCGTCTTCAGCTCGGTGTTTGTTTCAGCAGTGCTGCTTATCCGCTATCGGTTAAGCGAGAGGCGCTAATCGGCCTGATCGAAGATCCTATCACGAAGGTGAGTCGACACCTCTACTTATATGGCGCAAAGCGCCTTATAACTTTGGTATAGGACAGCAGTTATGGACAACAAAGGAAGATGAGGAAAGGAAGGGGGGTATGAACTGTATTGTCTGATTTGTGAAAGAAAATAAAAGGTCGTATTAATTTATATTTTCAGTGTTTACGGTCCTGGCATGACCATTTCTCCGCTGTCGCCTAAGCGAGAGGCGCCAATCAGCCTTCACAACGGCCCTATCAGAACCTCGATATGAGCGTGTTGACCAACTTAAACCTCGTCGTTGTTTCAAGATGATATCCTTGGGCATAGAAATAGCCCCTTTCCTGCATCGAGGACAGTTGGACTACGGTAAACGGTCGAGTGAGAGAAGATTCATGACTGCATCTTCACATAGCATGGGTGAACACCATGAGAGGAGAAAACGTAAATACTGGCGAGTGCCACGGAGGTGAGGGCTGAGTTCCATTCAACTTCTTCGTTGTTGCTGTTGTTTTTTACCTTCCTTTCGGCTGTGCTCGATTATTTTTGTTGTTTGCCATTCCTTCCAACTTATCTTCATTCTCTCTTGAGGCTAGTTATATTTTACATTTCTTCCCACCTTCCAACACCAATAGGATCATCACGAAGAACCCAATTGTGTCCTTTGTCTTTCAGCCGAAGGAAATAGTTGCACACCGATACTTACCATATCTGGGTTAGGCACTGCCTGATTTCTGCTCAGGCTTCAATTTCGTGATCCTGTCGATATATTTATTCCTTCACGACGATTATTCAGCTCATCGCCAATTTTCCTACAGCAGCCTGTGGCTCTAACTCAACATCATTTGTCTGGAACACTTAAATTCAGGTCAACTCCGATACAATTTTTTTATTACAGTTCAATGAAACATTCATTTGCTGGTCAACATAGACAATCTTTTTTGCACAACAGTCACTCCTTACAAACAAAAGGCAGAGCCTTTGATTCACGGTAGCACCGATATATACACATTTCGCCAAGGCGCAAATCATCTTTCAAGAGTTATCACAAAAATTTCGACAAAACTAAAGCTTGAAGTCAAGATGAGAATCTCTCTTGCGCTGGCCTTGATTGCCTCTATCCTCTTTTCGGATGTTGCTTCTGCTGGAATACTCAAACGACATGTCGTCACAATTTCCAAGACCACTACAGTGCGAGTCCCTGGTACCAGAACTTCATGCACCACTGTTCAAGCCGGAAATGCTCAAGCTACAGGACCAAATGTGGTCATAAGCACAGTCACTATAGTTCCTCAAGCAGCTGTCAATACTGCTCCCAAGAGCACTGTTTCTGGCGTTCAGCCGGGATATGCAAGAAAATCTCCTCAAGCAGCAGAAATTCCGGGAGGAAATTCAGAGGGGCGAAGTTATACACGAAGCACCAGAACACGCACGAAGACAACTACTCTTGCTACGACTATGAAGATACTTCCATCCAATTCAAATACATCAGAGCAACTTTCTAGCATTCAACCACCACCAACACCTTCCAAATCAACAAGTCTATCTTCCAGTTCACCTCCAACCAGTAGCTCTCAGTCAAGCCCACCATCAGAAAAGCCATCAAGCACCACCTCGGCAGCACCTCCCCCAACTCAATCCCCTCCTCCACCCACCCCGTCAACTACAGGCACCCCCTTCCTCCGTGGCGTCAACCTTGGTGGATGGCTTTTACTCGAAAAATGGATGAACTCCGACCTCTTCAAAGGACCATTCGCAGACGCAAAGGACCAGTTTACATTCGATTCCACCAACGGCGCAGCAGCAGCTCTTGAAAATCACTGGTCAACTTTTTTCACTGAAGCAGATATTAAAACCATTGCCGCAACTGGTATCAATGCCCTCCGCATCCCCATCGGCTTCTGGGCATACGATAACGATAAGACGCCGTATATAAAAGGCGCCGATGCCTACCTCGAGAAAGCTATCGGCTGGGCAAGGAATGCGAATTTGAAAGTTTGGGTAGACTTGCACGGGACGCCAGGGAGTCAGAATGGCTTTGATCATTCCGGAAAAGCTGGAGATGTGAACTGGCAGCAAAAGTCGAATCTTGATCGCTCTATTTCGGTGCTGAAAACTATGGCAGCGAAGTACGGGGGTATGGAATACGCGGATGTGGTTGTGGGGTTGGAGTTAGTCAACGAGCCGATATCCTATGGGAATAATAAATTCTCTAAGACGCAGGATTGGACGAAAGACGCATATACCGCCGTCAGCGGTGCTACTGCTAACAAGAATATGAAAATTATAATGCACGATGCGTTCCAGGGCGCGGGGAAATGGATGGATGTCGCCAACACCATTAACAGCAGCGGACCGAAGAATTTCGGGATAGACTCGCATCTCTACCAGGTTTTCAACGATGAGGATAACAAACTCGACCAAAAAGGACATATCGCCAAAGCATGCTCCTGGTCGCAAAACCTTAAAGCTGCAAACGATCAATTCCCCGTTTACGTTGGCGAATGGAGTGCTGCGACGAACATCTGCGTTAACCCCGACGGTTCTACGACTGCGGGCACAAGCTGTGGAAAGGAAGGATGTCAGTGCCAGAGTGAGGATTTTGACAAATGGAACGAGGGGATGGTGGAGCAGGTACGACGATATGTCGAAGCACAACTGGATGTGTTCGAGAGCAGCACTTCTGGATACTTTGCTTGGTCTGCCAAAGGTCCTGGTGGTTGGGGGTTCTTGAACGGGATTAAGAGGGGGGTGGTGCCGAATCCGATTACGGAGAGGAGGTTTGGGGGGCAGTGTGGTGGGAAATAGGGGAGGGAGAGTATGGGTGAGGTTGGAGGGTTTTGGGATATAGGGTCCTAGGTTATACTTCTTGTGTTATTTTTGTATCATGGTTAGAGATAGGGAAGGGGTTATATTGGATTAGTTGTGTAGATACTCATGTTTCTTGTACATTATGTATATCCTCAGTCATTATAGATTAGGGGTAGCATTGGATAGACAAATGACCTCAACATTTACTCAAACCCTCCAATCATCCAAAATACTAACCATAAAAGCCCGTTCGAGACTTCCAAGTACAGCTATTCGTAAACAGGAATGATAGCAAAGGCTTATCATGACTGGTCGGATGCAGAAACTCGCACATCTTCAAAGTAGTGCTGACGTAGGAGCAGATCACAATTTATCACTTTCCATGGTGTGCATGTCGATTAAATGTCAGCCGGCTCTTTCTCTTAAAAAGTGGGACTCAGAACTACTGCATTGTCACGGGGCTAAGGGCTTCCTCGGAATGTTATTGACGTGTGTGAAATCATTTCCGGGGGATAAGTGGTGTGAAGCTAGTCTTCTGTTGTTTTGGTGATTTTATGTGATATGTGGTATGTGGTATATATCTTGGATCCAGGAAAAAAGTTAATATAAATAAGCAACCACTCTCTTAATTTCGGCATTAATATTAGGCGAGGGTTCGTCGTAGAGAAAGAGGGCTGTAAATACGCTTTAGTGATATGAAGGGTTTAGGAGGCGACAATTGGCGCGACACATGACTGGAAGCTGAAATGAAATGGAATAAGAATATACCAAAGGAGAGTGCCCGTTTGATCAATAAGCACAACCTATGTAGCTAATTCTCCTACTAAGTGTAGTTTGATTTATTAAAATCATTCTTGAGAAGAGGATGTGTAGACTGTTATGCTAGTTGGAACTAATATATCTAGTGGCTGTTTTACGTCTAGTAGGAGGGTAAGATATATTTGAAAGTAATGTAGCTACTAGCAATTATTGATAGAGACTTGCCCACTCGATGAAGCACTCTCGTATGCTATCTGCGAATACTGTTTTCGCTATTGCCTCGGCTTCTACAACATCTTTATACAATATCTGTTCAAACGAAAACCTCATTTACCTTGTTCAAAATCTTCTCTACGAATCGAACACCTACAAGAATACCATCTTCGTCAGCCAAATCTTCCTCGCTTCCAAATGCTTCGTTTCCAGTCTCCAGACAGTTGAGACATGCCAGGACAATGTCAGTATACATGTCACCCAACCTAGGTGGAAGGTCTCTTTTTGCTACATTCACCAAATGTTCCCTGATTCTGAGTGAAGCAATTGAATGCACCGTTTGAAAGTCTGCATCCGATAGGGGCATTCCAAGCGCTATTCCGGGAACCGGTGCGCTTGTTTTGATATCGTGTGGATACCAGACAAAAGACCGCCATAACCCAATTTCCAAAAGGCAGACCCCGAGACTATATATATCGTGCTGCATCACGTAGCGATCCTGAACGAAATTTCCTTGCCGCTGAGGATGCCGGTACAAATTCCGGTGCCAGGCTAGATCCCCAAGTAAATTAGTCTGAAAATTGGCGTTACGGAACTGACTGAAGCCCAGAAGAAAACTTGATCCTAGAGGGGAGGAATCATTTGGGAAAACTAAAATGTTTTCCGGTCGTACATTTTTGTGGACAAAGTCGCAGCTATGAATGTAGCTAACAGACCGAACCAGCTGCTTGGCCATATTAACGATTGCGCTTACGCTAACAGGTTTCTGCTCCAAGAGCAGCTGGCGGAGGCTGCTTGGTTGCAGACTATTCTGCGGTGCCTGGTATATCATGTCGATGGCTATAAGACGTTGGTTTTCATCTCGGTGCTTCAATATACCATGGCAGCGAAGAAGGCCAAATGTGTCTGGGTCAATTTGTTTAAGGATTCTCGCAAGATTTTCAACGTCTACTTTGACATGAGCAAAGTTCCCCGATGTTGAAATCACGGTTTCTGAGACTAGCAATTTGGTCGACCCCTTTCTTATAACAGCTTTGGCTCCAGAGAATGGTATAGCGCTCTCTGTTGCATCACAGAGTCCAGAAATGTCGAGATTGATGCTGACTCTGTCAACAATTGCATTGTTGTTCATTTTTCTAGGCCTAACGGCATTCCGAAGGGCATGTACATTGTCCAGTAGAATCGTATTATTGCCGGGGGTTGTTGCTTGCTCCTGTCTCGAATCACCAAGCGCCGAGTCAATGGTGACGCTACTCATACGTATTATGAGATACCAAGTTGGATCGAAGCGGCTCTCCCATGCGTCCAACTCAGCCACAAGCTCGTCCAGACTATCCTTGACCACAGTGTACTTGAGCTTTCTCGAGCTTCTCGATGCGAGTATCTCGATTCGAGAAGTGGCGAGCACAAGTTTTCCCTGAAGTTTTTGAAGCAAATCGAATTGACTTTGCGCAAAAGCACCCTCAAGTTGACCTGAAATCTTTTTGAGGAAGTTCAGCTGAACTTCAAGTTTCACCCAATGAGCTTCCATGAGGACCAGCTTCTCGTCGATACCTTCATCCGCAGTTCGGAATGCTCGATAAGTTTTTAAGGCTCTGTTTGCCAAACTGGAACAATGTTAATCCCGTTCACAAATGGCTCAACTTCCTGTTCTCACTTGATGGAGGCATCGACTCCCCCGACAATGGCGAGAATGAGCTCTGCCATAGCTTCAGGTACCTCTCAAGCCAGCCGCGATTAGAACCGAGAAGTAATACGCGCATGCGTGTCTAAGGACGTTAAGTGACTCAAGAGGCGCCGCCCGATGCAGGAACCACTGGGATATTTCATTTCTTAACACCAGACATTCGTCGACTGAGCAACATATCCATAGCCTCGTTCTGGTGCGCTCTCATGCGTTCCACCAGCTTCGATCAGCACCAAACTTCACCAATTGCATATCAAGGATTGCGCCACAATCGGGTGAAGTGCCTGGCTTTTTTGACGGCAGACTCACGAATATCGCAGCATTTTATAAATTCTTTTCTCTCCTTCCCAACTTATGCAACTTCTCTATCGTAAGCGGCTGCAGAAGAAACAGGACTGCTTTCATTGCTCGAGCCACGAGACGTTACCAGAGTTTGCCAGGCGTAATCCTGCGGTTCGGAACGAGCCGAAGGAACCCCCCTTTCCGCCCCCACCGGAACCGTCACCGCAATGCCACGAAAACCATCGGATTTCGTGCTTGACTCGAAATTGAAAACTCAATTTCTCTCTCGAGCAGTAAGACACACACGATATATCCAAGGGAATACATCCCGAGAGCGTCAGATTCAAGTGAAAGAAGTATGGGATCGCGAGTCGGACTTGGGGCGAGGTTCATATGGAGTGGTCCGTCTCGAGAGGCGACGATCAATATCAACTCCTAACCTCGAATTACCATGCAGACTCCGTGCTGTAAAAGAGATCCAGAAGACTGCCATGGGTGGCAGTAGTTGGGATTACATGAAAGAGTTAGAAATAATCGCTAAATTTTCACACTCCCGAGTAAGCCGACTTCTGTAAGCGTGGTGGGCTATGTAGTGATTTCGGATAGTACATCCCCTACTTTGTGCGCACTTATGGCTGGTTTGAGAACAAGGACCATGTTTTCATTACCATGGAGTACTTTCCCCTCGGGGATTTGCAGAAATTCATGAAATCCTCCCCACCATTTTCAGAGGAAGCAACGCGGCAAATTATTCGACAATTATTAGAAGGTATGCAGTTCATGCACGAGAGCAATTTTGCTCATCGAGATATCAAACCAGGTGTAGGTTGATATCCCCCCCCAAGTCGCTAACTGTTGCTGTATATTCTAACAGGGCCTTAGAACATACTAGTTGAGTCTAATACACCCGAGTGGCTAGTTAAGATTGCCGATTTCGGTATCAGCAAACAGGCGCGGGAAGGCGAAACGAGCCTCAGAACTCACGTTGGAACACTCATCTATATGGCTCCAGAAGTGATGGGGTTCTTATCTGGCAATGACCCAGCCGTTGCTTATTCTATTGCCATCGACATCTGGGCCATTGGAGTCATCGCATTTGAGCTGCTCTTCAAGCGACTTCCATTTAAGAATGTCTCTGATCTTACTTTCTACGTCCAGGGTAATAGGCCACTTGACCTTGAGGGGGTGAATCTTTCGGAAAGCTGTCAAGATTTCCTCCGTGGGTTGCTAATGCCAAACCCGGTGGATCGTCCAACAGCAGTTTCTGCGAGAAACCATCCGTGGATAGCCGAAGGCCTACCATCAGTAGAGATAGAAGACTCGTGAGTTCATTAACGTTCATAATGTTGCTTGGGTAAGTCTTATATTGAATAGGCTGTTCGTTGACGATTCTCCGATGGGACACTATGTTTCCCCACCTCATTTGGCAGCAACCCCTGCTTCCCTCGCTTGGTCCGACCTGCCCGCCGCGGAAGTAACAGACAGGCCTCTTACTACTTACCATGGCCCTCGGTTCGATGCCAGTGTTCTTATCCGTAACTTTCAAGACTTGTCACTAGAAGCAGTATGTCTAACTTGACTGGACGAGCAAGAGCTCTCGGTAACTGACCAGTCTACAGACAAAATATTACATTTTGAGATCAGATAATGAGTTTGATATAGAATCAAGCGTTGCTCATGGAGTCTGGACATCAAGCCAACGGGTCAATAAAATCCTCGACAAAGGTTTCTCGAGAGCTAATGGCCGTGTCATTTTGATTTTCTCAGTTATCAAGAGGCAAGTTTTCCTATTCAATGTCTTTTCGCCAGATAGCAACAGTATTGATATTCAGATCACTAACGCTGTTGTAGTCGTAAGCTCTGTGGAGTCGCTCAGATGACGAGCCCATTGGATTGGGAAAACACAGATGATCACTGGCTCGAGGATTCTTGGCGCGGGTAAGTTGGTTCCGTCATCCAACGAAAATTGATCCAGTCAACTAAAGGTTCATGTAGGAGGTTTACTGTTGATTGGATTTGTTTGACAGAAGTATCTTATGATAAAGTAAAGACTATTCCTGTTTCGCAGAAAAGTCCTGGCTTTCGTGCTATTGCCTGCTATGATGGAACCGAGGTTTCTGCCACATCGGGATATGAGCTTTTGAAAGCATTCTCCTCCGAGGAGCGAGAAGTGATAGCTAGGAGAGCTAGCCTATCTGATGCTATGAGTCTGGATGACCCAGCAGGTTCTCTGTAGCTGGAAAGCATTGGGGTACTTGCTAGGCCTTGTGACTTCACGGGAGATATCTACGTTGACTGTAGGAATACGAGTTGGTTGAGAAGAATTGCGGGTCTTCTCCTACATTGGATTTGCTCTGGATGAGAAACAAGATTCCGGACAGCTAAAAAAGCGCAAGCAAGAATGGTTGCCACGTGCTATTGAAAGTCTTGTCGGATAGAGAAACGACAAATTATGTAAGTCTTGTAGCCGAGAGTAGATTACGCTATACCACTGTTGTTAGTATAAATATCAGCGTGAATGTCATCTGCTTCACTCTGCTCCAAAAAAGGAGAAAGATTATCGACCACAAAAGCAAATTCAACAGAAAAGTGCAACTAGACAATAAAATCAAATCAGACAGAGCATTTTGAAAATTTGCCAAAAGCAATATTCCCGTTACGCATCCACGATACTGTAGTGAGGTTTCCGTGCGATACGAATTTCGAGACTTCATCCCCAGTCACACATTTCCACATAACTACTTCCTGCGACTCGTCGCAGCTGACTACTAATCGCCCATTTATATCGCCGATACCGACCGTGTTAACAGCTAGAAGCTCCATACTTGCTCCATGTTGAGAAAAGTGATCGATACTCAGCGTATCGTACTGAGCCCATACTATGGAGCTCCCTAGGATACATAGAAACATAGATGTTGTAGCAGCACATGGTATGAAATCGAAATTTCTCCGCGCTTAGATTTTAGTCGTAGGATCTTTTATAATCATCCAACTGGAAGGAGTACTGTTATTTTAAGAGGACATGGTGATGAGAACTCCATTCGATATGTCGCGTAAATGCTGCCACCCCGCACGATTGTTGAAAAGTCAAATAGACATGTGGACAAAATATGTTGAGAATTAATGTCGCTATTTTTTGGTGGGGCTCCATTCAGCTGAAATATCTTTCTTGAAGCATGCGGTGGCGATTGGGTTGTGGTGGTGTAGTAGAGGCAGCGGGATTCTGTTACTGCCAGCTTTACCTGTGTACTTTAACGATTGATACCTAAGTTTCCACCGTATTCAGGTTCTTACTTTACGATTATGGTTCAGGTATTAAAGCTCATGTAATTCTTACATAGGCTAGAGCTTGATATTACAGTTCACGTCTATTATTACCGAGACTGGATAAACCCCCTTTTTGTATGTTTGGCTTTTAAGCGAATCTATCTTGTGTTTAGAGGAATATTCTGAGATACTTTCAAATCTAATACATTATTCTCAGCCCTAGACAGACAATCTGATTCTAATAGCCAAAATTAAAAGAGAGGCCAAAGAGCCCTTCTTTTCCTTTCTAGCTATTAAGCGCATATAAGTTAAAGATAACCTATTTATCTAGACTCAAATCGAGAACTTTTATTATAGATTAAAGATATAATCTAAGTCACCTGTGCTCGACTGTGCAAGATATTCCAAGTGCCCACTAAGACCGTCACAAGATAAACACTGTCCAAAGAAGAGGCATTTCCAATCCCTTTTCAACGCAGTACGAATCCCTCCAACCTCCTCCTCCCTTCATCTAACTGCCTAATAGCCTTCCCAAACATAAATCCATTGACATATGCATCCCCCACAAACGCACACTCCCTTCCCCTCCCTCTACTCCCTTCCCCCCTATACCTCTCCTTCCCCTTCCCGCTCCCAACCCCACTCCCCATATC
>LLCE01000142.1:0-105151 GCA_001414415.1 Hymenoscyphus repandus
CCCCCCCCCCCCCCCCCCCCCCCGTTCTACACCTACCTTTTTCATCAAAATTCAGACGTATCACACAGATCTGACCTTTAAGAATAAGCCGAGAAGTAGGAGATCTAAGAATATCTCGCCGAAAGGGGAAAGAGCTTTACTACGGATAGCCACAGATGATACTAGAATGACCATTAAATCACTAGTAACACCGTCGAAATCAGGTGCGCAACTTAGCCACCACACAATCACTAGGGTCCTTAAGTCCAACGGAAAAGCAAAGCGTCAGCTTTGCAAGAAACCCTACCTTACTTCGCTTCATCGACTTGGGCGGCGTAGCGATTGCAGGGCCGAGTAAGCCATGAAAAGGGATAACAGAAAGGTATGGTAGAGTGATGAGGTTACCGTTGAAGTAGGAAGAGACCTACAGACTTTCTAGGCTACTAGAGGAGTAATTATGGAGGAGGAATACGTGGCAAAGAGTTTGAGAACTACTCTGATAATCAGGACAACTATAGGTGTAGAGAATAGGCCCTTGTATATTTGTTCCGAAGGGGAGAATATAGCAGCAGAAGGGTGTAATTGGGTCTTTCGAACTTACTTCTTCACATTCTATAATATGATGAGAAGGGACTGCAGCAAGGTAGTCATACAAGAGGATAGCACTCCCTGATATACGGCGAATATAATTACACGTCATTTAGTGAACAAGAGGGCTAACTCAAATAAAATGGTCTCCACAGTCGCAGGGTCTTAATCCAATCAAGAATTTGTGAAATTATATGAAGGATATAATATAAAATAGGGTCAGAAACGCCACTGAAATGAGGCAAGCTTTGAAGGAGTCCTGGTCATAAACCGACGGCGCATTTCTCGTAAAGTCATACGACTCTGTCCTACGAAGGTGGAATCCATGCCTTAACAAGTGAGGGTCAGCTAAGTACGAAAACGCTAGCAATTAAGCATATTCACGTGAAAAACAGTTTAGCGACCCCGATTGTACAACTTCTATTTTGGAAGCTATTAAATGTAGGATATCAGATAAAATACTAGAATTTAAACCATACAAATAAATCAGTAATAGATAATCAGAATAATTTAGGACAATTATTTATAATTAATTTAGTAAATCAAGTTAGATAGAACAACATGGTTTTAATTGAATGTGAATTATAATTTCTCATAATACTCGCATTTAGGTGGACGAGTTGAGTGAATTTGGCGGTGTGGATAAGATTGCTTGCGTGTTGGGTTGAGATTTGAAAGACATAATTTGACTCGTGAAGAATTTCGATAAAAGTTCGCATTATAATCATGAAATTACAAAGCATAGGCTATTGATGAAAGAAATTATGATAAGCGTACGCGCATTAACTCTGGTCTATGAGCTACAGGTGAGATGAACGAGCTTAAGTCATTGTTGATCAAAAAGGACTCGCTAGCTGCGCTTGCCACAAGTGGGTGCCAGCATGATGCTAGGAAGCATATCAGGGCCAGCACAGACATCCTGATAGGCGAATGGCAGCATCCTATTTGTTGATGCCCGAGTATGTAATTTTTATCGCAACGAGTGACATGCACATCCCAAATGACTAAAGATATGCGAGGTAAGGTCGAGGTAATTCCTTGATCGTTGCTCACCGACAAAACGATTCACTTGATAGTCGAGTGGAGAGGCCATCCTTGGCGGCTCTACTTGATATATTGCTCCCGTCTTCAAGTTCTCCCAGAAAAGCGTCGTCTCACTTGAAAATGTCGCGAGTTCACTTAACAGTTAGCATGCAGCACACCAACTTTGGTATCTCATTGCCAGTACTAAGCATCGAGACAGCGACTCACACGGGAAGAGGATATCATGTTAGTGGGTTCCACCCTTCAAGTATTGTAGCACTTAGTAAAAAGGGCTCGGACGTCAAAAAGGGAGAGCGATCCGATCTGAAATTCAATGTCAACGTCAAAAAACATCTCTAGCTCTAGTAGTTAATACCACGAAGCACCTTCCACATCTTGAATGGACTTCGGATAATGGAATGGGTAGACATTTCTTTTACCTTCCACAAGCGACAAAGCTCCATTGTGATAGTATTTAACAATTAGAACAGGCACGCTTCCATTAGTGATCGGCACGTTAGCGACCTACTTCCTTCACAGAAGTAGAAACAAGTCCAAATCGAACACAAGATCAGCAATCAGGAACCCAGGAAGTCGGAAGCACTCGAGCGGTCACCTTGTCTCATCGCGGTTGAGTGAGAGTCGGGACTCTCGAAGAGGTCATCGCTATCAGGGTAGATATGAGACCGAAGAAAGTGATGAAGACGATCAACATAAGGACGATCGAACGGGCAATTACATCAGCAAAACTAGCCGTTAAACGCGACTATGAGAACGTAAATTGCTTGTACACGACGCAGCAGGCCAAAATTTCCGGAAAGATGCGTCGTAATGAGACGAGTAGTCGCAAATATGGGGCTTATTGTAACCTCTTTGGTGGCAACGGCCCAAAGTAAGACGCTCGAAGATGAAAATCAATGCTCTAGCGTTGGGAGTACACACCTCTCCAGTTGGTCGAGTACGAGAACTTGATCAAACGAAGACGTGCTGAGAGTGTGAGGGGAATGTGGTTCCGGGGAGCTTTGAGAATCCGCCTTGAGCTCAGAATTGCTCAGATGTTCGTCAACAGTGGGCTGGCGCTCGATGGTTACAGGCTGAATTCATTGTGGCTCGTGATAATTGGTTAGAGATTTTAGTGCTGGGTGCATCGTTTTGAACTGGTGATTTTTGGGCAATTGACATCATTGACGTTGTTGATAGCACGTACTTCTCGAACCCCATCGATGAGGAAGTTGATACTAACTAAGACGATGGTGAGCTTGGTGGGAGCAAATGCTAAATGGCGGGGTCCTATACCCTAGTCTACTCGCTAATTTCGGCGCCGGGCCGTGCCTTTCTGTTGCATCACTCGAACTTCTACGGAGGTTCTCGAGTACAATTCATCCTCGACACAATCTCTACTCCGTCCCTTTCTAATCGCCCCTTTTGCGTGCTAATTCTTGTCTGCTTATGCCCAATATAAAGCTTGCTTTTGTAGCTTGTAGCTTCAATTGAAAGCACCTCTTTCCGAAACATTCGCATAGCCTCAGCCTTGTATTGGCAACCAATTCGAGTCCACTCATATCACCTCCACGGCTTCCCTTCTGCGAGAAACAGCTAGTTACAAAGAAAAAGGCAATGGAATGAACTTCTATTCTCTGTTACGGTTAGTCTCGTTTGTAAACAAATCTCTTGAATTGCGACCGCCGCCCGGCAATACATGACCGTCTTGCGCCCAAGCATCTACACCCACCTCCACGAGTTCAAGGACTTTCGATCTGCAGGGTTGGGGCTATTGCGATAGCATTGCCCATTTAGTCTTGGTATTGTTTGCTACCAATAATCTCCTACCTGCCATGTAATTATATGGGCGCCCATTTCCCTCACAGATTATCGCTGACTAGTTGCAGTGACCAGCAGCCTTCAAATTCCCGGTGATCCAGCTCGATAGCCTCATCATATCTATACACGTGGTCGTGACTTCAATCAAAACTTCCTTCGTTCTCAGGCCTACCTCATCCGAGGTCTTCCACATGCGAAAATGGTCCCAAGAGCTGGGCCAGCAGCCTTCGAGCAGAAGACGAACAATTCAACCAAGGGGGCATCTGATCAGATCAAGGAGAGCATTCGGGTAGAAGTCAGGCTAGCGGTAGAAGACTTGACTAGATTATGGGATCTGCGTCTAGAAATGCCCCCAGACAATCAGTCACCCAGCAAGAGGGGAAAGCTAACAACACCTGAGGATCAGTGTGTTTCAATGATCAAGGCTCTTACTTACAAAAAACTGCACTTTGAGCCTCTTAGAGCCTTCGGACAAAGAGCGAGCTCGCTCTGGTCAGGATGGGTGCTAAAACCAATAGCAGAGCGCGGTATTGTTCCAGATGTGGGTCGCAATAATGTGCATCCAGTCACTGACGGCGAAAGAAAGCAATTGTTGGCTCTCTTGCTTGAAATTCTGGAGCCTGCCTATCGGGATTTTTGCAAGAAGAACCAACAGCGAGTGTTCACCAGAACGCTTAGCAACCAAAGTGCTTCGGACGTCGTCAATGATAGCCCTATTCCTTTCCCTCTTGCTAGCGCGAATTTAGACCCAAATAAAAGGTCTCGGGAAGAGCACATATTAGACGCTCCAGCTCTACTGACCATGAAAAGGCCCAAGTCGGACTCGATACTAGTATCAACGTCAAGAGTCTCGAACGAAATGCTTTCCCCTGTCAGAGATAGGCCGCTTGCGCCAGAGTCTCAGGGCTGGCGAAGTGTAAATACAAGTTTCAAGTCAGCGGTGCAGTCCAGTATATTTTCTTATTCAAATCCATCCTTTGGTCAAGCTGAGCCTGCAAATACCCAGGAGACCATACCAGATCTTGTTGGCCTTGATATTGATGGATCAACTCAGCCTTTCGTAGCCCAAGCAGTCTCTCCGTTTGATGCTAAGACGATGGCAATCAAGGCCTCCGGGATGGAAGCTGAGGCGTCTGAAACGAAGCTTAGCTCTGATTATGGAGCAGGTAGTAGTTTTGAAGATGCGATTACAGCCGCCGCCGACGTAAATGGTCCCCTTTCTGAGATTGAGATGACTACCAAGCGAGTTGACGACGATCTATCACAGGACCTCATTGATTGTGGAATTCTAAGCCAATCAACAGTGTTGACCGACATGGATATGCTGCAAGAGCGTTTATCGACTGTGTTCCGTATGTATACTTTACTTGTTCAGATAGTATGCATTGACAAATGATACAGCAATAATCCCAGATAGCCTCTCATTTGCGCCACTTCAAATCATCTACGAAATCACACGAATCTTTACATTTACAGGTGTCGCTATATCAGATGCCACATTTCCCGATATGACATCGAATTATACGGACTATAATGAACTGTGGTCCTTTCTTCGTAACATGCCTCAACTACAAGGAAAGGTTTTTCCGCCGAAGAGCGAAAAGGCTGCGTGGGAGGCAGCAAATCGAGACTTTACTTCTAATCTTTCTGGGGTTGTCCTCAGTGGGTCGCTCACGTATAATCTATCGGTTGAAACTGGGCCTCTGTTCGACTTTAGACTTAAGCCAATGTCGCTAGATAAACGGCATCGGCTCTCGAGAAGGTTTGGTGATGATCGATTCTTCGAGATGGACATGCCCCATCTGAAGGGAGACAAACTGCCGAAGCTGATTCAAGGAGAGCTCGGACACACCGCACTTCTCAAATGGTTAGTTGATGGCCCACACAAGCTTTTTGGGAGGATTTGGAGGCCATTCCATTGCAAAACTAAAGAAAGAAAGGAAAAAAGAGAAAGGACAAAGGACAAGAAGGCCGCAAAGAAGGGAACTGATCCTGCTCATTGTCTTTATTTCTTTGCGGTATGTGGAAATGGTATTTCACCTGCCTATGAATGCCATGATCAGCAGAAGTCCATGGAAGTACATGAGCTGCTAGACAACATCAGGCTGACCCGAAAAAACAAAAATGAATCATTTCTCAAACTATTTACTCGGACATCTCTTGGTATATTTTCTCCCTCGTGGCGCTAGAGGCCAATTAACTGACAGATGGTAGCGGTTTCGAGAAACATTGCTACAATCACCCTCCCCCGTTCCCAAATTCGCTATAGGTCAGACATCAAGTTAAACAATGAAGTCATGACAGAGGGAGCAGGTCGAATGTCCCCCGCAATGGCTCAAGAAGTGATAAGAGTTCTTGGGCTATCTTACCCTGCTAGTGGCTTTCAAGGCAGAATAGGAGAAGCAAAGGGCTTCTGGAGTGTTGACCACAGCGATCAGACTCGCGAGCTCTGGATTGAGGTGTGTCGATCACAATGCAAATGGGAGCGGAGTAAGAATAAAAGCGACGACCACTTCGACCACGGGCCCCACAATCGCACTTTTGAGGTTCTCAAGCCCTCAGGGCCTCTGAAATCTGCCGATCTCAATCTTCAATTTCTCCCTCTGCTCATTGACAGGGCCAAGAACCCGGACGCTATGAAGTTCTCGCTTAGATCTCTTCTCGAAAAAGGGCTGAGTACAGAACTAGCCACTCTTCGAACATCAATGGATGATGCTGCTTCTTTGCGAAAGTGGATACAGGAGAATTATCCAAATACAAGTGAACGACTTCGTCGCGGCGAGGTCTTCTACGAAGGGGGAATGCCAGTGTTTACAGACGAGAAATTAATCATGATGTTGGACGGAGGTTTTGACATTCGGAAGCTTAAATATGCGGCTGACTTGTGCAAGAAACTCTTCAAGACTAAATGTGATGAACTGAAGGAACGCCTGAATATTACCATTGGGAAGTCGACTTATGCTTATATGGTGCCGGATTTCGCAGGTGTGCTGGAATCCGATGAGATATACATGGACTTTTCGGGTTTCATAGACAATACTTCTGGAGTCTCTGGCGTTCTTCTTCATGGACAAGATGTACTTGTAGCAAGATCGCCGGCACATTTCGTTAGCGACATTCAGAAAGTGAAAGCTGTCGCCAAGGTGGAACTGATTGGGCTAAAAGACGTCATCATTTTTCCTACCAAGGGAAATCCATCGCTTGCAGCAAAGCTGTCTGGTGGGGATTACGACGGCGATCTGGCCTGGGTCTGTTGGGAGCCAGCTATCGTGGACAATTTTGTGACTGCAGATGTCCCCGAAATCCCAGATTTGGTTGCAGAGGGATTTATCAAGAAGGATTCCACTAAGTATGAGTCTCTCGCCGCAGATTTGATGGCTCCTTCTGAACGAGTCTCTCATTTCTTGCAGAAGTCATTCAGCTTCAACATGCAACCAAACCTGCTTGGAATATGCACTTCATGGAAAGAGACGTTCTGCTACAATGACGGCAGTGTTGCCTCATTAGAAGCCACTAAGATCAGCGCGCTCCTCAGTTCGCTCGTTGATCAGGCCAAACAAGGCTACACATTCGACGATAGTGATTGGGCTCGCTTCAAGGAATCTCTTGCAAGGCCCAACAAGGTCCTTATGTATAAGCCTGAGTACAAACAGGACAACCCGAATCTGACCAATAAATCCGACCACGTTGTCGACCACTTGATGTATATTGCTAAAATCAAGGTTGATTCCTCGCTCGAAGAGTTCGAAAATATTTTACCAAAGAATGTACCTCAATGGGATGACGATCTTGCGGCATGCAATCAATGGGGGCAAATAGAGAGCGGTACCTTCAAAGATTGGCGATCACTTCTTTCAGATCTTAATCAGGATCTGGAAGAATTAACCAAGTCTTGGTCGGCGGCTTGGATGATGAAAAGGCAAATAGAAACACCTGAGTTTGCACCAATTCTTTTGTCACATTACGAGAAGTATGAAAAGATTCAGCCGCATACCGAAACAGTACTCTCGCGTTCCCTTGTTGCCAATTACGCTAGTCCTGAGCTTTCGCAGTGGTCTCTACTGAAAGCATCGGCACTGTTTGTATTTTATCGCGATAAAACCAGCAAATTCCCCTGGTACATGGCTGGGAGACAGCTGGTTCACATGAAGGCGAACAAGAAAGGGTCGGTGAATGCTTCACACTCTGTCGTACCCAGAATTTACGTGTGCTACAAGACGAACAATAGTCTCATTAAGCAATTGACGGGCGTGGGGAATGATCTTGTCGATAATGTTGGGATGGGGAGTGTGGACGAAATCGAAGAGACACAGCAGGATTGTTGATTCACTCCACGAACTTTGGAAAGAGAATTAAAAAATTTATCCTGCGATTTTTGCAAGAAATCCGTCAGAAGGCAGGCTTCCTAGGTGGAAAGAGAAACAAGTGATACTTGAGCTGCTAGAGCTCGCTTTTGCAACATAAAAGCTGCTTAACGTGCTAAGCCATGATCACTGTTATTAATGACAATCCAACTTAGCATAAATTTGATAGGATACAGGAAAGGGGAAAGTCTAAAGAAAGATTTTGGGGTGGATTCGTGGTTTTTGATGTTGCGCTTATTTACTCTTCTCGGTTTGGGAATTATTAAGATACCCTATACATATACCATATACCTTTATTTCATTGGGTTGCCATGGGAGGAGTTTTCGCGGGACTGGCCGTCTTTCTAGGGATTTAAAGTTATAGGTATATTTGTCCCATTCGACACCGATGTCTTCCAGCGATGCCTTCCAACGTCACTCTTTTGATTCTATAGAAGTTTGACGGTTTGATATTGCGTGTTTCGTCCGTCTCCTTGTCGTCATGGCAATAGAGAAGGAAATTCATAAATTCTAGTCAGACGGTTGTACTTTCCCATCAAGTGGGTAGAGAGGCGCTGATGCAAGAATAGGGGGGCCATCATATCTGACAAATCACGGAGCTGGTGTGGCTCAAGGTAGCTTATACCTCCTTTACCACACCACAATGAAACGTCCCTTCTTGAGGCCTTCAGCCTCGTTGACCGTCAGTCTCTTCTCTCGCGGTCTAGCTAACATTCGTTATATCCTGTCTTCGATTGATCATCATCAATTTACTGTACAGATAGAGTGTAGAATTTAGCGGCGTTTGCTACTATCAGCATCCGAGCCCTTTCCCAAATCCAAGATTCTATCAAGAGCGGAAGCACAGATCTAGAGATGACACAAAACTCCACCACTTCTCACCAAAAATATTTGCATCGTAAGTCAACCTCAATGCCCAAATCTTATGCTCGATCGAGAAAGGACAGTACTCCAGACGAGCATCTCTCTATATTCAATTGAGAGTGCCGCTTCACAGGCAATAGTGGAACATACAGAAGCATTGATGAACGAGTATAACGAGACGCTTGTACGTTTGAAAAAGGCCCGTCACAACTTAAGTAAAGATTCTATCTAGTTCGCTCTTGAACACTAACGTAATTATAAAAATTGGCAGGCAAGATCAAAGCGCTTTCTTCAAGGGAATGAAATCCAAATTAGCAGCTGAGGGACTTCGATTGTTCTGGCGAAGAGAAGATATGCAAAAGTATGAGAAAATTCTTGACAGTCAAATATTCAAGATTACATTTTGCTTACCATGATGATAAGCTGAGAAGTTGAGAATGCAGAGGATCGCATTCCACAAGACTGATTATGCCAGAATTGATACAAAGCTCGACTTAAAAGGCACACAAGCACTAACATCACATGAGGTTGACAAGGTCTCCCCTGAACTTACCCAGATACAGTCTCCTATTCATCAAGTCATCCAACACATATCGTTCCTGAATCGACCCGGGAATTCAAAGCGATGCGCATATTGCCATAAGACCGAGAGAAATCAGGCTTCAGAGATGAGCTTAAGGGATATTGCACTAGACCATTCGTCCCCCCTTGGAGTGCTAAAATTCCATACAGAAGATAGCACGTTTTCTAGCCGACAGCGCCACAAGGATAGAATACAGAAAATAAATTGGGTCAATAGCAGGCCCTTTCCGCTTAGTGCCACGATAATTGGTCTCTCGATACATGGTAGAGCTTGATATGGCATGGTCGCAATCGAATAGATCTACATTACAAATTAGTCGGAATCCTCGGTGCCGAAGATTATGTATGATTGCATGGGGCTCAATAACTAGTATTTTGACTGTTACTACATCCCGCAGCACCTTATACTCTATCTCGTTGCTTCTAGAAAGTTGCTCGACTCGGGCGAGGTAGGTCTTGATAATTTATTCTTTTGATATAGCGACTGTTTGATAATTATTGAGGTACGTACCCCTATTTCTTATAGAATGGAGTAAATCGGCTTAATTATTAATATAGGGAGCAATGAGTATCGGTGGGAATAAAAATGTCTCCTGCATTAACGAGCATTATAGTCTATACGCGCTGCTCATTAAGTGAGGCGCAGAAGTTAGATTCAGGTAAGCATATTTATGGATTATAGATATCTTGGTGATTATCTTTAAATAATAGATAGTTCAAAGAGTATGAGAAAGTTCGTTGGCGTTCAGTGGGGGCCTGGATTTACAACCCCAACGGCGAGTAGTTAAGTTTGCTGTTTCAAGTTCTGAGGAATATATCTATCAGACGAGTCCTAATATCATCCTCCCAAGTCGAAATGTCTCCTGGGATATAATTTCAGAATAGTACTGTTATTTTTTCACCTTGTGACCAGTATAGGCTGATATATAGCTTTTCGCATCACTTCCACCTACTGTTTCAACCAAACTTCTCTAGTTTTACTAGAAACGAGTACCTAGAGTTTATGAATATTTTAATATTAAAAATTCAAATAATGCATTAATTTTATTTATTTTTACCCACTTTCAAGATGCTTAAAAGCCGTTGCTGATCTAAGCGACCAGAATCTGGGGTCCAATATTAGGTGGAGATTTGATTTTGTTTTAAGGGGTATTTATGAGGAGATAGCATCTAAACAACAAGATGAAACCAGCCAAGTTCGAATGCAATATAGCTCTAGCTACGAAACTTATTGCTTCACTCATGCCATACCAAACTATGGCAACGCTGATATGGTGCACTCACTCCATTAATCGGGCTTAAAGTTTGACGTGGATATCATTTTCTCGAGCACTATCATGGCAAGAGATAGAAATATATTAAACGGGCTTCTCAAAGTTTCCAAGATTGTTCCTCTCAAGCTTTCAGCCAATGGTCCAAGATGGTTGATTCTGGCTTATATTCAAGAACAACCTAAAGTATTCAGATAACTTTTTATTGAACACAACTCTGCCTTAACAGGAGCAACGTCTCTGTACTTGCAGAACAACTTTGGTCGTATCCTATAACTTAGGGGAGTAAACATGGCTTCAACTTTGTCGCTTAGTCACTTAGAAAAGGATATGGCATTGGACCTCAGGGTCTCCTTTTTAGATCTGGGATTCGCAACTTAGTCTTGAAGCAAGCTAAACACTTCGACGCCGATATTAGAAGCATTTACGATTAAATTAATGGTATACTCGCCCATCTCACTTCATAGCCCAGGGTGAACCTCAAACTTGCAGTGAAAAATACGGATGCTTAGAGACGTTTCTGCATGTTGGATATTCGTTTTCTGGACTCAGAGCTGACCGTAGGATCTTTAGGTTTTCGCCCCTCGACTTCCTATGCCACGTCGTGAGTTGTCTACTGGTCCATAGCACTTTTGCGACATCACTTGCGTTCGTGTTTGGAATGCAGGTGTACGGGAGTAGAACACGTAAGCGGTTCTGCTTCATGAGACCTGTAGTCTTGATTGGACATATGATTACTTGGTTGACTTTGAGCCGAGAGGAATTAGATACTTTTCATATTCATAATTGGTATTGTCCCTGGTAGTTGAAGATACTTTATAGTTATGATTTTCATCTCTGCTACTAACATTTACGAAATTATTATCGTCTTTGGTAGATGGATTTCTGGTCCTATTTAGGTCAGTACCTGTTGTCAGGCAGACTCTATAATTGCCTTGCAGAAAATTATCGGGGCGTTGTCCAGATTAAGCATACAATAACAGACACTTAAGACTAAATTGACATAATACATGAACTATTCATTCATCTCTAGACACCACCAATTATATTCCGCTTCGACAGGTTCTTAAGAAACGTGGGGGTATCCACTTTGATAACGCCGAAGGATCCACCCCCCTGTTGTCATTCACATCGCCAATCATCTCCCCTGGTGAACGCCCTGTAAGTTTTTCTTCTCCATTTCTGGATGACAAAAACCGCAATCCTCGCATCTCAATTTGTTTCCAAAAATCACACGTCGCACAACCTCGTGGCCGTTTTCCTTTTGCCTCATTTCACCGTTCTTTGGTAAAGTGAAAGCTTACATTCGTGCAACCGATATGACAGCTCCGAATGAGATCGAAAATGCATCGGCAGGCTCGGTTGCTGGTGAGGGGGGAACGTCGGCGGATCGGCCCGTGAGCACGGCTCATATGGTGGTGTCTTGGGGAGAAGGGAGTGCGCCGAGTGTGCCAAGTGTGGATAATGAAAGTGTGGCGGTAAGCTTGTTGTTGTCAAATGTGATATGTGTACTGCTAATAGGTGTTGGAAAGGGTGATGACGATAGTGCGATTGGAGGGATGAGTGTCGTGTGAGTGTTTTGAAGCTACAAACTGGGAGATTTTAACAGAGCTACATAAACTAAAATTTACAAACAGCACTAGTACGCAGAGCTTGAGAAGTAGCATCTACGAAGATGTGGAAGAGAATGGAAGGACTTATCATCGATTTAAAGAAGGGAGTAAGCCTCTCTGAATCTTGCTCCGTCTCATAGTCTAGAGACCAATACTGATCTGCTTTGAAGAATACCCTCTGCCAAACGATGCGGTATGTTACTTCTTGACACGATCTAAGATAGTGGAAAGATCTAACATGTAACTTATAGAAAGAGCAAGAGAGACTAGGTTGGTGTTCCGATGAGTTTGAAACCCGAAATTAACCACGAGGTAGATCTTCAGCATGCATTGTTCGGCGTCACTCTCGAGGGAAAACTCCATCTAGCACCCATCAAACCCAACCTTCAGAACGTCCTTGATATTGCAACTGGCACAGGAATATGGGCTATTGAATTCGGTTTGTCTTTAGATATGTACAAGACAGGATATTTTAGTTGCTGACGTGGTCGAAAGCGCAGCAATTTCCTTCGGCCAGAGTACTTGGAACAGATCTCAGTGCTATTCAGCCTCTCTAGTAAGTTCACCTGTACAGCTTACTGAAACTATCAGCTCACAATTTAGCGTTCCTCCGAATTGTCGTTTCGAGATTGATGATGCAGAAGATGAATGGATCTTTAGCGATAAATTTGATTACGTTCATGGTCGTGCACTTCTCAGCTGCTTCAAGGATCCTCGACATGTATTGCGGGAAGCGTTCAAATCCCTCGAACCGGGCGGGTATCTCGAGCTTCAGGACGGCACTTTTCCGTTCCAATACATCGATGGTGTTCCACGGGACTCCCACCTCTATAAGTGGAACGAGATCGTGGTCGCTGGAGCCGCGAAGTCTGGCCGTCCTTGGACGAATGCTCAATACTACAAAGAATGGATGGAGGAGATTGGATTTGTTGATGTTGTTGAGAAGAACTTCTATTGGCCTACCAATGGATGGCCCAAGGGAGAGTATTTCAAGAAGGTGGCGGCGTATTGGCAAGCTGACTTTCTAAATGGGATTGAGGGGATTAGCTTGAAGGTTATGACGGCGATGGGGTGGGAACTGGAAGAGATTCAAGTTTTTATCGCGGAGGTTAGGAAGGATGTAAAGGATGTTAATATCAAGGCTTATCTACCTATGTAAGTGTTACTGGCTTGAAGGGCCTTGGAGCGTGCTAATTATTTCGACAGAAACGTTGTCTATGGACGAAGGCCAGGTCTGAATGAGGTTGCATCTACCGTGGGCGAAAAGAAGAAGTAACAATTCGTACACACTAGAATATAGGACAAAATGCCCCTTTTTAGAAACAAATTGAGTCTATGAAAGTTATAATTTATAATCTCACGTATTTTACCATCTCATCTTCTTACTAACCCCAAGTTGTTTTGGGACCACGGAGGTACGGCTTTTAAGTATTCTATATCTCCCCTGCCCTTCGCATGCATGACACTAGCAATAAGTGAAAAATCAAGCTCGAACAGGTAATCACTTGACGATAACCGAGAAAGCTCCCGCCGCTAGCCGATTTTCAGAACAGGTGGAAGATATAATGCTTAGCCGCGGTGTGATGCTCTGTCGAATAAGACGAATTATCTAAAACAATTCTCTGGTGGGTGGTTAGAATACATTGATTCTTCAACTAACCCGGTCTCAAGTCACGGTTTACATGTATGACATGTGCTGATATCATATACGACGGTCAACCACCGAACAGTACTGCGTGACGAGTAAGTGTGTCTGACGATAATGTTATTGGACTGTGGTTCGCACGAATGAACTTGACTGGTTATCTCAAAGGTTGGCGTGCCGATGTTACCTCTAGTGAGGAAGCTGACACTCGTGGATATAAAGCTGCTATTAAAGCTACAGTCACTGGACGGTGATTCGTCATTACCAAATAAGGGGCTATCGATATCGGGCCAGCAAAAATGTAGCCAGGGGGCTTGGCCCAGACTTTTTTTGGTTCACGTGTTCCATTTGTCGCCTGAAATGTAGGACCTCAGGATGACGCCGAGATTGGCGCAAGTAGAGCGACTTGCCAAGTGGTTGGAGATTGGCATGACTGGAAGTCGGACTGTCTTCGCGAGGCTAGGAAGAATGCAGAATTCCCTTTGTCTGTCTGTGAGACTTCTCTGAGACTACTGGAACTGCAAGTGACATTGTGGGAAGCTCAATTAAAGAACTGGAAGAAGGATTGCAAATTGGAAGGAAGAGAGGCGTTTCGCATTGTGCTGTGGTGATTGTCTTAATGAGTTTGATATGGGTTAAGTCGAGGAGCAAATCATCGTCATTCCAAAAGTTGTTGCCCAGTTATGGTTAGAACGCATGGAAACGCTCAATATAATCGAATCTCATGTGGGAATCAGCATAAAATGCTCAAACTGAGCTCAAGTTAACTTAGTCCAATTTCGTTTCATTTGGAAGACTGAAAACCATAAAACTAATGAAAGTGGATCCAGATTCAACTGCATTGGTCGGGGTTAAAGTGGATACTGCTTTGAGACTTAATAAAGACTCTACGATCTATGCACTGACTATGGGGGAGAGTTATTACAATTCTCGTTGTTATGCTCGGATGTATAGAATGTGAGCGCACATGCCACACCAAAGATCATTAGGCAAGCTGCTTTCCCGAGATACCTGGCTAAGTACTTAAGCGGTAACCTACTATTGCTTGAAAGATTAATTTTTCGGTGAAGTACTGCGAATGATATTAATATAGAAAACAATTTTGTAACTTGTTCGCACTCTTTTATAACCATTTCAATAGGGACTTCCGTTGTCTTCTCCTTATAACGATGACTTCGAGGTGACTCACGTGTTGACCAAAACCTCGGGTAAATAAATGGCGATCTAGAACTTAAGCTTCAATCCTTCCCGTCGGCAAATCAACTCAAACCCAATATCACAAGAGTGGTTTCTCTTAGCACGAATCTTTTACCATTGCTAACAATATTCCATTTTATCCTGCAATCTCTCAATTCATGTCAAAATTAATTGAGGAGGAGACCTTCCCCGCATTGACATCTCCAAAATGTCGTCCCCGTCGCATCCACGTTTCAGGATGCCCCGCCGACAGTTTCACCCAGTGCCTACCATTTTCGAGATCAGCCAGAGGATCATATGAGTATCTGAAATCAATCTAAAGAATACGCGAAGACCATACAATCATCAGGTTGAACAAAAGGAAATCGCCATTAGAGGAACTCTACCACGAGCAAATTTGCGAAAGACAGAGTACAGCAACAATGCACTCAACCACAAGATTAGCAGTAGTTTCACTCGCGATGGTAATGGGGATAGTTACAGCAGGCGAAATAGCACCGATAAACATCGGCCTAGAACTCGAGATGTCCTCAGAATTCGACAACATCCTCCCACGAGCAGGACCGACGAACTTCCAAGTACGTTCTCTGCCCTATTCTTCCCTCCCATCCTCCTCATTCAACTATCAAATTACCACCCTAACCTCCGCCAGACATTCACCGGCGCCCTCGGCGGTTCCCCCCCAGACCCCATAACCGCGACCGCTTCAGACTCAACCCGTCCCTTCACCTGCAGCGGCGAGACCTTCACCAAGCTCTCCGACGCCGTTAACCGCTCATGCAATAACCAAAAGAACACCTGCTCGCAAGCTGCCAACAGTGCTGGGGGCGGTGGAGGAGGAGGCAAGAACAGCAATGGGTTGACGGTGGCACAGTGTGATGAGCAGTTGAAGGCGTGTACTGCCGCGACGGAGGGATTGGCGGATTTGAAGCTGCAGACTGTTGGGGATGGGGCAGAGAATTTGATTTTTTGTTAGGGAATGGGAGAGGAATAAGGGAACGCGGAAGCTAGGAGTAAGAAGGGAAGGCTTTGGGTGGTGTATAATTGGGGAACTGGGATGGTGACGGCGTTTAGGAATTACGAACTGGCCGCGGCTGGCATCGAAACGATATATTGTTTGATTTGGATATTGACCTGTGGAGAATCACAGAAAATGCACATGTGGGAGTCTTTAAAGATGGAAGCATTAGAAGGAAATATAAACATTACATCTATAATTAATGAAGTGGGAACCCGCCAAAATTCGACCATTGACTATCTATCTAGCTATACAGATCAAAACCCTCCGAGCTCCATATAACGTACTTTGATCTCTGCATTGCCAGACAGAGAATATGGCGAACAACACTAAATAAAAGACCAGCCCACTCTATAAGCATGAATTACCTTCTCTCTCTCGGACATAACGGGTATCCTCAATCCGTTGATTTAATACCCCATCCTCCTACTTCCCCTCCCAACAATGCACCCCCTTTCCACCCTACCTTTCCCTTTCAGACTACATCCTTATTCTTCTCAACCTTGTACCCGAACACCCTTCCCCACAACAACCAGTTGAGCGTCTGCCTCTACATCCCCTCCATCCTGTAAACTTAGAGAACCTTCCCGAGGAAACAAACAAGCCAAGATCATTCAAGCTTTAGCCTTTGTCCAAGGGCTCAGGTCAGTAAGTCGCGGGTAGAGTTTCTTGTCTGTAGCATAGTATTATGAGTACGGGGTTGATGAGATAGAGGTCTAATAGTAGGATTGCTGATATATGTAAGACGACTAGTGATCTTTCGTGGAGATGTGGTATGTGAAGTGCGGATGTAGATGATATGGCATAGAGGTATCCAGAGTGGATGTCCGGTTAGCTTCTGGTTGTGATATTAGCTGAGACGGTATCTGATGTAGACATCTGGTTAATGATAGTCATCGAACACCATGTATATACAGAAAGAGAAGAAACAGATAGAGTAAGAAATGTGATATCTCTCAATGCTCATATTATTAAGTTCTTATAGTAGAATTTAGAAAGACAAGTATATAGAACGCCGAAAGTGCTGTTACATTGGCTGCGCTGTAAATTTGGCTGCAGAGGTATCAAAAGGAAAAATATGCTAGATCGCAAGGTCGTTCTGGTTGCTTCCCTAATTTCTATCACGACGTAGCTCCTCCCAAATTTTCATCGTCAGATTCGTATAAACACCCTTCCGAAATGCAAGATTTGCTCCTTTGTTCATTCTTATGTGACAGTTGTCTCGGATTTTTTAGTCGTTCGCTCTTTCATGCTCCCTTATTCGTATGTGGATTTCCGGGATCAGAAATTCGAGCTCGCGTTTACATTCCCTCGCGCTGGGTTGTGATATGTCTCCAACGTGCTCTGGAATGGATTTGCAGTAGCGGTGCTTCCGGAACCCGGTGCAGTCTTCGTTTCTGATGCTCCTCCGAACCCCATCAAGCCATCGTTCTCATCGGTCTTCTTCTTGCGGCCCCAGATTCTCCAGGCTACAAGGAATAGGCCTGCGAAGATGGCTGCTCCACCTACACCAACGACAACGCCAATAATGGTATTGCGTGTCTTGTCGGTCATGCCACCATCGTCCTTTGAGTTATTTGATGCAAGGGAGGCTGCGGAAGATGAGGCCGCTGCTGCTGCTGAGGTTGCGGAGTTGTAGCGTGCGGTATCAGTCGAGGAGGAGAGGGATGTGAGTGTCGAGCCTGATACGGTCAGGACTTGGGTTACAATGTTCACGGTTGGTGTGATGGTGGCAATATCTGTGAGCGAGGTCGAGCTCTTCTTGTCATTCCCAGTTGTTGTGGCTTTCGTCTGAGTTGGAGATGAGGTTGTAGGTGTACTCGACGCTGGTCCTGCTGTGGATTGTTGTTGGTTACTCGTCGTTGGCGTGCTGCTAGGTTGCGATGTCGTTGGTGTAGATGATGTCTCTTGTTGTGGCTGTGACGAACTGCTCCCTTGTTGAGTGGAAGTTTGGACTACAGTCGAAGTTAAAGGCTGTTGCTCAGAACTCGAGGGGACACTTGATGATGGTGCCGCACTCGATACGATCGTTGATGTCACTTGTTGAGATATCGTTTCGGTAGAACGTTGTTGTCGTACGAATACAGGAGCATTGAAAGCTGAGGCCTGGGTGAGGCTGAAGAGAGCCAGAACCGAGAGCAGTCGAAGTTGAGATGGTGATAACATCGTGATGATGTTTTCGATATGTTGATGTGTGTAAGATAGGATGGAGATGAAGAATCTCCTGTTGGTGTACGCTTTCCCTCCGCCCTCGGGTTCGTGCGGATGTGATTGCGGGTCTTGCTACGACTCTGTCTAGGATTAAGTTGGTTGCTTGATGTCAAAGATCGAACGCGTGAATCAGATAAAGAAACGTGTGATATTGATATTGTTGTAAACGAGGGAGAGAAATGGAAGAAATCAGACGAAATGTTTGCTTGAGCGAAGGAATCGAAGATGCGACAGGTTGAACGAGGGGTGGAGGTGGTTTGTTTGTGTCGCAGGTTTTCTTTGCGCAGGACGGGAGTTCGGTCAGTTCAGGGAAAAGTTCCTTCAACACGCCGCGCCACAAGCACGCCTGTCAGAAATGAGGCATAATAAGGCCAACTAAGGCTGCCATTTCTGTAAGGGGTAAACTAAGCGAGGTCTTTGCAGCGGACACATTCCCAAAAATAGCATCATCAGCCTCTGTCAGCCACCGATTCAGCATACATCACAACACCAGCTAAACGGTTACTAAATAGCCAGCCGCCGACCTGAACGGAGCCAAAGTCACCAGAGTCTTTCTCGTCCAACTCACGACCATGCTCTGGGAAACGTTCTAGAAGCAGGAGAATCTCCAAGCACATGCCAACCATACAAACTACTTTTCCTCGTCCACATCGCGACCTTTCTAACTTCACCATCACATCAAATATTTTCTGCTGCAGAATCTCGAAATCTCTACTTCACTCCGCATCATCCGAACACCACTTTCGTCTCCTCCTCCCTGTTGTTTGACAGGTGAATATGTGGTCCTGGTGGATGTCGCCGACGGAAGTGTGGTGTCCAAGGCATAAATACGGGCTCGTCACATCGTCTCAGCTCCAATCGCGGAATTTTCCTACTCCACATCAAGTGGCAAAAATGCAACAACCTCGTATCACGAATAGAACATGAGGTCACACAGTCACGATTGAACATGATCCAATCCTCAACTAGGACGTCAAGGAGTTGTTCTTGTTTCCAGGAAACTCTGATCGCCGGACTGTGCGATCTTCTTCAGCTGAAAAAGCTTGTGAAGGTCTGAGGGTGTTGCGAGACGTGGTACTGGAAATTGATCTGATCGACGACGTTGCTGTCTCGAAAGCAGTGCTTGAGATCTCGTGTCGATGATGCGTTTGCTTTGTCTACGCTTGTTCTACTGCGTATCGAAGTATTGGGTTGCACAGTTTGATATTCCTCCCATCGTTAGATGTCTGTTCCTGCATTAGCATCCGGATTGAGGTCAAGAACTGGTAGAGGATGTTGACGTTGATGCTCCAGATTTACTCCATATTGCTGATTTCGCTGTCCTTCATTGACCTCGTTGGTGGCGCTCATCAGTTCTTGTTCTCGAGTTCTCCATGGGCGGTATAGTCTATTCAAGATAAGTATTTGAGAGCAGTCATGTGACCTTCCGCGCATCTCAGCTTGCAATTATCCTGTTCTCTTCGCGCCCCATTTATCTCCTCTTGTTCTATTTTTTCATGTCTCTATATTCTCCATGTCGTATCATGGTAGTTGTCAGTTTCCATTTTTCAAATTGGTATATCACCTGATCATTTCTCCCTTGCATTCTTTGGCTTCGGCTCTGGCCATTCGGTAGTGAGGCTCAGTACGCCAAATAGATGGCTTGCAGTGTCTTAAAGTTCACTTCAATATAGCAAGCGCGTATCTTGTCTGCTAATCGTATTGCATGAGACATTTGACGTCTGTTAATTTACATTTCTACAACTTATCTACTCACTCATTAAAGAACAGCCTCGAAGTGCTTGACATTTTTGTGAACTCTATCCTTTCCAACTTTGAAGTTTTACACTGGTTACTGTCTCCGCCTGTCAATGATATAACGAATGCAAAATCGTACTGGTACTTTATCGGACGGAACGGAACATTATTTAGCCTTATTAGATGAGGCAAAATCAATCTATTCAAGATATGCGGGGATCTCTTGTATCCCCGCACTCATGCGGACACAAATTAATGCAACCTATCATCAATTTTGACCTCGGTACTCCTCATCTGAATTTCTCCTTCGTGCGATTGGGATTACGACAATGACAAGGTGGTTGGTTACGGAATTCTCGGTTACAATTCCGTAAACATTATTCCGTCAGGAGGCCATGGAGCGATTTGATTTGTGGACAATGTTGTGCTAAAGTTTGACCCCCTTTGAGACCAAGTCTACAACTGTAAATTTTCATATAGCCTGGGAAGAGCTTCACGGTACGCCTAAATAGGATGGGTTCAAATAAGAGAAAGCTCCTTCTGCAACGATATTTTTGCCCTATGATTCTCACTGCGACAAATCGAGATCTTTTGTAGCTATGGTTACAATTTCAGTCATTGCCTTGACCTTCTGGGCTTTTGGTGTTAAAGCTGCTCCTACTGTGGCGACTTGCTCAACCACGTTCACTCCTGTTACTGCTTCTGCTGCTTTCAAAGCTTTGGATCCGGGATGGAATATTGGGAACACACTAGATGCCGTGCCGAATGAGGGATCTTGGAACAATGCCCCTATACAAGCATCAACGCTTGCTAAGATAAAGGAAAAGGGATTTAAGAGTATTCGAATTCCAGGTAATCATATACCTCCACAACATAACGAGGCGCTTGGGCTAATACACCATCAAAGTCACATGGGGATATCACTTCTCCGATGCTTCACCGACTTGGACTGTTGACAAGTCTTTTATGGACCGAGTTGAGACAGTGGTTGACCAAGTTCTAGCACTTGACCTCTACGCTATTCTGAACGTCCACCACGATTCTTGGGTCTGGGCAGATCCTACCATCGCTAACGCCAATTACACCATGATTGATGAGAAGTTCAGCCGGCTTTGGGATCAGATTGGAGCTCGCTTCGCTTGTAAATCATCCAAGCTGATTTTTGAGGCTATTAATGAGCCCTCTGGAAGCACACTAGAACACGCCACACTGCTGAACAAGCTCAACGACAACTTCCTCAAAAGCATCAACAATGCAGGAGGCTATAACCCTCAACGAGTTGTGTCTCTTAGTGGATTGGGTCAGGACATGGTAAAAACGAGTCAATGGTTCATCCGAGGAACATCCTACCCCAATCAACCATGGGGCCTACAATTCCATTACTACTCACCTTATGACTTCATCTTTCA
Source organism: Hymenoscyphus repandus (assembly GCA_001414415.1). Classification (NCBI taxonomy): domain Eukaryota; kingdom Fungi; phylum Ascomycota; class Leotiomycetes; order Helotiales; family Helotiaceae; genus Hymenoscyphus; species Hymenoscyphus repandus. Next base: position 21,323 of record LLCE01000142.1, read on the forward strand.
GGCGTGGGGAAAGACGATCTGGGGTTCTGAGGCCGACAAAGCATCAATGGCTCAAGACTTTGCGTACTTCAACGGAAACTTTTCTAACATTCCAACTTTCATCGGCGAGTGGTCCGCTGCCCCAGCCAATACAGAGACTGCTGCACGTTGGAAATACACAGATGCTTTCATCAAATTGTGCAAGAAGTATGGATACTCCCAAGTCCTTTGGGACAACGGAGCAGATCAGTTTCAGAGAGATACTGGGAAGTTTAAAGATGCAACGCAAATGGGAATTCTATTCTCTGCCGTTAAAGGGAAGACAAACACTCTCGCGGATAGCACCACGGATCCTGCTCTTACAAGTCAGAACACCAGCGCCATCTTGTTCCATAAGTATGGCGACGCAGTTACTAGTGCTTCAGTACCTTACTTGCTCAATGGGAACACCCTTTCTTCAATTAAGAACGCTGGAAAATCTCTGAGTAACGGAAAAGATTACACATTCTCCTCAACTGGTGTGCTCACTTTGTCCCAATCATATCTCTCTGCGCTTTTCACACCCACGACAGCTCCAGGCAATGTCGCGACCCTCGCGCTCACATTCTCTTCGGGTGCACCTCTTACTCTCAATGTTACCCAATACTCAGCACCCACGCTTTCGCAAAAGACTTACTCACTATCCCAGATCAACATCGCCTCTGAGTTCTACGTGCCGATCAACTACGCTGGATTAAGACAGATTGCTACAGTCAAGGCAGTCCTCGCTGACGGACGATATCTTGTGGATGATTGGACCCAGTGGCTTCCACCTCTCCAACAGGCGAGATGGACGATGGGAGATTGGGAGTGGAAGGATGAGGGACTAAAGCTGATCCCAAGTGGATTGTCCAAGTTAAAGGCGGCGGGGGCGAGTGTTACGTTGACGCTTGAGGTATGTCCACTACGTTTGATGATTTACTATAGTATTAATAGATATAGTTCTTTCCAAGAGTTCCAGGAAATACTGTTGATGTTACTTTTACCCAGTAGGGTCTTTGGGGAGACCCTTTATGTATATAAGGTGAGGATTATAAGATCGTGCGGATGTAAATTCATTCAGCTAGGTACGGAAGGACTATTTGATTTCGTCCCTGACTTTCCATTATTCGGACAAATTGAATCTTCAACAGGCCAATTATATTTGCTAGTGCATGCGGACCGGGGTAATTCTATCAAATATATGGCGCTATTTTGTTACTTTTCTTCAACTTACTTTATTGTTCGCAATAATTGTGGCAGGAGCTTATCCGGTCGAGGTACTAAAGTCAATTGCATATCGGGAATCGATTTAGCAATGTTATTTCGAGGTGGATCTAAACTCAGTATGTTACTTTGAGGCCTTTGGGATGAAGATGCAAGTTATGATCAAGGTTTTCTTATAATGCACGATGTAAAAACGACCCGAGCCAGTGGCGGTTTCGTGGGGAGACATTGACTTTCGTTGAGCTTTGAATGAGCCATATATCCCCCATCTTACTTATTTTTTTATGATAATTCCTTGTCGATATCAGTCTTTCGAGTTTTCTATTCCTTTGCCTCTCGAAAAATGGCAACACCGATGAGATTCCTGGCATCTCGCAGCCACCCACGAGTCAAGGACCCACACGAAAGAAAACAATACTGGAAACTTCTGACTGACTAAGACAGTACCTTCTCTGGAAACAATGATACATACAGCAAAGCGTTGAGGTCGTAATCGCCAGTCGATCCAAAGGATGGAGAAGATCCAAATCTTGTGACCTGGGAGAGCGATGATGATTCGAAGCATCCTAAAAGTCGGAGCATGGTGAATACATAGACAATATGACCTCACATTAATTTTCTAGAATATAAAGACTTATTTGAGATACCAGGCAACCATCTTCATCTCAGCCGTCGCAGGCATCTCTCCCTTTTTCTCCTCCATGGTCTTCCCGGCGCTCTTAAAATCGGCTTCGAATGCAATATCCTATCCCAAGTTTCCCGTTACCCCATCTTTTCTGTTTTCGCCATCGGCTGATCGTTTGGCCCTTCGTACCCTCCCCCTTAAACGAGAGCTACGACCGTGTCCCCGTCGTGCAGATCGCGAACTCCTTTTACATAGTATGAAACTTCATATGCGGATTCGCCTAGAATAAGACGCAATTGTTGGTATTTAGACTCTTGACATAGCTGGGGGGAAGTGCAATGTTGGGGTGAGTTTATTCGCTTGCACCGGTGCTGTGGCCGGTGATTCATCCTCTTAGTACGTTCCCCTTTCCCCTTCCTCTCGTTTAACTGACTCTCCAATGTTTTCCTAGCCAGTGGTTTCATAGCGCAAAACACAACCTTGCACTGGGACTCCTGGTCCATAACCACAGCCAACATCCTAATACAATTCCTCGTCCTCCTCTTCCTCTGCGAAACTTACGCGCCTGTCATACTGCGCCACAGAGCTGTCTCTGAGCCAAAAAGCACAAAACAAAGCTCTCTACAAGAAATTCGAAAAACCACATCACATTCTCCCGCGTTGTTCGAGTGTGCTTTTTATGGAGGTTTAGCGAGTAGTGCGATACTTTTTGTATGCGAGAAATTAGCGAGGTCTCAGCAGTAAGCCGACACTTCAGTCTATCTCACGAGTTACGCAAACATCAGTTCTTGACATGGATTAAAAGCTCACGAGTATATTCATGAACGTAGATTCTATTGTTAAGTGAATGATTGCAAAAAGGGGGATGCGGGCACCGACTTTCGTCTCTGACATGCGAATCTTAGTAATAAAGCTACATCTTTACCCCCCTTACACGATGAAGCTTGGTAGAGTGTTTGTGTATCATTTGGGAATTTATCACTAGAGGGCACCGTATTTGAAGAATTAATCCTTCTGGGGGATATCCACTTAATTAAATACAGCTAAAAGCCGATGAGTAGAAAATGAAGCGTTGCATTGCGAAGGGAGTTCTTAGATCATGGAAAACTTACACCTTTGTCGTAGGCCACGGGATCTTGAGGATAAGATAGCGGTGCATTCGCTACAAATCTAAATTCACTTTCATTTATCGTGGCAATGGATTATGTACACCAAAAGAGGTCGTTTCATTTGTTAATTATACAGATATATCACAATGCTATGTGCTAAATGCCGATTGATGTTTTCTCATCTAGAAGCTATAGTCCCCCTTATCTCGGCGAACACTGCACACTCTTAAACATCGTTGCCACCGGCACCATAACCTTGCTCACAAGCCCCGACCCTACACTCCTGGCACCTAGTTCGAAGACCGTGCTACCACCCTGGGCATTCTGCATCACGCATTTGAGTGCGACGCCGTTATCGAAGAGGACATCGGTTATGGCGTCAGTGAAGAGGCCGAATTGGATTTGAGACACTTTCTCATCTGGATGAATGTTAGATTTTGTGGTATAGTGAAAGCATGGGCCAAGGAGTATGGAGGGTGGCCACGCACCGAGAGGATAGACGATAGAGTCAAGTGGGAGGTTCCGCACGATATAAGAGGTAGTTTCCCCAGACATGAATTTCAAGTTCGCAAGCGTAGGGTTGGGGACGTCGGCTGCACTTGGGTAGTTGGGCCATTGTGGACGGGCGCGGGTGAGGGTGACGAGTAGAGCGAAAATCGTACCAATATTGGAGAGTATCATATTTTCATCCCTAGGTGTGCTCTGATAAATAGGTCTACGAGGCTACTAGTCACATGATCTCTCGAGAAACGATCCTAGATTGCATTTGCGTAGAAATTCCATGGCAATAAAAGTGGCTAGTCATATATAGTTGTTCATAATGAGGAGCAAGCGGCGTAATTAATGTCAAACACCAACATGTGACGCATGCACTGGTGGGCGTTGAGACCAACTGCAGCGCGGCATTGACCTACTAATTGGAAAAGGCATAGGGCTTAGAACCAACCAACCAACAGTTCAGCAATAGTCCTGTCACGCAACAGAACTCGACCATGATTGGGAGTTGGTCATGTAATCTCTTGCCTCGCTGTTCTTGTATGGGCCTATCAATCATTTTATGGTGCGGCAAGTGGGCGCGATGGGTGAGTGTGGAGCGATCGTCTACATGTTTGTTGAACCTTTTGGTCCTTGAGCGATTCTCAAATTATGGTTTGCTCGAAGAAGAGTAAATGATGTAATGAGAGAGACACAGAAGGAAAGTATAGAGATATATTTAAATATCCTGTACCCTTGTTATTGGCTCATAGTAAGAAATCAATGACTTACATCAGTCCTTTCCTTTTACGAGCAGATCAATTCACATATTTCTTAGCGGGACTCCCCGTGATCGAAATTCAAGAGGCAGCAGCTTCTCATCAGCGATATGTTTGAAAGATGCGAAGGATTGATAAAACTATTTGGTGGTTGCTCCTTACGTGAAATGAAGTCTGATATTTAGCCTCGTTTGTTGTTGGTTTCGGGGCTGTGAGTTAGTTGGTTGGTTGGTTGGTTGGTTATTGGTTCGCGACGAATCCTGAGAAGCAAAGACCAGGAAAGAAAGTCATCTGATTTCTCGATAGATAATATATAAAAGTTCATTTTTGAATGTGTGGATATCATCTCGTGACATAAATTGTAGGGTATGTTCGTGTGTAACTTGAAGTTCAGGGAGAAGATTTTCTCAGAAAGAATTCCTTGTATTGACCTCTTTCAGTCTTACAATAACCTTCTTCAGCACCATCTACTCTATAATGCTGCTATCAATTATATGTCGGTATCAAAGTAATCACTTCGCGACATAATGCAGTATCAGCAGCGGCTGCTGTTGGAAGTATCCATGCCGTGATAGCTTTATCCTTAGATTCATGTTCGCTGTTCTGCACCGGTACCTCAACCTTCCATCCCAGCCGTTGCTTCTCAGAAGTGGCACCCTCAAGTTTGCTTTGCATAGGGAACCATGACCAAAGGCAATGCCATCTATAATGACTCCGAACCAAGGTGCTGCTACAATAAGCTGTGTGCGATATTGATAAACAAGTTTGTTTACAGTGCTTAAATTGTATTGATGCCGTCTAATTTGAAAGCCGAATACCGGAATTAGGTACAGCCTTTATACCTGAAGATGAGTCTCACTGTTGAGGGCCCCTGCCGTTCCAACAAGTGAGGAACTGCATAGGCTCCCGTACATAATATTGTGACTGGCAGCAAGATTAAGTGGAGATCATGATAAATTGAAAAAGTACAGAAGCAAAGACCTTCTGATATTTGACTGGAGATGAAGAAGACGATGAACTGTAGAGCAGGGTGGTAAAGTCGAAGGTCTTCTCGAGGGGCAACGATCGTCTTATACTTCTTCGGAAGTCTCGAAGCACAAGGCTCAGCGGAAAGCCAACAGACTTTTCTTAATACGAGTGCGGTTGGGACGCAAAGATCTGTAGAATGACACCACTAGTCGTGTTCGTCGGTCTTAACATGAGAGCTTACATTGGTGCCAGCGAGCGGTTGAGGCTATAAGTTAGTTGAGTAGCTTTCCACCCACGGTATTCGAAACATACCACGGTATGTACCGTCTACATTAGTGGCTTCTAATCAGTATAAGCGTGATTGAAACATGATACACATGTTTTCCCTATCATTACGTTGTCTAGTGGCTTATGTGGTCAGCTCCTTCCGGCCACAAAAGTTTTGGGGATCTAGTAGGCTTCATCGCTATTTCATTGCCTCTGTGAGATATTTAAGGTGCTTAAAAGCATATTGTAGACATCAATTTGCTCTGGCGCAAGCACCATTGGTACTAACTCCCTATCAGTCAGCTTAATTTCTGTCACTACAGCATGTGCATGTTATTTGATTGTATTTGCACTGATTTCATGATATCTACATGTCTTAAGTTTGAAGTTCCCATTGTGAGACAACCGACTTTCAGATGAGTTCATTCAATTATAATAACCTCTAAGAGCGAACACTCAAGCTCCTCAAGTGGGTACCCTCTTTCCAGAGCTGAAGAAAGTGGGGTTTCGAGGAACAAAGTATTCTTGTGTGCAGGGATTATTCTGCGCTGACGGCAGAGTAGTGTCACAAATTGGAGCTACTAATATAAATGTCAAAGGCGCTACGCTCATGAGAGATTTTCAATTTTTTCACGGAAAAGTCTTCTCCGATTTTCTCCTCCCATTCACATCTTATGATTGACAAAGCTGTATTATTTCTAAGTTTAGGTAAAATAGTCATTCATGAGATGTCTAATATCACCTGAAACGCAGAGCCTGTTTTGTATCGCTTGAAAGAATGTTAGACATTTATTTGTGTTATGAAAAGAATTCATCTCGCTTCGGCGGGAAAACTTGAAATTCCTCATCATCCTCGGCGGCGGAGTCTTCAACCAGAATTTCGTCACCATCAATACCGACGTGCTCACGAAGGTTCATATAAGCATTCTGCACCTCAGATTGTGTGATTGTGTCGTTTCCAATCCAGGTATGAACCCACGCCACTCTGTTTTGGTGCTCAACAATTTTCACTTCTCTTGATGCGAGCCAGTCAGTTAGGATGTTGGACAATGGGAAAACGACTTATTGCTTACAGCAATAAAGTGATGCAAAGAGAGGTTTCTAATAGAGTTGCAATCTTTCTATCTTCCATCTTCCCTCCGATGAATTCGAAGGGTTGCATATCACAACCCTACTTGGTGAGCCAAAAACAAGTATCTAGCTAGCATAAACTTTTGGACATGATGACCCGTGGAAGTGTTTGAGTCTGCTTGGGTGGTCTCGGAAGTACTAATAGCGTACTAATTACATACTAGCACATAGTTTTGCCGACTCAGACCAAGACGAACACTAATCGCAGACGCTAGTGCGGTGGAGCCTGGAAAGAAAGAAACAGTCCTTCATTTAGAGATCAAGAATAAAACTTCGGGGAGCATGCTTAACGACCCTAGAAGTAAAGTATCACAAGCTATGTGATACACCTACTATTAGTCTGATTCCTTTAATCGTATTTGTGATTTTCTACGTCGAGATGCTTGGAAAAGCCCCACGTAGCTGTAAGATACGATGTCCTTCTGAAATTGCGTCTATAGAGCATCAATAAATCTAGTCGAGGGTCCCAACCCTAATAGTGTGGGATACAGTATAGGAAGATGCATAAAACACCCAGTCCAGTAGGGGTTGACTGAACCGACGATACACCGAGGAAGGAGGGTGGTAGTGATGACTAATCCGCCTTGAGACATTTCAAATGGGACGATCAACATGGCAACGAAGTGAACGAATACTTCAACTTCCTTATAAAATACATTCCTTTTCCATATTCAGAATCCAATTTCTCGTTCGAGAATAATCGCTAAATCCGGAAGGAGGGGCAAAATCTCCTGACCTCTATGGTCCGTGTGGTGTGCCGTAGCACTGCACACGAACTTAATTCTGCAGGTCGAAGGATTTATCCGTCAGAGATCGGAAGCTTCTCTATTTGGCCGTCATACACAATCATGCGCTTACCAGCTGCCTTGTACGGGTGCGACGAGAGTTGGGAGCCGATAAGAAGCTCAGCTGCTGCCGCAATAGTGGTCACTGTCGCTTTTCGGGTTTCTGCTCTTCGAAACAGGTCCAACAACACCAAAGCGTTTGGGATTGAGCACTATTTGTTTCGACTTGACATGATATGACATGGACCGAAATTCGCTGGACACCGCTCGTTTACTCCCTGACTGTGGTCGCTTGTCAATCGATTCTATTGCCCCTCCGCAAGATGACAGTGAGACTGTGAAGACAACTTCAATATGGTCTGAAGCAGACAGCCAAGACCCGGAGAGGTTGGTAAGGACGAAATACTTGATTCTCCTGACCTGCGGAACTTTTGGGTGAGGGCTGATATTATTGAGAGTGTCCGAGAAATTAACTAACATTGTTATCAGTCTGCAAAATGTCTGGTCTTTGCTCCTGGCAAACGGAACCGTATGTGTATAGTCCTATTCCTACTGGACGCTGCTAAACACTATTATAGCCATATCTTCTCTCCCTCGGATTCTCTCGATCGACGACGGCTTTGATATGGATGGCGGGGCCATTAACAGGCACATTCATACAACCATTTATCGGGGCGATCAGCGATCAAAGCAGAAGTAAATGGGGAAAACGCAAACCATTCATCGTGGTCGGCATAATTGGAGCTGTCATGTCGATGTTGAGCATGGCCATCATGAAACTCGCGGCTACGAAAATATACGCCGCATTTGGACGAGACTATGTGAGCGCTCATGGGATGGGCAATATTGCCCGGACGCTGGTTATATTTTGGGTCGGCGTACTGAATCTGAGTCTGCAACCAATCCAGGTTGGTCTACGCGCTCTAGTTGTGGATGGATGCCCTAGTTATCAACAAAGTCAAGCCAGTGCATGGGCAGGTCGTTTTACGGGACTCGGAGGCATTGCTACCTATATATTAGACGACTTCTTGATTCGAAGATACCAGGATAATTCTTTCGAAGTGCTGTGTATCATCACCAGCATTAGTTTGATTCTCACGAATATTCCGTGCCTGTTGTTCACTTGCGAAAGAAGAGTACCCTCTGATATAGACGCCAATCAGACATTCAGACCAAAAGCATTAGGCCGGCGATTACTCAAAACGGCGAGAAGAATGCCTGATAATATCCTGAATATTTGCAACGTGCAATTTGCCTCATGGTTGGGCTGGTTTCCATTTTTATATTACAATACAACGTGCGTATATTTTGACCATACGGAGAAGTCTGCTAACTGAAATAAGATATATTTCTGCCTTAGATGAGCAGAATATGCGAGTAGAGCAGAATCATCCCAACTCGAGTGGCGTACAGGCGTATCTCCTGTTCGCAATCGTATCTTTCTTCTGCTCAGTCGTCTTACCATTGATGAAACCATCAGCGATCACAAATTCGAACCCTAAAACATCAAGTCTGCTGATCGATGCGACTAGATACTCTTTCCAACTTTCACTAACACATCTCTGGCTTCTATCCCAGATTTTGTTCGCAGTCTGCATGTTTTCCACGATATTCATCAACGATACGGCTGGTGGCATCTTCATGGTAGCCAGCGCCGGTATCAGCTGGTCTCTCACTCAATGGGTCCCACTTGCTATGATGAGTGGTGAGATTGCAAGCATGAGAGAGGCTGCTCGAAGTGAAGAAGGTGGGGATGGGGAAGATGAAACAGGGACGCTGATGAGTATTTTCAATGTTGCTATCTCGGCGCCTCAGATTCTTGCAGGGGCGCTATGTAGCGGGTTATTCTGGGTCATTGGGGAGTCGGATCCGGTTGATTCGCTAGGATGGGCTTTGAGGATGGGCGGTCTGGCAGCGGTTGTAAGTGCGTTGCTGATGCTTGGCTTGAAACGCTAGTCATCTGAAGGGGGGTAAAATAGAGGCTAGCAATAGCAAACAGCTTCGACCGTTTCCTGCTGCTTATTGTGAATTTCTCTACCTTTGGCATGCTGTGATAAAAGAGCGACTCTCATCAATGTTGCAATTATAACTCACAGGTGACATGCTTGGCGCAAACGGAGCCTCGATTTAAATTCACGAATTCTCTCCAATGTGCAGCACACCAGCCGAAGGCTGCCAGTCGCTGCTCGTCATCGTCGCCTTTTGTGCTCATTTCTTTCTCGCTTCCTGCTGCTTGCTTCCGCTTCCACGGAGCTCTTCTTAATTCGTAAATTTGCGAAGCTCTTGGATGGTTTAGTCCAGGCTTCGCCTTTTTCCCCTAAAAACTTTTTGTTCCACATTTGCAATTTCTCACGAGGACGAAGGCGTCGAACACAGTGAGGAGCGATATTGATGGTGAGAATTCATAGTGGGAATTGAGGTAGAGAAACAGACTTTTGTGGTGAAGATTGGCAGGCTAGCGTTGACGCGTGGGCTGGGATATATATAATCTGTGCGTGATGCTTCCAATTGACTGGAGCCTAGTATTTAGCGTTCAAGCGTCGATGAGTAAAGTATGCGCTGGAAATTCAAAGGTGAGGTTCTGATGGAAGCATCACCTCTCACCCGGCATACCATCATTTGAGATTATAGTGCAGGAGGATCAATACCATTTTCACTTCTGAACAGACTCTACGTGTTTTCCGCGACAAGAACGATAGTGATAATTACAAGCGCCGAGGCGCTAAGCGAGGGAGCTTAAGCGAAAACAATACGTCGCTCTCCCGACATATCTTTGATTGGAGTCAAAGCCCAGGTAGTAAACAATATTTTGACTTTTTTGCTGGCTTTTCGCACTCTCCCATTATAAGAACCATAATGATAATTACAAGTACTGAAGCTCTAAGCGGGAGGGCTTAAGCGAGAACTCCATACAAGTTACCTTACATGCCTTCATTCTAGTTGCTGCGACCAAGTTTTATGGCTTCTCTAGCGGGGCTACAATTTAGTAAGGCTTGCCAAATTTTAGAACCGTACTTGAAAACGCACGCATATGCTCAGCACATGCTCATTGGAATCATGTCGCTATGATCTAATTTAGTTTGTAAGCTAAAATTTCAAATTCGTTCTGCATTCCGGTCCTCACATCAGTCGACGTGACCTGGGTTGTGGCTAAAGATAAAAAATACTAGACGTTAATGAAGCTGCAATTGTATTGCTTATCAATATCATTAGACCCTATGAGAGTAGTTGAGATAATTAAGGTGTAAAAATTAGGACCGAGGAAAGCTTCTATATCTGCTGAGAGGGGGCTGCTGTACTATTCATGGGAGTACGTACGCTCAGAAAACAGCTGGAGTTAATGGCTTAGGCTTAGGCAGGATTAGATTTGCTAAAACTGCGAAACAATATGGGTCCCATAGTTCCTGGCAGCCATCTTCGAAGTCTGCATAAGTCCGGTGATGGTCAATGTCTCCTTTGTCATCCTTGAAGGGACTTTTCCTTGTTCTCTCGAGGATATCCGCCAGCACTGACAGGTCCGGCAAAGTCCAATTCTGTACTATAATTATTGGAGGGTTAGGAGGTCGTGAAAATTCGAGGCTTGAGTTTCCTGTTACAGTGGGTGCCGATGTTCCAGTAGCAGAATACAAAAGCTTCTCTGCCCGACCCCTAATTTGAGTTGTAAGTCACTAATTCTAGATGAAGCGTAGCTTAACTTTGTTGACTTTAAATTAGCTGGTGCAGCAAGAGCAGGTCTGTTAGTGTGAATGATAAACTGCATCCATGATGAATTTGTTCACGGATCTCTACAGCAATTGCGTATGACGCTCTTCGGCGGACGTTATCGCTCTTAATTCATAAAATTATTATTCTCGGAAATGAAACACAATGTTAACCTAATCTTAAATGCGACTCCTCGCAAATAACACTAACAAGATCTCGATGGCCAGCTCAATATCATCTTCAACCAGAATTTTTTTGGGGTGGGGCATTGCCCTTGAGCATAGACTATGCTGTAATCCACCAAGCAATGTGGAGCTTCCTTTTATGCCTAACCACTTGTTCAAAGATGGGAATGATCTGTTGAAATAGGAAGTGTAGCAGAGTCAACGTTATGGTAGTACTGGATGAATTGAAAATAGTGTACAGTATCAGAAGTGATAAGAGTGTGAGAGGTGAGCTCTAAGGCTCGAGGGCTATCACGTGTATAACCTCGTGCGTAACCCCATGCTGGGCGTAACCCCCTGCGATTATTCAATATGAACCATTCATATAGTGGTTTCGATTATCGTGGCACGGCATAAAGCTTTCGTGTCCTGTTACCTATTAAGCTATCTACCAATATTGAAGACTCCCAGACCCAGATTTACTCTCGGTCTTTTGTGTAAAGAGCACAGGAAACTAGAATTTGTCCTAAACGGTACTGGTTTGCCTCCTTCTACCCGAGATATCTGACACTGCACGCACATATACAAGGATGACTATGGTAACAACGGCAAAGATCTACATGGATCCGACAAGCAGGACTAAAATGATTCTTATGGCTTCATCCTCCTCGACTATGAAAGAGATGCGATACAAGGGAGCATCCCATGATAATTATCTTCGCCCATTATGATGATGCATCAGGGCATACCCCAAGCAAAAAGATGAATTTATGTTGGACGACTCTGATGTGTATGTGTCTATATTCCACCGCGAAGAGACATGGCATAATGTGTATTATCACGAGGACGTGAGGTAGAATGTGATAATGTCTTCCCGGACAGGGTTCATGAAACTATGATCACACTTGCCGGGTTAGTCTATCACTATCCTAATTAACAGAGGCTGACTGATAGTGTTTCAGGCATACAAGATATGGACTGTATGCGCCAATCATAACTATGGAAATTTTGGACAGATGACATCTACTTAGTTATTATTTGTCTAGGAGAGTTTTGAATGGGGAGCATTTATCTTTCTAGAAGCTTGTATTCGATATTGCTTTGATATCATTAGAAGGGAGATGCTAGTGTTAGCCGTAAAATTCACTTATTTCTGTAGTGGTAAGTAGCGATTTACTGTGGCAAGGAAAGCTCTAGAATCTCATAAATCAAGTCGCAAAGAAAGACTTTTATACCTGGAATATAGGGTGAACACCCTCTATCCAAGAGGCCATTCTGGCCTGTATTTTTAAAAACCAGTCGTACTAGTCAATAACAAAAATCCTACTCCTGTACGGTTCTCAGCTAGTCAATACCAGAGTTGACTACCCAAACAAGGTTGGCTATTGGGATGCTATGACTCGCCTGAAATTGGGGATAGGGTCAGGAGTTTCAAAAAGACAAGAAAAGCGATATTAGGGGCCTTTTGAGGACTAGATAACGAAGGTCACTGGTAAGTTATACAATTTATCTGGCAAATTGCGGAGCTAATGTAGACCCAGGCTTTGAGCTATCTGACATGGGAAAGCTTCCAATTTACATTACGAATAATCCCTTTACATCGTAAGTTCTCACATAGTAGTTTCGTGATGTTACTAATCTAACTGGCGTGAGGTAGCCCATAGAGTAGGGTATCCACGTGGAAAACCCCTTCTCAAAGCAGGACTCGGCATTACCTTGAACACTGGTATTAATATTCAATGCCGCTAGACATATTGCCTCTCTGTAATTATAGTTCCACTTGATATTCACCGAACATACGCTTTTCTTGATCAGGAAACCCTTCTTGTAAATGATATTTAGCTAGTATTTAGTTACAGCTATTTAACATTTAGCATAACTGACACTGAAAAAGAAACAAAATATTGCTAAAATGAGATAAGAATGTAAGCGAGTCAAGCTGATTGACATATTGACTTGGCCAGGCCTAGTAGTCAAGGGGTATGACTCTAAGTTCAAGGTTATGTGTTAAAGCTAATGAATATAACTTAAGATAGCGTCGATTGGTCCAACAGTAGACTTATAAGCTCAAATACGCTCTTAAACTACGATTTAAGGGTAAATAATTCAATGAAACGAACGAAATCTACTGCTAAATAAGAATAGAGAAATGCGTAACTAATTTTACAACTTTGGTAAAACATAACCACTTGCCAATTTTTCTACGTAATTGCTACATAAGAGTCGGTGGTCCCACGACATAACTCACCTTGCCCACAAATATTATCTCAACTAACGCAATACAATTTCGTTGGTGTTTTAAAATCAGCACTTGCCCGTTGTGTTTTTCCAGTGCATTAACTTTTGGCACCTTAGAGAATCAAGATTAGCCATTGGTAGTCAGTTACTACAGTCTCAGCACAAATATCAGTACCTGCTTACTCTAAGAGTAATAATTCTAGCGGTGAGCACTTCTACTTGTGACCCCAATGACAGGGAAAAGTGTAAGCTTTCGTACGATCGGTGGTGTTTAATATTCTGTGCCAGTCAACCTCACGGACTGTGTCAACAACACTGCAGCACACACCACACAGATCATTGAAAGTATTGGTAGTCATATATCGGCGGACCATTGCAGCAACGGTGGTTTATCGCAATGACGAAGCCACAAGATGCTGAGTCTTGCAAGCAAAACAAATATCTGCGGCTGAGGTTGCGCTCACCGCTTGTCAAATCTGGCAGAAATTTCCTGTAGACTGGTGGCACAATTTGAGCCAATAAAAATGCAGGAATAAAAGTTTAACCAACCAATAATCATCATGCAGAAAGCAGGGGTAATATGTTCATCACAGCGGCACAGCTCGATATTGCAACATTGTTGTCCTCAAACACATTCACGGACTTCTTCTTTAATGAATAATTGCAAGGGAGTCATGCTCTACTTCTCGTACAGTACAACGAAAATGTCCTGTATCTATTAGTCCTCGGGCGCCAAAATGCGTTGAGAATAATTATTTTCGGCTCACCTGAATCCACATTAACGTCAAAAAGCCTATGTAGCCGTTCTATCACATCTACAGATCTGCACTCCATACTGCAATGATGACAAAAATATGTTTGTGCCTGTCAAAGTGGCCGGAAAGTCTGCAAAAATAGAATGGTGGTGGACAAGGTATTCATCTTGGCTTTCCAAGAGTTTAACGTGTTCGCTCGGAAGTGTTCTTTGGCAAGACCGAGAAAGCCATTAAAGTTGGTGGCTACCGAGTAAGACCTTACAAATTGTAAAAATGGAAGCCCACGTGGAATGTAGGGGAGAATGAACCCCTTAAGGATGCGATGCGACGAATGGCTACTTGAATAAATTGTTTTTCGAGTTCTACCATGGACGAATATCAGGTCAGACTCGGATTTTGCCTAGTCGGAGAAAAGGCAACCCAAAAAAGGGAGGCCGTTGAGTGGTGACGACGAGCTGGGAAGCAGCCGAAAGCTGACAGGGGCAACTAATTTTAGAATGCGGCTTCATGTACGACAAGGATTTTGTTGGTGGACAGATCATCCTCGCTTAGTTTATCAGCCCTCCTATTGGCTGCAGAAAAGCTTAAACAGACATCCATGGCGTCCTGGAATAAACCTCTGCAGCACTCGACACTTGTGACCTGCAGCATCACAAACATTTCACGCACTTGCGGCGTATTTGGAGTCTTCGACAGCAGCTGCCCCAGGTTGAATGTATATATTTACCAGTCAGGAGATTGGCATCTGAAACGGGTCTGGCTTCTTTAACGAATGCTTCCCTATTGGGATCATGCCGAGGCGAACATGTCATCTGCATCTATATCGACAGCTTCACAACGGTGCTCATTGGACCGACAGGGAAATCGTGATGCTGATATAGATCATGATCTTTTTGGGGTGCTTACTGGCAGGACGTACCTCCCCTCACGATCTGTAAATAGTGGCAACGCATCCAAACTTGAGATTTGGCGATCTCCTTAGCAAGGAAGTCTGCGGGTAGAAAGGCATGAGCTCACCCATCTCATGTGCCACCAGATCAGGAACTTCGAACATCCGAGAGAACTCTCACGACATCTCAAAACACAATGACAGAATTTGCAACCAAGATCTCCCCTCAAGGAAACCGTGAGAAATCATTACCAAGAATTCTTCAGAGAGTGGCGTCTTCGAAGGAAGGAAGTAGATCTCGAAGTGCGCATGGATGTTGGACTTGCAGACTACGAAGGAAGAAGTTAGAAGATCTTCTTAGATGATTTAGGTTCATGCTAACAGACTCAGATGCGATGAGAAAGGACCAGAATGTGTGACATGCACGGATAGAGGGTTGAAGTGTTCTGGCTTCGGTGCCATTAAACCAAGATGGATGGATGGCGGAGCACAACAAGAGGCTGTTCATCAAGATATCAAAGCTACGGTCGCTTCTGTGACCCGGATGAAGAGAATGATGAAATTGGTGCAAGCACGAGAGAAGGCTTCACCTGGTCGAAGAAGTGCACCACCCGAGGTGTTTGAGAATGCGGGAACTCCATTCTTCCTTCAAGAAGGTGGATCATCTGGAACAACAAGTCGAGCAGCATCTGTTGGGCCAGCCCAGATGCATACTCTACCAAGTCACAATCAACAATGGACTCCAGAACTACCTTCTAGGTGGAACATCGATAATTTCAACAGCCTGCCCGTTAATGATGGCAATATCTTCTATGGCATGGATCCTGAGTACTATCCCACAGTCACTGAGGACCATATTCATCAAATCAACTCTATCGCGAACTCGAGCTTCTATCCATCATCACAAGCTGGCAATGAAAGTGAGTTCTATCACTACTCGACTCCAGAGCCAGAGATGTTTCCAGTCTCCAACATCCAGAATGGAGCAGATTCAGCCTTCAGCCTTCAAGTTCAACCATGCATCTTTCCACCATCGCCAGCTCTTTCAGTTTCGATTCTCGAAGCTCCAGAGTCTCGGAGACAGGGAACTCCTAGCCGTTTGCAGGAAGTCTTTTGCCACGAGGATGCATTGATGAATGTGCCTCAATTCGAGCAGCGGGGAATAGTGAAAAGAACTTCACAGATACCATTATCGCCTGTCTGCGAAATTACCCCACCACGAGCGTCAGAATCAATGGTGAAGCGTCAGCCGTTATTGCTACCAAAGGCTGAGTGTCCACGTCCATGTAACCAAGTCAATATCTCATCACTAGAGAGAACTGCGCAAGCCACGAACAGCCATATTTTTAACGACCCTCGTTCTCAATTACTCAGGAATGCGACAATAGAATTATCAAGGCTTCAGGGTCTCCTATACTCCACAGCGAATCAAGACAGAATCGCATGTCTAAGAGATGCAGTAGCTTGGGTTCTGCGAATTCGGAATGACTATCTCCTTGAATGTGAATCACCAGCTATGCGAATTTTATCAGATACTGATCTGGCATCGCTTGGAAGCTCAATACGATTCATTGTTTGGGCAGATATCACGACACGAACATTCGAAGGAGCGGAAATCGAATCGCCATTTCGTGGTCACATCTCTCGCCTCCTGGACGCCAGTATTCAATCACAGTACTCAGGAGTCGGGCCAGCAGAAGACTGGATCTACACAGGTATTGAAAGCGTCACACGACTAGCACAGATGCGAGCTCAGCTAGCCAGTGAAGGTGTATTCGACTTTCGCGAGTTTCAACATCATGAATCCTCCGTCCTCGCCAATTTGGAATTCCGTCTTGGTGCAGACGACCCGTCAGTCCAAGTAGCCGCCAATGCAATGCTTCGCCGCAGCATATTCCTTCACTCAATCATGATCTACTTCTATGTCGTCGTTCAAGGACCATTCGCTGAGAATTTTGATATCCGCAAAAATGTCGATATTGTGATTCGCGATCTTCTCTCGCTCAACGATCCTAAAGCCCTTACGAATGAGTTCGTATGGCCCTTTTTGGTCGCTGCATCAATGGCGGGCCAAGAACACCACAAGATCATCTTTGAGCTCTTCAATAGTTGTTTTGGCTGTGCAGGGCACCCAAGACTTGCGGACGCGTTTCAGGTCGTGAGAGAAAGTTGGACGTTGAGAGCGCAGGGCGTGCCGGCTGACTGGAGGGTTGCCAGGGGTAATTTGATGCAGAGGGGTTTCATGATCGATACTGCTTGTTGGTAACTCAGGCTGGTGCATATTCAGGGGTTAATATTATAGCATATCATTGGAGCGTATTCACTTCTTCTCTGTACATAATTATAGACGAAAATCACGTTTCTAAGCACATTCCCAGTACCTAGAATGGCCGTATCTCTCAGCTCTAGACCATCTAGGCATCTATATGATGTTTTCACACCACTTGGGTCTAAATTTGGTATATCTGACCATGTGTAGGTGTTTTTTCGGCATTCACCGTCACACCATGACAAACAGCTACAGCCAGTAGAATATTCTATGAAACCGTAATGCGAAATAATTTGCGACCGCTCACAGCAGACAGGTATCTGCTCTGCTTCTCTTATAACAAACCGTGGTTCTTTAGCCTACAAGCTGGGATAGCAGGATCGCTTGACTATACTGTCTAGCTGCTCGGTAATGTGAAAAGGGGGAACAAATTTTATTGACTCACGTGACCGGGGTTCGTGCTCAGAGGAGCAAGTATGTAGGCGCACGGGTGTTTGCTCTGCGTACACCTGGAGCTGTCACCATCCTCGATATTTGATACAAATATTATGCATCTTTATATTCAGAGAAGAATAGTTTCATTGAATCAGTTAATACGGGAAAAAATGCCAAAATAACCTCTCTCCTCGTTCTAAGCTATCTCACACCCTACATATCCTCAAATATCGGAACATTTGTGCATAGAACGCGAAAATGATTACTGTCTGAATTTAATTTGAGTTACAACACTGGCCCATGTCTAATAATTCGAACACCAAAGGGATCTCAAAATTTAAGAAACCTTCCATATTTCACCTGTATCCTTTCGCTGTTAAGATCCCTATTCTTTAACGACAGTTTAACTACATCCCATAAAAACCGAAAATGGCATTCCCGATGTCCCTTGGCAATTTTTCAGTGCTCTCGAGTGCTTTGATAATTCTACGTCGCCAGGAGTCAAATAATTCAACCCATTGAGAATCCCATGCCGTCGCAATTAGAGCAGATTGATAATTTGCATCGTGCCGCGAGCTTCAATCGTTGAATGTTACCACCTCGACACAGAAACGCCATAACTTGCGTCGTTGTGCAGAGCTTTCTGAAGTTGTTCGTTCCCCGAGATTGTTCGTTCCTAAGATCAGAAATTAGCGGTATCGCATCTATGTGCTTAAAAAGAGACCTCTAGAGATGCCCTCGCAAAAGGCTGTACTGACCTTCACAATCTTCTTTGATTTATCCTGTTGCTCACACGTTGTTAAATACTATTGAATTTCAAGGCACTCTTAAATTTGTTGAAATGTGAAGAAAATCATGTTATTTCCATGTGCAGTCAGGGGTCACCGCCCGTAGCATTTCTCTTAATCTCAATCTTTATCGTTTGGAAATCAAGAGGCGTTCTACAAGGCAGTGGCGCGCAACTGGCATTGAAAGCACACAAAATTTCCAACCCCTTTTCACAAAAGGCGAAAACCAGCCGCTGTACCTGCCGTAGTTGCGTCGAGGCTTCCCGCTTGACCAGCAAAGTGACACATCACTTTCAAGACAAGCTGCAGAAATATCTTAGGCTGGAACGCGAGGATGCTCGGTAAGCTGTCCAATTTAAATTGTACGTTCACAAATGGAGGTCATACTGTCAGTTGCATTTCGGCTCCCGAGAAAAGAAAGTGTGATTTAAGTGCACGGATCACTAGCATATCAGTGACTGCTATGTCTTTACTCTGGGATCCAATAAGGTGAATACAGATGCCAAGTCAGGGGAGCTATCCTTTCTATTTTCTGGTCCTGAAACTTTGTTTGAATTGCCCTTTGTTCACAATGAAGATAATTTCAAGATGATGGATACCTATGAGAATTGTAGCAGGTTCAAGTGTACGTAAGGTAAGGTGACATTTATGCTCTAGCTTACTCCGATCCAAGGCGTGCTCTCTATGAACTAGATTCTATTTCGATATCCAATACTCTCTACCAAGTTGTGTTGATCGAGTTGAGCAACCCAGCTCCCACACTTACCTAAAGGATTTGGCACATGAAATCCCCTCCGCGATCAGCACATGAGGCTTGCATGCATCCTTGTTTTTCCACGCATTAGAACTATCGATCTTGGTACTTCGGTCACGAATATCACTTGCCGCTCATATTCATCGGGCACAGCTCTCCAGGAGATTACTTTCATAAACGATACGAAATTCTCCAGAACAGTTCATAGACTCACAGCTCAACCATCTATCATTTCTTCCTATTATCTCGAGCCGAACCCCGCCCTGTCTTTAAGGACGACCTTCCACCGTTTCGACTCGATTTCTTGCGAGTCTCTTCTAATTTCTTGCTATCCTGCTCGTTTTCCTTCTTACGGTCACCCATCCTATCTTTCTCATCTACATAAAGTTAATTCGAGTTTTGCTTTCGTCGTGCATGCAGGAAAATTCTTACCTTTAGACGCATCTTTCTTAGCCATAATCCAAGCTTTCTGATTGAAAGGAAGAATTGCCTCGGCATGAAGGAAGTCTCCTCCAATGATGATATCAAACGGAGCGTTTCTCGCCACTCTGAACGTTGTGTATCGAGTTTTGCGGTCATCGCTAGTAAGTCCGTACCAATTTGTCGCTACGACTTCATTTGAAGAGAAGCTCTGTCCTTGGAAGTTCACGAAGTCGTTTGAGTCATCATAAGTGGCTGTAAGCCGAAGCCTATCGAGCGACTCTTCGCTTATCCAGTTTGGAGGCGTGCCAGTGTCGAGCGTAGCAAGGAATGGGATTTTCTGACCATCTGATGAAAACATCATAATTTCTTTGGTGTACTGACCCAGGAGCCCAGTTTCATTCTAAGGCTGTTAGTACACTGCTCCATACAATGGTTCAGGCCAAATACCTCGGTAAGGTGTTCGGCATAGTTTGCAGATGCAGTTGTTTGCGCCCTAGGTTGAACAGCTGGCCGATCATATGGGCCAGAAGATGAGTAGTCAACCGGCGACAGTTCTCGCAAGAACCCGCTATATGTCAGCCCTGACAGATCACCAGTTGATGTCGTAGGTCTGAATGTAGTAAAGCTGTTTGCACCTTGCAGTGGTAGTGCCTGCTCTGAGTCTTGGGGGTGGTGCTGAGTGCTGCTCCATCTTCTATATGGTTCATTAGAATAGGTGGCTGGGCTTGGCTGATGGGCTGAATCATATCCGTTATCATGAGTTGAGGTTCTAGCATAAATATCGTCTTCGGATGGTAGCGGAATATTCCCAACAGCATATTCTACTATGTCGAAGCACCTCTTGCCTGCCTCGATATTTCGACGTTCGCGTTCACTGTATGTCATATTGAACTGAATTGGCATCAACGAAGTGGTGAGGAATTGGTGTGTCGTTTTTTATTACGCTCACAAAGAACAGAGAGAGATGATGGCTGATTATATGCCTAGCTGCACCCGGAAATCTGCACGACCAAAGGACTTGAAGCGGTCAAGATCGCATCCAATAGCTTGCTTCCCCTTAATATGCCCTCTAAGCCTTTTATGTAGTAGACACAGCCTGATATTGGAATCGGGCACTGATGGGCTGCTTTGCATTGACCATTTATATATAATGCTCTGTAGACTTCAACAACTAGGCAGCATCGGCATAATATTGTGTTTATTTGTATTAAGCTGTAAGAAGCCTTCACAATCACTTGACGTGGTTTTCCTCGAAATCTTTGATATAGACCATTGTAAGGAATTATAATTTTGGTTCATTGATAGAAATATTCCGTTCATGAGGAGATCGTGCCCAATCGTCCTCACCAGGCTCTGGAAAGTCGTTTTGTGGCATTCATGAGGCAGAGCCTTACACAACACATAAGTCGTGGCAACCTAAGCCCACTTCTTACCGGGATCTTATAAGGCTGTCACAGCAGTCCTCTCAAATTGAGATGGCCAACGTGACCGCTGTGCACCACCGACTTGGGTTCCAAAAGCAATAGACCTCGCTCCGTGAATCAAGCCACCATAAATTTTGAGCCTCATTCTTCCTTGATCATGGCAGAAGGATACGCCTTAATCGCAAATTTCATGGGAAACCACGACGAGGTTGCCATATTTCGTTGTTTTCGAGAGCTTAATACGCAGGATCTGCTATATTTACAGGCAGAGCTTATTCATCTTCGAGAAGAGCTCGATGACCAAAAGGCGAGCGACGAAAAGAACGATGATCGCAAATACTACCCTCAGGACTGGTGGTCCTTAGCGAATTCCGAGCAAGATGTTGATAAAGAGCAATGGTCAATTGTGCTCAAGATCCGCAGAAAGTTGGAAGAATACAGTGCGCTGAGTTGCTTTCGTGTAGACGGTGATCTCTGACAAGAACAATCAGATACGCGTATCGCGCAACAGGTGTCGCTCGCAAATTTGAAAGAACCGAATTCTTACGACCTGGCATTCTTTAGAGACTGGTTGCAACGGCCAAATATGGGAAATTTTCCTCTTGTGGGTCTTGATAGAAATGCTTGGGCTGAAGATCATACCCGTGACCTTTTTGCTGTCCGGCGTCGCCAGCACGACGATCCATTCTCTCGATGGGCAATAAACAAGTTGATTCCTTGGTTCCATATTAAAGTTGGTAGTCGCTTCAAAGTAAGAAGATGTTGTGGAAAAGTCTTGATTTGAGGTTCGATATCGATTACTGACTCAGCGCGCAATTGCAGCAACCCATACCAGAGTCCCCCCAGTCAGAAATAGCCGTTTACCAGGAGAAGTCCCTACTCAAGACCATCAACATCATCGGAGCATTCACCGCTTCACTCCTGCCAATCCTGTCTATTGTCGTCCTCTACTTCCTCGGCAATCCCAAGGCGAGACTCGGCGCGGTTGTTGCCTTTACCGCAATCTTTTCAATCTCATTGATCCTGATAACGCAAGCGAAACGAAGTGAGATTTTTGCAGCCACTTCTGCGTGAGTTACCTCTATTATTTGAATGACCAGACTTCGAAGATTTATTGACGAAAATGTTTGATACTAATCTGTGGAACAGGTTCGCTGCTGTACAGGTTGTCTTCGTCAGCGTCAACTATGTTGTGGTAGGCCCCAGGAGTCCGTGATAAACGGCTGATAGGTAAAGGGCCGGTAACAGAGTTGGTACTTCGAGTATATTTCTATCTTATTATTAACATGCCTATGCATATCTATGTAAAATCGTACACAACTAGTGCTTGCGTCCCACCAGCTTCTTCTTTTAACACGATGACAACTTCGTCATCAAAGCCTACCCAGTGCTTGTAAGCTGTGAAATCGTTATCAATCCAACTATGACTCGACTTTGGATTATCTTCTTCCTTAGCGGGCAGAGATATTTGGTCAGATGTTTCCCTGGCAAGACTTGAAATTGGTAATGGCGGGTGTCGAATCTGAACACTGCGATCGCGAAGCTGTTCTTTCGCGCTTCTTGTAGGTCGAGAAGTTGAGAAGCCACCTTCAAGACTCCATACTCTCAATTCATTACCCCGCGTACTGACACTTACTGCCTTACCTCTTGCTGTTATCTCAGCAGAAGACACTGATGATGTGTGACCCCAGAGCTTGGTTCCTTGAGATAGGGAGAGCGTAGAGGCAGTCGATGTACACAAGTAGAGCGAGAGGGTGTTGTCTGGGTGCGTGGCAAGTATATATGGATGTGCATAAGAGAGACTTGTGGGCGCTGTAGTAGTGTTCCCTGAAAGCCTGCTCCGAGGGCCATGCGAAGGCAAGGGAGTAGATGCTCCTGAAGATGGTGATGATGAGATGCTAATTGAAGAGAAGCCTTGTGGCAACGCAGAGGTTAAACGCGAAGATGTAATCGTTCCAGTCGTGGGAGAAAGGTGTAGCTCCTGTAGTCCAACAGTGTAGCCCGAGAAATAGGTAGGTAGGGAGTAGGCTATACTTGCAATTATCGTAGATGGCATAAGTCGAATCGAGAGCGACAATGGTGGCCAGCAAGTGTGGGATTTCAGGGAAGCTAGAAGACGCGGTTCTTGCTTTGCTGAAAAAGATAGGTCGAGAGAATTCTTGGGATCTTCTCGAGCTTTATCCGTAGCTATTTCCCCTTGAGCCCCTGGCGTAATGTCTTCTAAAGTCTCGTCTAGATCCTCTATTTCTGCACTGGGCGCGAATGTATAAAGAGAGAATAGTTGCGCATCTGTAATGGTTAGAACATATGGTTGAGCATATGCAATTGCACTCAGCAAGCCATTGCTACTTCGTGGATGTAGGTAGTCTCTTTCGAAGCTGCTCTTCTTCGTATCCAATCTCCACGTACCCCACGAACCATCTTCAAAACCGACGGCAATACCCAAACGGCTCTTTCCAGTACCATCGTCAACAGCGACACATCTTGGCGCAGAACTGTTATTGAGTGTGCATGAAGCAATTAGGCTTCTTTTCCTTAAGTCCCACGCTCTCAGGCCCTCCTCTTTGTCTACCGTCACCACGCATCCTTCTGCCAACTTGACCAACATTCCTGTCTCCCTCCTCTGTTCCCTGACCCGAATCTCTTGTACATCGCAGGCACCAATACTCCAATTATGCCTTAATTTGTACTGTTTCTTCCAATCTGTCTTTCGTCCATCCTTTCTATTTACCAGCGTATCATCTTCCAACCATTTACTTCTTCGACTAGAAAATTGAAGCGAGCCGTCGTTTTCAAGTGGCGCATTCTTGATACCAGGTATTCGTAAAGCTCGGGGAAGGACAAAACGTGAGTAGTATAGAGACTTCCATATCTGGGAGTCTCCAGTCAAAGTATAGAAGCGGTGGGAAATCGTTTGACATTTTAGAAGAGTACGTATTGGGACATGATGGAGGATCCTGATTAGGAGCTCGGAGGAGAGGCTCGACAGATGGTCGTTGGGAGATATTGCTCGCGATCTTTTTGACAGAGGAGTATCATCGCTTCCATTTGAGCGCCGTCGCTTCAAAGTCATGGTGGTAATTGTGAAGCTAGCATGAAGTTGAAGCTATTCGGACAATGTGCCCGAGCCTTGCCTTATCGCCGATGCCAATCACGTGTCATATCAAGGTCATGCCGAGGCTCGACATCGAATCCCAACCTCCCCTGACGATGAGGCTTCAAGAAATCACGACACGACACGACACGGCACTAACTCAGAAACTCATTAGCCCTCTAATAACATCCCTTTATTTCCGATAAACGCCATTCCATTGCGATCGCGAGACTCTTTTTTCTACCGTGTGGCCTTTGCGCCAACCGTCTCCGACATCATGACAACCTCTAAACACCTCTCCTCGAAGCTTCCACACGCCCTCACAATGCCTCCCAAGTGGTTGTCGCTATACAGCAATTTCATTCAAACCCACCAGTCTTCTGTCACACAGATCGAATCCGCATTACGTTCCTTGACCTATATAATACCAGGGCGCTTTCGTGATGCGGAACTTGCATCCGAGTCCCTCCATTCATCTATCCAACTACTCTCGATGTATCATGACACACTTCTCACACGCGCCCTGAGTAAACTTCCTGGAATGCCAGGACAGCAGAGTCCTCATAATAGATATACGAAATTTTGGATAGCAAAGAGCAAATTCTACCGCCGGGTTGCGACGGTGTTGGCCATCGTGCAGTACACAGAGCTACTATGGGAAATGATGGCAAAGAGGAAGGGAGAGCGAACACGCTGGCGCATCATTATCCTTCTCGAAGTTATCAAGGCGACATGTCGACTATTACTTCTAAAGATCACAAACGCTCGACCTCTCGTTACACCGGCGCTACCCGAACGTGAAGTCATCCCAGAAGAAGAAACCACTTCTCCGCCACCAGAAGATGAAGAGGCTGCTCTTGAAGCCGAACTCGAGGGCCGCTCGCCGTCTCCCTCTCAGCAGAATTATAAAATGAAACGAACAGGGCTATCCTTACCAATATTACCGAATCCTGACGACATTTCCTCGTATCTTCTTTCCAAAGTCCTCACAGCAGACGATATTAAAGCACCATCAACACTGCTTAATACTATGCCACGTACAGCTCTTCTTGCTGAAACCATTCAGATCCTTCAACCCTTAGTCTACTCAATCGCCTTGTCGCGGTCGAAATACAAGAGCAACTGGCAGCCATGGCTGCTAGGTCTGAGCTTAGAGTACGCGGCCCGACAGTTACGGAAAGATAGAGATAGCCTACGGACAACGGCGTTAGAAAGAGAGCAGTGGAACAAGAGAGGCTGGGCAATGGGATGGTGGGCTATGAGGGGAGCATTCTATGAGAATGTTACGAAAGGATTCCTGCATAGCACAAGCGAAAGGCTGCCAGGCCTAATCAGTGGAGTTTTGGATGACTATTTGTACCTCTGGGATGGATACTATTTCAGTACCAGTTCTAATTAGATTTAATGAAGTAATTTTGATTCAGGCTCGGATAGATGTATAGGATAGGTTTGTATTTGCTTACGGGGTAACTCTGTTATCTCGCTATCCCTGCTGACCTCGCCTCGCTTACCCTGCTCGCCCTTATCTGTCCCTAGCCTTATAACCAATCGACACATAAAGGGCAAAAAGGAAACACGGGAGTTTGCATTCACATGCCGACGCGCTGTTACATATTACCGGCAGGCACAAAGCTTGTTCTCATCGTATATTACTACTTCAAACAATGCAACCTCAGGTACCATGCCGAGGATTTATTGATGAATTGACAAACCTCGGATACAGTTCCTCCGTATATTTCACAAACCTTAAAGCAACGTCCTTCACCTCCAAATAACCAATCGTTGTATACCAGTTAAATAACTTCAAAATTTTGTATATAAAATGTCTAATGGTATAGAATACAAGCCTTCCCTTTCGACACAGCCTAAGTACTAACAAAAACCACCGCAAAATGCCAAGCCTTAAAATGTATCTAGTGTTCCCCAAAATGCCCGTGATCTATATGATGCCAGCCATCCGCCAGAATTACATTCAAATAACTACCTAAAACGGGATGATGGTTTCTTGCCTTATCCGTGTTCGACTCGGGATACTTCTGGTCGGTATATTAAGCTGCACAGCCAATGACATACGTCTCTGACGGCAGCGTGGCATTTCAGTCCAACAATGCACCCAACGGACGGGAATTCCTCCATTCATCTCGAATTTGTGGAAACAGGCTTCTCTTTTGTTTCCGTGAAGTGGGAGACGCCTATTAATAGGACAGTTGGCCGTGTTCGAAGGACACACCAGGAATACAAATGCTTACCTGGCCGTGTGAATCGGCAGTCGTGGCTCATGTATCCAGAGACCCAAATCTGCATTTTCGCTTTGCAAATCGAGTGATACGCGCTGGGATTGTTGCGTTTCCACGAGCAGGTGCCCATATAGGATTAGGTGACACAATACGAAGAGCCACAGCCTGCTTCAACCTTGACGTCCAACTCGAGGGCGTCGAAGAACTTGCCCTTCACGCTAGCGCCTACCTTCCAATCGGCACTGACATAATTGGTATCCATGTCGGTTAGGCGGCTAGAGCAGTTATCAGTATTTTCTAGACGGTAGATATTCGAGCCCGTTAATCTCCAGTCTTCGTGGATAATACTTTTCTCTTGCTGATCAGCTCCGGGTTTTCCCCGATGTATCGCTTGACCTGCACACCACCTCAGAAATGTCGGTTGTATTGCTACCTGCCCAATTGGTGAAAATGGGTTCTGCGGGAGCGGTGAAGATTGGTGAGGCAAGAATGGGCAGGGCTCGAGTGAGAGAAATGACGGAGAAAGGCATTATGTTTTGATATTATGACTGAGAGTCTGAACTGGGGCTGTTAATTGTTCTGCGCCACCAGAATTGCACGAGATTGCTTTGCTGAGCTAAATTGAGGAGCTCTTAAATCTTGTCGCGAGTAAATGCACATTCGTGGAACCCTTCCACTATCCACCTACTCAACTTAGAATAGTTTTGTGCGTGCCCAGCAAATAAAGGGGTGTAGCTTACATCCAGCCACGTTTTACCTGCTATCCAATGGTGTTTTTTCATCACTATCTCTATAACACTATTTCTGTCTACAGTATTTCAATCTTCAATAGTCATTTTCTATTTCAGCTGTTGACATACGAAAGGAAACCGAGAGCTCGTACATAGAAGACCTTAATAGCTATAATTCATAGTAACGCTGTATACCCTTCTTTGAAATTCGGAGGTAAACTTGGTCTTTTCTATCTGGTCGAATATCAAACGCATCTTCCTTAGTTCCATAAGTACATGAATGTCTGATTTGAGTAATCAAGTCAAAGGAATATGCAGTCATTTATTCCTCACTTGGTCTCCACGTCTCCTTTGGCAACGAAACTCTCTTCCTTCCCTCAAATCTGAACCTCACAGATCAAAACACCATCAACGATACTAGCTCTCGAAACCCCTCCAAGAAGCTCCCTTGAAAAACTGTACAATACTTCCAAATCAAAAACCCCCAATTAGTAGTATAGTTTATTGAATCTCGGAGTTAATGGCTCGCGAAAATCAAAAAAGTAAAAAAACCACCGAATAACAACTGATTGAGTTCTATCCAAAGTTGCTTAGCTTTTGAAAGGATTTCGTATCATGGAGTCGAAATATGGCGCAGTTAGCAGTCCCCAAATAAATATGTTCCGAATCATCGAGGCATTGAGGGGGCGCAAACAGAGTTACAGAGCCTCATTAAGCGACATGCATGAATTAATAAAGTGGTATACGAGCAGCAAGGGATCTATTAGCCTTACTTTCCCCAGCTACTCACGACTCCTTCCCGTAGTTAACTTCTTTTCCAATTGAACGAGTCTCCCCACATTTCTGAAAGGCCACAGGCGCGGTTATACAGCCTCACAATTGCCTAGACGCTACATGTCAATGCCAGGATTGTAAGAAGGGATCCGAGGCGGGACTTAGCTACTAGTAAGCCGAGAAGGTGTAAAACAGCAACTATATTATCTCGGTAAACCAATGAGGAGTTCCTGACTGAATTAATACCATGGATTATCTTTAGTTTGAAAACATGGCATGTGAGCCTCCATACTTCTAGCACCTGCAGCGGTCAAACGGCATTGGGTCATGTGATATAGCTTTGCAGGCACATGCCTATTTTTAGAATAAAGATGAGACTTGTCTTCGCTCAGCACTACAATCTCGCTGAGTTTGCCTCCCTCTATAGTTGCATTTCTTCTAAGGAAGCTTACATAGAACCAACACCGTATAAGAACCACTAGTCGCATGACCCCGAACTGTTAGAATAAAGTTTGTGTTCAATGTCAAGCAATGCAACCTTACATAAATGCTATACCGAGGATCTATTGATTAATAATTAATAACCCTTGAAGAATAGGCATAGTTCCTCCCTTTGATTTCTGAAGCCTCAAAGCAACGTCTTTCGCACTTGCTATCCTATGTCATTTCGGCCTGGGATCTTTGAGATCACCGAAAACGAGAACAAGGATGTGTTTCTAGGTTCCCCGCAGTGGCGTGAGACTCGGGGACTGGTCAATATAGAAACAGGAAGTCTTCAATCTTACAGTAAGTGGAGAAGCTTATCAGATAGAAAGATCACTGACAAGTTGTACTGTACGGTATTAAGTACTTTTAATCGCGGATTGTGATAGATTGGTCAATTACCTAGTTGCTGACTGGATTGAGCCTAGAGTATCGAGATTAGGAGGAAATAATCTCGAGATTTGAAGGATGATCAAAAAGGATACTGCCTTTCCTTCTCTTGTCGATGGCAACTAACCTTGAGCGAGTTCAAGAGGCGAATGCGGCTGGTCGATATGTCCATTTACACGTTCCAAGCTGAGGCATCACCTCCGAATTTCTTGTGCCAATCATACGCACGATTTGGATGAAGGGCTGTCATTTGTTCTCCGTTTCATGTGAAGAACCTCAAGCCACTCAGATGCCAGATTCCTGAACCTTCAACGAACATGAAAAGGTGATCATTCACAAGCGTTGCGAGCAGCCGGGTCGTGAAACAAGAGCCGTGGTTGGTATTTGCTTTTTCTGTATTGGACGAATGAGGACGATTCCACGTAAACTGGTTAGTTGTGGAACTGTTTCCGGGTGGTTGCATCTCGCATCGGGGCAGCTGACTTAATGGGGTTTTGATATTGAGGGGTTTGATATGAGAAGGTTAGTGATGCGAAGCTCAGTTGATAAGATTTCTTTTGGAATAGTCAAGCGTTGAATTCAATCACATAATTGACAAATGAGAAGAAATGTCTGGCAAGGAAGATCCTCATAAGTTTGACCCCTCGGCATGATGTTCAGATGGCAGGTGCAGGTGGGTCGCAGAGCATCGGGAACGGGAAACGAAGCCGTCGACATCTCTTGGCAAATGCAAGCCCGCGCTTTATTGACAACTTTATAATCTCTCTAGTTTGTTCGGCCCTCCTTGTCATGAACAACAATTCCTAACTTCTTTCAACATTGTGCCTATTGACGTATAAGATATACTACAGCAGCCACGTTGACACTGTCTCATAAGTGCTGACATCAAATCGGACTTGGTTACCTCCGAGGTTCGTACTGCATGCCTCGTGATAGGTGGTTGCCACCTTCATGAGTATTTCGATCAAGAAGGCCTCCTCATCTTCTCTTCGACACTCTTCTCTTTCACCAAATCTAATCACCTCAAGATGCTTGCTCAATTGGAAGGTCGTTCTCCAACAACCTTAATCCTCCTCTGCGGGGGCTTTCTATACATCCTCACGAAGGTCGTACAGCGCGCGGTTGCATATCACCGACAGTCACAGATTATCCGAACAAATGGATGCAAACCATGCCCAGCCTATCCTCACAAAGACCCTATCTTTGGACTTGATCTCTTCCTGATAAATTTGAAACTATCTCGAGACGGGGGGTTCTTAGAAGGAGTGCGAAATCGGTATAAGGCGATGAAATGCAAGACGTTCAGCCAGATCACACTCGGAGAGCGTATGATTATGACATGTGAACCTGAGAATGTCAAGGCTATTTTGGCGACACAGTTTAAGCAATTTGAGCTACCTGCTCGTCGAAAGAACGCATTTGAGCCTATTTTCGGTCACGGAATTTTCACTACTGATGGAGCTGATTGGGAAACATCAAGGGCTTTACTTCGACCAAGTTTTACTAGAAGTCAGGTTGGAGATATTGAGACCTTTGAAGAACATGTCTCAAAGTTGTTGGCGAGAATACCTAGTGATGGATCAACTGTGGATTTACAAGAGTTGTTTTTTGAGCTAACGTTGGACTCTGCGACGGATTTTTTGTTTGGTCATAGCACCAATGTTCTTGACAGATCAGATCCTAACAGCAAGAGAGGCCAGAGATTTGGAGAGGCATTTGCTTATGTTACCATGAAGGCTGGACTTGAGTAAGTTTCCGTCTAAATTGTAGAGCCCCATTCTAACAATAAATCTAGAGGTCGAGTAGGCAAGCTTGCAACCATTCTTCCTGATAAGAAATATAAGGAGGACACTGAATATGTCCATGAATACGTGAGCAATTATGTGAGAGAGGCAGTACAACTCCGCAAAGATAGCCTCAAAGAGGGACAAGTCGAGGAAGATAACTCTGGAAGATATGTGTTCCTTGAGCATCTTGCAAGGGCCGATTATCCTGAGAAAAAGATTCAGGATGAGCTCCTCAATATTTTGCTCGCGGGAAGGGACACCACAGCAGGCCTTCTCAGCTACTTGTTCCATTTCTTGGCGCGGCATCCGCATGTCTGGGACAAGCTAAGAGAGGAGGCATTAGCATTGGGTTCTGAAACTCCGACATTCGAACAGATTAAGTCCATGAAGTATATGCAGTGGGTTTTAAACGAGAGTAAGTTGATGCATATTGATGGTGGTTTATTCACTTACGTTTTTAGCTCTTCGCCTTCAACCTATTGTCCCTGCAAACGCTCGTGTAGCAAATTGCGATACAACAATTCCCGTCGGAGGAGGCCCAGATGGAAAATCACCAGTACTTGTCAAAGCGGGACAAATGGTTGCTTATCAAGTATATGTAATGCAACGACGTGAAGATTTGTATGGGCACGATGCAACTGAATTCAAGCCTGAGCGATGGGAGAACCTAAGACCTAGGTACGTACTCATGAATATTCCTCGAAAAACTAGCTGCTAAACTATTAACAGCTGGAATTACCTTCCATTCAATGGTGGACCACGAATTTGGTAAATCCTATATTACCTTCCAATCTAAGAAAATTGACTGACAGACTATAGTATTGGCCAACAGTTTGCATTAATTGAAGCCTCATATGCCGTCGCACGGATCCTACAAACCTTCAAATCAATTGAGAGGAGAGACGATTCCGATGACACGGAATACCTTACCGTCACATCTCAAGTCAGGGCTGGAACCAAAGTAGGATTGACACCTGCCTGAAGTGGAGAAGAGGACAGAGTAAGTTGAAGCAGAAATCTACTTGATGAGGACATGCAGGCGTCTGGAGTATCCCGAGTTATTCAATACGGCAGGTAGTGCGTAGCCATGTACCTTGAATTTATAAATAATAGACTTGCCTCGAGCCTTACGCGCTGGTAATGCACACCTTTTTCAAATGCAGATATCCTCATTCCCTGACTGAAAAGCAAGCCACCATTCGTCAACCCCAATCCGGCTTCTCGATACAGAAGGCAACGTGCCTGTAAGGCTGTGACATTAATGTATGGCGCCACACCTCCTCTTCTCGGCAACTGTAATGGGAAACCCTGCAATTATTTCTCTGGTCCTCTCCATGAAATCCGAATGTCCAGATTTCCGATACCGTCCTTTAGACTCCCTTAAAGCTTTAAAAGAACCCGAGGAATCTCGCGAGGGCGAATGCGAGGGCCATTTCCCATCTCCCCTCTATCCGCAAGCCAATCCTCTAAGCTCAAGTACCGAGCTCCGCTCACCATCACGCAACCAATACCACAACAAGCAATTGTAAGACTCGACGAATCGTCTGGCGTGCGGCTTGGAAATCCCCTCCCCCTAAACTGCAATCGAGCTAGACGAGGGCTGCAGCGAGTGGGGCACGACCGGACCTCAGTGTCGATCCTCGTCACCTCACCGAGGCGTTTCTTTGGATGCGCAAATAAGATCATGAGTTGAGCTTCTTTTTTGCGCCATTGGAAAAATTAGACACGCTGGCCTTTTCTTGTATTTTTGTTTTATTCTTGAGTATTTGATTGACGGTGTTGCGCTGGTTTGAGAGACTTTGCGATTTGTGGAGAGGACAGAGAGAGCTTTGACAGAAGTGCTCTGATTAAACATTGCGCGGCTTTTGGTGGAATAAGCAGCTACTGAGTCTTTTGTATATCTTCGAAGAGCAATTACCAGTGTTGCAGGAAGGCGCGGACGATTGCAGATATGGCAGCACCAGTGGAACCAGCAGTGCGAAAGAAGGTCTTGAGAGTTGTGTTTATATCTCTTTTGCTGGATTTGGTACGTCGGCATCCTCTCATCAAAACCACAATTCCCGAGGCCCTCGAATAAAACCTTTCTACAATCCTCCACAGTGGCAGAGCTAATGAAACGAATAGATATCCTTTACATTCATCCTCCCCCTCTTTCCCTCCCTCCTTGAATTCTACCGCAATCAAGAGGCCCCCGACGCCTTCTCCTCTACGAATGACTCCCCCTCCATCCTTGCATACATTTTACAATACTTGAATGCATACAAAGCTTCTTTCAGCAGACCGATCGATTCGAGATATGATATCGTATTATTAGGTGGAGCATTGGGATCGCTATTTTCGTACGACTCCTCCGCCCTTCAGAAGAGCCCGGAAGCAAGCTAATACATGAATATAGACTGTTACAAGCCGCAGCGTCCCCAATAATTGGCTCTCTATCAGACAAATATGGCCGCAGAACCGCTCTCCTCTTCTCGATGACCGGGAATATCCTCTCAGTCCTCCTCTGGGTCATGGCCACCGACTTCCGAACCTTCCTCCTCTCGCGCGTTGTAGGTGGTCTCTCGGAAGGCAATGTACAACTTGCGATCGCGATCGCAACGGATATATCAGACGAAAAACAAAGAGGTGCAACAATGGCCTTAGTAGGGATCTGCTTCAGCATAAGTTTTACATTTGGACCAGCATTGGGAGCCTGGTTGAGCACGATTAGCAGCGTCAAGGCGAATCCATTCGCGACTGCGGCAGGATTCTCGCTATTCTTGATTGTTACAGAGACGTTGTATCTGTATTTCTGCCTGCCAGAAACCCTGCCTTCGAAAGTCGCATCTGCGAAGCTTAAAGGGTCTACGAATGGTTCTGCGAAGACGAATGGACATGCGGCTACGAACGGGAAAGCTACGACCAAGACCACGCCTGCGAAACCCTTTGTACGGACGAACAGCCATTTCTTGCTGAACCTTACACACTTGACATTTCTCCTCTTCTTCTCGGGAATGGAGTTTTCGTTGCCATTCATGACATTCGACCTCTTTGGATATACAGCTGCGCGAAATGGTCGCCTTCTGGGTTACATGGGACTCGTTGCATCAATTCTCCAAGGAGGAGTGACCCGCCGTCTTCCTCCTCTACTCTCAGTTCGAGTAGGGGTTGTATCCTGCCTTCTCGCACTCTTCCTACTCGCTCGAATCAACACTGTGTCAGGCCTCTACCTCGCGACGACACTACTAGCTGTCACATCTGCAACAGTCGTCACTGGTCTCAATGCATTGAGCTCATTTGAAGCAGGCGAAGACGAGCGAGGTGGGAAGCTTGGAAATCTCCGAAGTTGGGGGCAGCTTGGGCGTGGTGTAGGACCACTGCTGTTCACGAGTGTATACTGGTGGGCAGGACGAGAAATCGCATATACGATTGGAGGTATGGGCGTACTTGCTACCAGTATGATCGTGTTCTTTGGATTGAAGACACCAGCTGGATCAATGGGGAAGAAGATCAAGGATGCAAAGAGCGCAAAAGAAGTAGAATTGTGAGATTTCGTGGTTGTGCAAGTTTTGTAAATATGTCAACAGTGCTTGGAACAACGTATTGTATTCCTTTGGATTTATGGATGGATTGGGAATTTGGGAACGTACTTCGGTACGTGTAACATGGGCAATCTCTTGTGTTTGGACAAAACTATATGGTTACAGTACAAGTGGATGTAAATCAAGCAAGCAAGCGAAGAAAAAGTAGAGGAACGTCATGAATATCAAATGGTTCCTTGCATGAGATTTACATCACGCCACATGTCAGTACACATTAAGCAAGAGGCGCACCAATCACTCTTTCCATCCCGCAAACTCCCCTCTTTCCCAATTTGCCCCGACATCCCCTAGCTCATAAAAACGAACTATCTTTCCTTGTCAAAACCCTCATCCCATCTTTACGTATGCATCTTGCATTTGTAATTGAGCTTTCTTGTTGGTGGATCTCATCCTTCTTTGGGGTATCAAGTGCCGGCAGCCGATCTTCACCCCGCAAAGCTTCTCTTTCCAACCCGTTCGCCGCTTCCCCTCAAAAGAGTTATGCATGTCAAAGTTGACGGCTCCGGGGTTCCACAATTTTGAATATGCGCTTCAATCAGATCATCATTTAGAGGGGCGATGAAGGCTAGCGGGATTTGATCGGCATCTAGTGATAACATTCAGCCTCGTGCCTTTTTTGTCTTGTTGGAGAAGCTGGTATGTCTTCTGTACTAGTGGCCGTTTTGGGCTATAGATGGTGCTATTTTGAGTTCAGATGTTAGGGATATGGTGATATCTGGGTCAGTTGATTGGTGGAAAGTCTTTAAATGGGAAGAAGCTGGGAGTATATAAATTCTTTCAAATGCCTTTCCTCTAGCATCAAGCACTCTCATCTTGACAGCATCCATCCATCATGCTCAAACGACTACTTACTATTCCATTGTTGGTGTCCCTTGTGGGAGCCATCAACATTCAAGTCTCCTCCACCGGAGGCAATACCTCTTCCCCTAACATGTACGGCATCATGTTCGAAGACATAAACCATAGTGGCGACGGCGGTATCTACGCAGAACTCATCCAAAATCGCGCCTTTCAATCCAGCGCTCCGTTTCCCCCCACCCTCTTCCCTTGGGAACCTGTCGGCTCTGCTGTCTTTCAGCTTTCAAACTCAACACCTCTGTCCACTGCGCTATCGACATCTATACAAGTATCTTCGCTGTCGAGAGCAAAGGGCGCGAAAGTTGGATTGGCGAATCCGGGGTGGTGGGGCATTGATGTTAAGGTGCAGAAGTATACGGGGAGCTTTTGGGCGATGGGAAGTTATAGAGGTGACTTCACTCTAAAGCTACAATCTAACATCAGCGGCGATGTTTTTGCTTCTTTAGATATACCCGCGGAGTGTGAGGAGGGGAAGTGGATAGAGCATACATTCACACTGGAGCCCAAGACTGCGGCTGCGAATTCCAATAACACCTTTGTCATTGAGTTCGATTCCGGAGAGTCGCCTATCAATTTTAATTTGATTAGTTTGTTCCCGCCGACGTATAAGGATAGGAAGAATGGGAACAGGCCGGAGTTGATGGAGGCGTTGAAGGCATTGAATCCTAGTGTTTTGAGGATTCCGGGTGGAAATAATATGTGAGTATTCAGCCATAAGAAACTTCAAGGTCATTTACTGATAACTATGTAGTGAGGGAGACATCAGTCGCTACCCATGGCGTTGGAATGAGACAATTGGCCCTCTCAAAGACCGCCCAGGACGTCCAGGAACATGGACATATCAAAACACAGATGGTCTCGGTCTTATTGAGTACTTCCACGTTCGTGTTTTCCCCTCTTTAATACCTTTCTAACATTAGATCTAGTGGTGCGACGACTTAGAAGTCGAGCCCATCCTCGCAGTATGGGCTGGAATGTTCCTCTACAATGACCCAGACCATATTTTGACTCCCGAACAACTCGCTCCCTGGATCGATGACACCCTCAACGAGCTCGAATTCCTCCTCGGACCTACTAGTACACCCTACGGTGCTCTTCGCGCCTCCCTTGGATATCCCGAGCCCTTCCACCTAAAATATGTCGAAATCGGCAACGAAGACAACCTATATACCAATGGCCCGCAAACCTACGCTGATTACCGCTTCCCCATGTTCTATGACGCAATCTCAAAAGCCTACCCAGACCTAACCATCATCTCCTCCACTGGCGACTACACGGCGGTGGGAGGCAGCGGCGCAAATGCAACCTGGACTGACTTCCACGTCTACAGCCGCCCTGACACCCTCGTTTCCATGTTCGGCAAATTTGACCACGCATCCCGCGTCCACAAAACCATCGTCGGCGAATACGCCATCGTTCAAGAGAATCTTCCAGGCGGTGCCCTAGAAGGCGTAAATTGGGATCTCCCGAAGTTCCCATACCCCGTCTGGGTCGGTGCTGTGGCGGAGGCGATCTGGTGCATTGGCGCGGAGAGGAATGGCGATGCGGTGGTGGGGATGCTGTATGCGCCATTGTTGCAGAATTTGAATTCTTATCAGTGGACACCGGATTTGATTAGTTTTACGGCGGATCCCAAGCAGACTGTGCTCTCTACAGCTTATTCTGTTATCGAACTTTTCAGTCATAATCGACATACGGAATCCCTCCCTGCGGTGTCAGATAATGGGTATGGACCCGCATATTGGGTAGCTGGAAAAACTTCAGAGGGTGGTTTCATATTTAAGGCTGCGATATACAATGCGACGGGTCCTGTGCCAATGAATGTTACGTTTGAGGGGGTGGAGGATGGAACGACGGGGATGTTGACGGTGCTAAGTGCACCGGGTGGACTGAGTGCTAATGTTCTTGAGGGAGGGGATGGGAAGGGGGTGCCGACTAATGTTGTTGTGAAGACGAAGAAGAGTTTGGTGGCAGGGAGTGGTGGGGTGTTTGAGTTTGTGTTGGGAAACTATGAGGTTGCTGTTTTAAGGAGTTGATGGGAGATAGAGATAAGGATGAATGCATTTTTTAATGAGTGAATGTAAAGTCATAGCTACAACCTCTGCGTGTACCCGAATATTGAATTCCTTGCTTTCCCCCCCACCACAGAGCCCTTTATAGAGAAACAGATAGCTTATTTTCTTGAGGCATAGAGATCTCAACTAAACGTTTTCCAACAGATAGGGCGTTGTGTTGAATTCTTAATATTAAGCGTAGAGAATCTAGCATAAGAACCTTTATATTATATAACCTAGACAGAATATGAACTTGTATTCCTTTAAAAGTCTTGATCTCGATACATTTCCTCGCTCTTCTCAAATATGAGTGCAGCAAACAAATCTGAAAAAAATTCCTCGGCAATAAGAAGTAGACTCCAGCACCAAATTCCATGCCGTTCATTGCCGAGCAACTCTTCATCACAAAATACGTTCTAACTCCACTTCTGTCTCAATACAGCAAAGCCAATTTCCCTTCACTTCCTTTCGCTACAATCCAAGACCACCGCACCGAAACAGGCACCACATACCTGCAAATCTCACCAGAAGAACAAACCTCGGGCTAACATAATAGCAGAACTTCCAAAGGCGGGAATAATTCTGAGTAAAGCCCCATAATCCAAGAGAGGATCGAGTAGTCACTTTTACGTAGAAGAATGGAAATTGCTCGATGCTTTAATCAGTTACATTTGAAGTGAATTGATGATCGTGAGATGGAAGGGGAACACTAATTGACAGTCAAAGACCGAGAAAGGAGACTGCAACACCCTCACCTAGTAGTATATCTGTAAAAACTAGCACTCTCACCATATAAGCCCATTTACAGATCGGGTGGCCTCTCCCGCTCCATGGAGTATAACCAAAAGTGAAAGGTGATAGCCACCGAAGCGAAAACTGTCATCCTCGCTAAGCCTCAGTTCGCACAAACAAACCACCTACCCGACTTTCAAAAATTAACATATATCGAACATCCACTCCAAACGCCACAACAACCATCACAACACGCTAGAAATATACCACAAATGCAGAAACACCAGCCAAAAAAGTAAAAACATTTGCAACTGCCGTGAATCGAACACGAACCTCCACCTGGCTAAATGATCCCCAATAGGGATCTTCTGGAAGGGTGGAATCCTAACCATTGGACCACAGAAGCTGTTTAATATGCACTTATTATTGGATGACACATATTTCGCTTTATAAACCTAATAATAAACGACATAAACCTGGTTGTGATAATTGGTCAAGGTTGCGGTGAAGATATGAAGTGGCCGAAGAAGTAACGAGAAAAGTGGATAAGCAGCAAGCGACAAACACTTATTCGATATAGAAAACTTATATAGGAATATAAAACAGAAATCAGAGCTTACAATATCAAACATCAAGGACTTGGTATTGCAGGTTGATAAGCACTTGTACCTTGGAAAAAAAGGTCTGGAATTTGCATTTAGTCACTGTTCAATTCTCCGAGACCATCCACGGGGTCATCGAGCACTCAAAAGATTTCTTTTACGATGATTGAAAAAGTCAAAACCACTTCAGGGGCTTTATGTTAAATTAGATATGCTTTTATGTGTGCACAGCATATGGTAGAGATGAATAATAGTATTCGACGAGTATTCTTACTCTAAAGGTAGTCTGTAGCAGTATTTGAGAAGCTTTAATCAATGCGCATTTTCCTGCCGAGAACTGCTTTCTTAACGAGTTATCAAAGCCTGCTTCTAGCTGCATCTCCATTCTCTAGAGAGGTAGCTGAGATTGGGGTGAGCTTGAGGCTGTCTATCTTTATCAAGCTATCCCAAGGATTGTCAGGGTTTTAAGAGCACGTAGTAACACTCTAAATA
Source organism: Hymenoscyphus repandus (assembly GCA_001414415.1). Lineage (NCBI taxonomy): Eukaryota > Fungi > Ascomycota > Leotiomycetes > Helotiales > Helotiaceae > Hymenoscyphus > Hymenoscyphus repandus. Next base: position 60,342 of record LLCE01000142.1, read on the forward strand.
CGTCTCTGTGTTTCCAGATCGCTGAAGACCATTTCCAATTATCTGGCTTGGTCCGAAACAACTGACTTGGTTATCAGAGTTCAAGGCAGGCTTGACGCGATTCTCCTTGATGTTGAAAGAGGATAATCGAAGTGTATCCAGAGTCTGGACGAGCACTCTTATCGAGTATCGTGAAGGAATGTAAAATTATCGAGAGGCATGAGATCATAACCTCCAACACCTCGAAATACCAAGTAATTACTACCTTTTTCAAACAGAAGTGATCTTCTAGTGTATATTTCATCGCCTGATATTCTGCTGGCGAAGCGAAGAAGCCCCCCAAGAAAGCGCCATGGATGTGATACCACTTCAATAATTGGCCAGTCCAGCCAATCAAGATTTGGGAAGCGCTGCCGTCAATCGAACACGAACCTCCACCTGGCTAAATTTCTTTGGAAGGGTGAAATCCTTTCGAAAGGACCACAGAAAGATCATAATTTCTGATCTCTCACGTTACCTCAAACTCCTGCGAAGCACCCGTTCATCCCCTGCACGTCATCGCCGCCGTCATGAAGCCTTCAAGGTGGCCACGATCTTGAACCCCCCCACAGTTCATTCAACTCAACTCGAGCATCTTCTGCTCCCAGAGAATCTCTCCCACGTCCATCACAACCCGTTTCGTGTGGCAGCCAAAAGCTCCGTGCTTCATGCATGCTTTGATGAGACCTTCGCGGCTATGCATGGTGAGAGCCGGGGCTAGGTTCATCTAAGTGTGGTGATGCAGCTTTGTAATCAGGATTCGAGCCCTGGTAAAATAAGTGCCGTTATCTGCCTTTGGATGGTTGGACCATAGCCATGTAAAAGAAAGCCACGGTTTTTTGTTTTTCAAAAATATGTGTTGTGACCCCTTCGATTCTTCCCATGATCAGGCTGATGGGCCTCCACGACGATTTGCTTCGTGAAACGGTAATTAACGAAGCTATTTTCAGTCAAACCATGATAACCATCAAACTACGTAGGTACTTGTGGCTTTACACTAGAAGTGACTTCTCTAGGCGAAACTATATCCCAGTTGTCATCTGATATGCGGCCGAAGAGAGGTGTGTGGGGAATTTCTTAGGAGGGTGGCATCAACCAGTGTCGTTGCAAACATGGACCCTATCAAAACTCTTGATGTGAGGTGCAGTATGTAGGCGGCTTTGCAGTGAAATTGTTGGCCGTCCCAAATCGCTCGTTGTAGAGGAAATAGACATCCAACAGCATCATCGACGCTAATCTCCATACTGGCAATCATTTCTTCATCGGTTAGAAGGTTGTGTACCTGAAAGTAAAAATGCTTGATACCCCAACGGTCCAAGAAGTTTATTGTAACGTCGAATCTCGTGATGGTCATAACTCGGACCGCCGCTATTGTGATAACGGAAGAGATCCTTCTCGCCAAGTTGACTGAGTCCCGTAAACTTACCGCCCAAGTCCCTGTGCCCACAGGCGCCGCCAGCTGGGTGGGACAAGCCCTCTGAAGACCCACAGGAAAGCCACCCAGCACACACAGGGTCGGTTCAGCCTGCAAGAGGAACACCATCCTCACGCCGACCCAAAAAGCTCCCCCTAGTCGAAGTTCAAGTGGTGCACGGATGGCGGACCAAGAAGCTAATGTATGAAAAGGCCACATCCGGTGCTCAATCCTTGAACCCTGATAGAGTAACTTGTCAAAAGCCAAAGCCTTTTTGGGAGAGGTTGTACCAATCAACACGCCGGAGAGGTTTGCTCTAACGTTTCTTTGTTTGGTTGCTCATGTGAAATGTTTGTCGCAGAAAGGGGTTTAAACGAGGGAGTAAACTTGAACTCAGGAGAAAATCAGAGAGATACATTTCTCCTCCTGCACTTGTCTGAGACTATTCCTTCTCACCCTGTCGCCTCTTATCACAAGGGACAATCCTCTATGGGATTGCGTCTTATCCGGGTTATCCTGTGCCTCAACAGGGCAGTGAATTGTGTTGCATTGGTGGCCACCCAATTCATCTGACCAGCTTTTCCTCATCACTGTCACGATGGCCATTGCGGAAACTTCATGGATGGAAATTCCCACGTGGTTTCAATCTCGATCGTGTAGGCTGAACTGTTGATATTTCTCCAAATGTGATATCACAAAACCCTGAATATGATATGGCATGGTTGAGATGTCTTTAGTATGAGGAGTTGTCAGAGTCCTGCAAACTGGATGCGCCGATGTTTCGGCTCAATTTATGATCTGGATGACTGCCGAAGCACAGCTTTCCATCTATGATAGCTTGTGTAACCTAGAATCCAAGATTAAGCGGCGGAGCAGCGTTTTATTTTCATTTGGACCACTCTTCTCCCTAGAGAAAAAGCAGCATCGAGCCGATCCGTGTATCACAAAGCTATTGAGATTCCAAACATGATCGTGTAACCTCTACCACATCTGCTTTTCTGTGGTAGTTCGGATTGTTGGCCGATACCAGAAATCTGAGTCCATTCGAAACACACCGAAACGGCTCCTTCTGGAAGGTCTTTAAAGGGTCGGTAAAGAGGTGAGATCTTAAAGATCTGAGCCCAAACCCCCACCTCCTCCCATGCTTCATTCGGATCATATCCAATGATGGATCTTATGGCACAAGCCGTTACAGTGAATCGAGGACGGCCATAGGACGAAATTTTGCCAGTATAAGACCACCGATATCACGGCTTGAACCAACGGGAAATGTCCCTTTCGAGATAATTCTTGACCGCAAATCACATCACAATCTTCCAAGACTACCTGCTCGCGTGCGATAATCCTATAAGGCTGGATGTTTGCTTTTTCTAGACGGAGACGGGGTCGATTCCTTGGAAGTATCCTTACCGTGAGTGCAAGAGGTAGTGATTGGAGGGGTGTGTCTTTTCTTGTCTCGTGTTCTCTTTATCTGTACACAGCATGTTATCGTACAACTTGAGGTGTTTGCAAATGTCATGCTTGTGTCCAAAATACTGATTCAGCAAAGGTACCCTAGTAGGAGCACCATAGCCTTATGTTGGATGGCCTCGACTGGATATAAATGATCGTGGTAACAGTGATTGCGGAGAGTTTTGGTGGAGTAGAGCGATTGGGCAACCCCTCTTCCCCTCAATCTCTGCCAGATTGTGAGCCGACACGATGTCTGGGCTGATGGGCCTTGTATACAAGGTGTATCCCGTCGCGTCCCCCTCCTTGCAGGTTTGCAGGTATAATCCTAACCATTACTGCAGCATTGTAACTCTGCTGTCGAGGGTGTGCAGTTGCAGTCGAGTCTGGACAGACGTTCCCATGCTTTTCCCCTTCGCCACCCGGCTGCTGCGCGCTGCACACTTAGAATTGAGAGATTGCACTTTTGAAGAGACAATGGTCATGATATCTTTCAATCGGCGACTTCGAACTGCGCAGAAGCTGCAGAGAATCGATAGCCGGAGAGGTTCGGATCAATGGCAATGATTCATTCGTATAGGATTCGAGAAAGCGCAGAAAGCAGATAAGGCGAGAGCCCACGACGTAAAAGTCAAGTATTGGATCATTGCGTATTGTTTCTTAACTTGTACAGAGTTGAAGTATGTCGCGACGCCCTATCGTGGTATCAGAACGAGGCCACTGGAACCATTAGGATTTCAACTTACTCATCTTCCTTTTGAGAAGTGTCCCCAGATATACTTCCGCAGAAAAAGAAGGACATCCATATGCGTTGATACCTCGCGGCATTGTTGTCTTTGTCACATAACAAAAACCTTAACTTCCTTTTCCCCCCTTCCTTCCCTCACTTCAAAGCTCAAAAGCTCCTCTCCCCTCCCTCGGCTTAGGTAGGTTTGCTGGGCTGCCGTGTGGTGACCGCCGCTTTTATCGCGGTCGACACCTCCTCAACACATGTCCGTTCCACCTTGCAGGCTGCGTACTAGCGTCTGCTGCTAAGGTACACTACCACGCGCTAATTTAAGAGCTTATCGAGTCGATATCTTAACGAGCCAATCATATTTCCCGCAGCAGCTCTCTCCGCCATTGTCCCCCTTCATCCCTTCACAAACAGACAAGTTCGCTCACGGTCTGTGGCCCACCCATCTCGAAAACACTCCGACTCACCAAGCACCCAGACACCCAGACGTTGTCTTCTCTTGTCCACTTCCACCCACAAATCACATACACCACCATCCATCCATCTTTCTCTGCATCTCTCCACACCCACTACCCACCTCAACATCATCCTCTCCTCCACTCCTCCTCTCCTCCTCTCCATTTCACACTCGACCTTTTTCCTCCTTTCCGCATCCAGCGTGCTCCTCCGCTGTCATCTGTCACGGCCGTTTCTTTGACCAGAGTTCCAGCTCTATCTTCGTTCGCAATCGCGCTCGAGGTCCGCGCTCTGCCTCGCTCTCGTTCTCCCGAACATTTCCACCTGCTACGCTACCTATTTTACCACAGACGCAGGTCGCACGGAGACGGTATCCAGCAGGAAGCACCCCCCCCCAACGTTCCTGACCCCAATTTCACCCAGACTCGACAGCTCACCTCCCACGAACTCTCAACTTTGCCTCTGCGACCCATCCTCCTAGACAATCAATCGCGAACCTGCATCCCGCATCGTCGTCCTCCTCGATTTCCTCCTGTTAGCACAGCACAGCCTCTTATCGTCCGATCTCCCATACTTTGTTTCCATCTAGAAATCTGCGACACTTCACGCTCCGTCTCTCCCTACGTCACGTCGCGAAGCTCGAGCGCGTCCCTTGAATCTCAACGCCACTGTCGCATACTTTCGACGATAATCTTTTGTCCTACCAAGGCATGAACGGTGCTCACAGATCAATTCAAGTCATATCTCCGAGTTCGCAGGACAAACACTCAACCGCGTCAGATCGCGCAAGTCCCTTCACACCACAGCATGCCATGAATCCCCCAAGTTATTCTCAAGCCGGAACGGCATTTCGTACTTCCAATGCGACCCAACAACCTTATCAGTCTCTCTCAATGGCTACAATGAACAATATCTCTCCTTTCGCGACCGATGGTATCAATGGAGTCACGAGCCCCCAATCTACTGGAAGCGCATTCAATACCGCACCCACGTCTGTCATTATTCGAAAGCTCCCTCTCAATACAACCGAAGACACTTTACGTTTGATGGTGGTTTGGTCCAAGGAATTTGTTGAAGCTGAGGTGATGTCGCCAGATAAGTCAGAGGATGCTGGTTTTAAATCTGCTGTACTGCGCTTCAAGTCCCATGGAGGTGCTCTCGAGGCGAAGAATATGTTTGATGGAAAGCCTAATGTCGCCAATGATGCGCAAATGAGTGTCGAGATGTTCTATGGATCACCTACCGGTTCCCGACGTTACACGGTCGATAACACTTCGAATCCTGGCCCGTCTAGTTCCACCTCATCCACTGCCTCATCTGGTGGACCAACCCCTCGTCATTCGTCCAGGTTTAATGGCACATTCCAAAACAACAATCAAAGAGTTTCTCCAACCAATGGCACATATGCAAGCAATGAATTGCCCAACCCCGAAGTCAGTGCTCACTATCAAAGTTTGTTCTCACCACAGTCGCCAATCGGAAACCATCTCAACGAGCGGACTAGAATCACTGGAAAGTCTTTGATCAATAATGATTCGGTCGATGATGATGAGACTGGAGAGCTTCTGAAGGATCCCGTCGCTTATGCTGAAAATGGAGCCGTTCAGCAGACTCGTCGGCCGACAAATCCCCAGCTTCCACTCTCCCGCATGGCTGGCCTGTCACTCAACACGAACAATGCTGCAGGTCCAGCACCGTTGTCATCTTACTCGCAACCTCTGTCATCCGTCTCCCACTCGAATCCCATCTCCCCAAGTTCTATGACGAATGGAGGCCCTCCTGTCAATTACCAGCTTGGCAGTCAACACTATCAACGCCATAATTTTCCACCAGTCAATCCGGCCGATCAAAACCCGCCATGCAATACGTTGTATGTTGGCAATCTTCCTATTGACACATCTGAAGATGAGCTCAAGGCGATGTTCTCCAAGCAACGTGGTTACAAGCGTCTTTGCTTCAGAACTAAGCAAAATGGACCTATGTGTTTCGTCGAGTTTGAAGATGTTTCCTTTGCTACTAAGGCTCTTCATGAGCTTTATGGACATCCTCTTCATAACAGCATCAAAGGCGGTATCAGATTGAGTTTCTCTAAGAATCCGCTTGGAGTTCGGTCAGGTCAAGGAATGACATCTCCGGGTCCGTCTACTGTTCCAGGTGTCATGCAAGGAATGGGCGGTGTCATGCTTGGTCAAGGATCCTCATTCAGCACTGCGAGTGGCCCTCCACCGGGACTTTCGGCACCACCAGGACTTGCCCCAAGTCGAATGCCCTACAGCAACAACGTCAATCCCATGAACGGCACTGCTGGTCAGTACACTGCGGCATCCTTTGGAGGCAATACCAATGGCTGGAATGGTCCTGTCTTTACCGGCGCCATGGCTGCTGGTGGTCCACCTACAATGCTCACTGGTACACATAATGGATTTCCTCCTGCATACATGATGGGAAGATAGACATATATCATACACTAGAGGAGTCTTGATCACATCTGGAGTTTCCTCACTCCATTGCGCTCGTTTAGTGGTGGCATTCTGTTTTTTATTTTCTTTCCGGATCCAATCTACCAGGGAGAATTGTTTGCATGCTTGCATCGGGGTTGCATTTTACATACTTGTAGCGTGATTTTTTTCATGAGATTCCCCCCTTGCGCGTCATAACACTTGCGAGGAGTTGTAGTAGGATTGGGCAATGGATGATGGCATGTAAAGGTGTTATTGTGTTGTAGGTTTTGTTCACTTCATCATATGGCGTGTGCTGTCATTTCCGTCTGGCGTCACTTAAAGGCTTTCAAGAGCGCAAGCTGGCAGGCTTGGTACCCCGACAGTTTGATCGATGTAAGATTGCAGCGACAGCACTTCTAGGCATGGAATACAAGGGGAGATTCGCATATCACATGAAAAAAGAGGTGTGGAAAATGGCGTATGAACGTTTGGTTTCGTTCTTTGGCATCTGTTAGGGGCTAAGCGTCTTTGCAACAATCGGAATGGAAATGGTACGCATCATGATAGGGTATTGTGGGTGTACTTTTTGCTTGGCATTAAACACTGAAATGGGGCGTTCTAATGCATCTGTGGACTAGTTGCTTTCATAGAATTTACACAGAGCTTTTCATTTGTGTAGTTTTCATTTAGGGTTGAGGTGTTTGAATGACGGTGATAGTATTTTAGATATTGCCCAAAGGCGACACAATATGCATAGAGGTACAATAGTGTTGAATCCTGGAGGTTCTGAGTTTGATAATATAGTTTGTTCGATATCTAGAGAATTGTTGAACGGAGGTGAGTCCATGTTGCTGCTCGAGCCGCCGCTCCTCCACAAAGTGAGTGGGTTCTTAATCACGTGTGGCGCTAGAGAGCTTTGTGTAAATAAATATTTTGAAAACTCAACCCCAATTCTCTTCCCATACAACGCCAAATTCTCCACATCCGCCACAAAAGCTCACCACAACACTGCTATTATGCGATTTCATCATGGGACAACATCTTCAGGGCTTTGGTTGTCATTGAACTACAATCAGACAATGGCACACGATCTTCCTTGAATCTGTGACAAACAGGTAAGCTCCACCAGATTTTCTTTCCTTACCTAACTTCATATGATGAACTTCGTGTCGCCCCTATCATACCATTTGACAATGTATACCATGGTGATCTACCTGTCCCGCCAAAGGACTGGCTGATGAAAACCACTTCCATCTTTATCGCTGCATCTTGTGGTTTGCACAACGCTGATTTGTGCCCAACGATAGGAAATGACTGTAAGCCGAATAATTTATTTCTTCCAGAGCGTGGTGGGCATCAAATGATGAGCAAAACATGTATCATCAAATTCGGAATTACAATGACGAATAAACTGGTTCGATTACCTGAAAGGATGTCAAGAAAATCGGATTTTGTTGGGGCGTGAAGATTATGTGATGGATATGTGCTGACGGTGTTGGTGCAGAACACAGATATTCGTGATGGTGTGAAGCTGTCAATAAAAGGTATGTGGAGAGAAAGTTTATTTTACTGCTGCAATGGATGGGAGCGCCTATGATGTTAAACATCCATGCTAATGCTAACGACTTCGTGTCGGATGCTGAAAAAACTTCAGACTTTTCATCTTTCAACTGAGGCTTTGTTGTTTAATTTGCTGATTGTGGTCAACTGAAAATATATTGATACTAACTCCTTAAGGCCTAGGTTATCCTCGTATAATTCCACGTCTTCTCTACGTGCGTCGCAAGATCCCGTCAAGTATATTTCACAACTCGATCACTCCTAGCCTCGATCCCAATTTCAATAGCAAAGTTGTCGAAGACGCATTTAAATTTGCCGTACTTGAGTGGAGAGTCGAAAGGTGTCATACAAGCATAGATATTTACAAAATTTGTTGTTTTTACCCAATCTTTGAACCCGTGAATACGCCGATTCTGATTTTAATTGTAGTCCAAAGCCCTGCAGTACCTCTATTCTTGCTAGCAATTTTTGTGCCAACTGTATTTTTGCCGATTTATTTATCTCCACGTTTTCTATCCCACGTCATCTTATTAAAGCTTGAGTGATCCATCATCGCGCAGGATCCCGAATTTTACTTCGATTGTTAAGGTTACTGTTTGACCAAGCTTGATTCCATGCTCATGGTGCTCAAAATCTGCCCGGTTCTCCGAGCTTTGACTGGAGCTTGATGTTTGGAGTCTACTTGATTGTTCCTCGCTAGAAAGACTTTCTTTGATTACGCTTGTCTCGTCACTAAAATATGCTAGCAGTGCATTCAGCAACTTCGCTATCGCCTCCCTGAATCAATACTTATGCTTTCCTTATCATACATGGTTCTCGTCTGAAGAAGCCATTCCTTTATATGCAGCCCGCTCCAATATGCTCCACTCCATTTTAGGATTTCCCCCCGACAACTCGAACACAAGTTCTAGTACGCCACTCTCATATTGTGCAACAGCTTCTATCTCTGTCTCGTTTTCCCGCTCTCGGTCTTGGAAATACATGGCCCCTTCATTGGTATTGATTTCATCAATTACCCATCGGTCAACAACTCGGCATGGAAAGATGTAACTTTGACCCTTGAGTCCATGCAGCCAACGCATGAATCTGTCGACAGAGAAATTTTTGGTTTCTTCTAATCCATATTTCTGGTTCTCCCAATAACCCCAGGGGCTCAAACCAATGAAGGCATCAAAATCGAGTTCTGTCATCATTTCATTGGTTTGGAAGGCCGCCCAGCGGTCATTGGAGAGTAATCTATCCAGTGCCAAAAGAGCGCTGTAAAAATCGGTTTGGCTACCAGCGTAGTATGGGTAAACGCTCATGAATGTTTCGAAGAACGGCTTCGATGTGTTAACCGGAGCATTCCAATTATAACTCCTTCGCCGATCAGCCATTTGCTCGCTAAAACGGACAACTTTTCTCAATTCTGAAAATGTATACGAGGCTCGCATTACACCTTCACCAGCTATCGAGAGAAGTCTCTGTGGTATCAGAACCCCTGAGCGGTATTGCCGCGAATAGAATCTGAAATTTGCCCTATAGAGCTCAATATTTGAACCAGCGGCCACATCCAGCGCTACAGCAGAATCTATGTCCGCTACCGTCCAACCTGGTACTAGATCGGGCATATTATCCAGTGTTATTGCGACCCATATGGCCGATCTGAAAAAGGACTCTGGTTTGATCACTTTGCCAATTCTTCTATACGCTAGGTTGAAGTCGTGAAACGCAGGTCTCCCAATGGTTGCTTGGAGCTGAGCATTCATCTGGAATGCCTCACATCTCTGATCCACCGCACATTCCCAGCCAGTGTAAAGCCTGTTGCTCCATTCTATTGCTGGATAGTATTGCGCGCCGCATTCCTCCATTCGCCTCGTGTATTCAATAGAACGTGCTTTCGTAAGAGCTGGAATCGGGCTGTAGGGATAATCTGGTGTCTTGCGGTTGGGTTAGCATGTGTTTCATGAAGCTCAGGTTGGGATGTTACCCAATACTCGATTGCTACCACTGATCGGTCATCCTCATCGATTGTTGGCGGAGCTTTGAGCTTAGCTCTGTTGGGGCCGGGCAGGGTGAGTGCCATCTTTGCCGGTTCGGCTGGCCTTTCATTGACAATTAAGATGTCTTAATCGGTAAAGCTCAAGCTGGGTATGGATATTTTGAAGAGGATGCCGTGGGAATGCTGGGAGGGAATATGGTCGAGACCTCCGACTTAACTTGCAGTATGCTAGCCGCTACCTGTTTGTGGTTTGGTTGTGGAAGGAGCGAGTCTGCGCAAATCAATGTGTACAATCATTCTTTCTTTATGAACACGCCGTATCATCTGCCTAAATTCAGAACATCTGTACAAAATATCGACTGCATTACAGGACTGCTGCATCTCTCTCCAATCTCAAACTCCAATCATCATTCCTGAATTCCACATAAGAAACCGATCCTTACTCAACCGTCTCAATCACCAAACTCAACTTTTTCTCATCTACCACGACCCTTTGCTCAGTCGCAAAGTTTTGAATACCCAGTCCCTCGGTAATTCCCTCTTTTCTAATTCCCATAGAGCCACTTCTGTCTCTGCCCACCAATTCCTTTCTCTCTCTTCTCACAGATCCAATTCCCTCCCTTTCAAGCGCTCTCATCTCCTTCACTAATTTATCACCCGCAGAACCAGAACCCTGTCTTTCGTTTCCCACAGATCCCCTTCTCTCCCTGTCTCCACCCAACGACCCTTTTCTTTCTCTTTCTCCTCCTAGCCCCATCTCCCTGAAAACTCTCTTTTCCCTTTTAATCTCCCCCCACTCTGCTTCCATGACACCCTGCCACGCCTCGAGTGCTTTCCGTTCTGTGGCTATGGCGAATTTCTCCGCGTCGATGGCGAGTCTTTCGGCTTCTATAGCGAGTTTTTCAGCGGCGTGGTGGGCGAGGGAGAGGCTGTGTGCTCGTTTCTACAACAAGGTTAGTGATGAGGGAGGAGCGGAAGGAAGGAGAGAGACTTGCTTTTTGGGAGCGGAGACTTGTTGAAAGAGGCTGAAAGGTTTGCGTCGAAGTAGGTGAGTCGGTGGGAGACGGTTTTGTTGGTGATGGCAGCGGCGATGAGAGTTTGAGGTTGTCATCTTTGTCAGTATCTGAGTTGTGGTTGTCGGCGTTGGTGCTGGTGTTGGACTCTGGTTGGTAGATGATAGTCTTCGTGCCATTGAGACTGCTACCGTTTGAACCTTCGATAGTCGGGTCTCTAGTGGTTGCCTCGTTGGTATTAACGCTCACGAGAGGACCCGGGACGTTGGGTTGAATGATGCTGGGCTTCCGGGGGTATGCTTTGGCGAACTCTTCTATGGTAGCATCACTGATCCTACCCTCCTGTTCACCCGAAGTAGGTTCCCTGGTAAGCGTCCCATTGATTTCAGTGCTATTTATCGGATGAATGCAGCCTTTGGGCTTGTTGATACTTGGTTTTCTTGTGTCTCCTTTAACGGGCTCAATCCCACCAACATCAGAGCTTCCGCCGTTCGCTATATTGGTAGGTGCTCTGGTGGGGATTTCCTCTTCTTCAATACGACTTGTAATACGAGGGTAATAGCTGGTGTCGTACGGTCTTTTGAAGCTGGGCATCCGGATTTCTGCTTTTTTGCTGATATAGGGATTACTGTTATCTGACTTGGTGATGCTGGGCTTTCGGGTGTCGGATTCAATATTTGGACTACTGCTGGCGGATCTGTTGAGGAGGGATATCCTGGAGACTGGTGGGCTGGCACTGATGATACCGGATTTTCTAGTCTTTTTCTCGATGTTCGCGATATTACTGGTGTTAGGACTGCTGTTGTTCGAACTATTGATTTTAGGCTTTTGGGTGTCTACGAGCTTGATATTGGGACTGCTGCTGGTCGATCTGATAAAGAGTGGTTTTCTGGAGACTGGGTTTTCATAGCCGGGCTCCAGGATGAGGGGGATGTTCCCTTGAGATAGGCTGGTATCGTATGTGCTTTTATGTGCTTTTGTGAGGAAGTCTTGATCGATATGAGGACTGTTGGAGTTCGATCTATTGCTGGTGACATTTCTTGCGTCTACTCGGGCCAGTCGTGTCTGGCTGATCTCAGGACTAGCGCTGGTCGATCTATCATCATTGGCATTTCTGATAGTGGTCTTGATGGAACTTGCGGGACTAATACCAGGACTGCTGCCACTCGATCTGTGGGAAATAGGACTCCTTCCATCCGCCTTGATGGGCTCAGATGTGCTGCTAAATGCGTAGTTTTTGATATCAATGTTCAATATACTTGGCGCCTGGGAGTTTATCTTGGTTTCAAACTGGATGTACCGTTACTTTGTGCTCAAGCGAAGGAGTTCCAGATACCATGCTTTGAAACTGGAAGGGATCATGCGCAGAACAACACATTCACATACATCGCTATCAGAAAGAGCTTTCGTTTCACCAAAAACACCTCGTGATACTGTTCGTGTTGGCCATGTCGGGATCTTAGACGCTGTGTTTGTGTTTATTGCTTTGATTTTTTCTTTCACCTTGTCTAGAGTCAGATAGTCATTGTTGGGTTCTGGGGGCTGGCGGACCTACAGCTAGTGTTGGAGGAGGAGCGTCCATGGTGTTGGGATTGTGAAGTATGGTGGGAAGAGTGAGAATTGAGTAGAAGAAGGCTGGTTTGTTAGGCGGTGTTGATATTGTTTTGAGAAAGGGCGCTAGTGAGGGACACGAGGAAGGGAGTGGGCGGGGCACGAATTATCCGAATTTTGCATTTTGGACGATTCTTGGTTATTTTTGTTGATTGTTGAGATGGATTGCGGTCTTACTATTAAGCTAAGAGCTTGGTACAAAATTTTGTGTACACTACTATTTGATTCTCCTAGGTATAATTTTCCTAGATACTGTAGGACAATGAGCTAGATTGCCCTTAAATTTCAAGGAGAACGAAGTCAAATGTCCCAAATGGAACAAGACAATGCTTTGTATTCTCCTTTAAACAAAACAATATATCACAGTTTTAGATTCTCGGGTGTTTGTTCGCTTATCTTCTTAATTATTATAGATATAGCATGAATCTTCTGATACAGCCACGCACTCTCCATTCCTCATATACCACTAATCTCGAGTTGATATCTCATCTCAACTTTCCTCTTGACGATGATGTCAAGTTCATCCTGATAAATCCCAGTCAAAATTTCCTCCGTATGTGTGATTGTTTGAATCCTCCGTGATCAATACTATCGAACACCTTAAAAGCCGCAAAAACCGCTCCTCCACATTTTGTGACAAGATGTGTTCTTCATCGACTAAAGTGTCGAAAAGTGCCGCAATTCTACCGTACCTACCAACACTCTGCTTTGGTCTTGATGAGCTTTGACTAAAGGGCGGTGATCTTGATTTTAGGTGGTATTGTTCTCTACATCAGGGCGGGTTATGAGTTCGTTCGTCTTAGTGGCGAGATTGGACCGTTATTGAAGCTGCGGAAATTTTGTCGAGAGTTTGGGCAGATAAGAAAAGTAAGATGAGTCTGCAGATTGATATATGGGGGCCGGATAGGTAGGAATATGCTGAGATTGTTGTTGAGATGAGGAGCATGGATGGAAGAGAAGAGAAAGGGAAGAGAAGGGAAGAGAAGAGAAGGGAAGAGAAGAGAAGAGAAGGGAAGAAGATGTGAGGGTTGCATGTAACGTTTACTTAAGTGAAAGACGCTAGTGGGGATGAGTGGTTGTGAATTCATATTATCAAGCTAAGCGGGTACCATAGATTATCCTTCGGTAGATGGCTATATCTGATAGTATTCTTATTCTATCTCCTACTATAATATAGAGTATATTAAAAATAGGTGAAAAAGTCTTGAACTCCTTATTCCCCTCCAGAGAAAAAAAGTCTACTTATATAGAGCTTTAAGCCTCCTAGTCTACCCTGTGTTCTACCTTAAAGTATATAATAAAGATATTACCGTACCTATTAATACCCCCCTTACGGTTATACCTAAATAACAGCTACTCTTATAAAAACCTAATAGGCACAAAGGAATTTTTTTGGCTCCTAAGAAAAGTCTTGTTGGCGCAAAAGCCTAGACGTAAGCCTTGGCTTCCTATCTAAATTATCCCCTTTATACAAGTCCTGAATATAGATGGCCGAAGGGGTTTGTAAGAACCTCTGCAAGTATATATAATATAGGGCAGTGGTCGACTATAATCTTGTTATATACAATAAGCCGTACGTAATAGTGCTGCATATCGATATGCTTACTCCTAGTGTGGTTCTCAGGGGTTTCGGCCAAAGCAATAGTGGACTGGTTATCGTATAAAAGTGGCAATATAAAGTTATTCTTAAGGAACTACGGGTACTCTATATTTCTGAGTAGCCCACAATAGCAAAAGACTTGCTTGCTAGTCCAATAAATCGCCACGGACTTCGCCTCTTAGTTAATATAGCTATCGACATTTGCTTCTTTGACGTCCAGGTAATTGGTCCTCCGTAAAGCTTGAAAATATAGCCGTGATTCGAGAGTCGGCCAACAGGGTCCCCTACGTTGTCGGAGTCAGAATAACCTTCCAAGGCTTATAATCGCTCCGAGCCGCTATGTCGTATATCATAGCCAGTCGTGCCTTTCAAGTACCGTAGGACCCGTAATATATAATTCCAGTGTTATATAGTACTAGGATAGTCGATAGATAGCGAAAGCAATATCAGGCATTATACCTCTCTATAAAAACATTAGACTTCTGATTGATTTCTATTACAAGGATATATTAGCTCGGGGTTTATTTAGCTTAAAATTCTCTAGGGGACTATATCCCTCCTACTAGGTCAGGATCCTCCTGATCACTGCTCCCTAAAACCCTATAAATTAGCTTAAGCTTATAACTCTGCTGGCTAATAGTCAGCATCTATAACGCTCGATCCCGTGTCATTTTAAGACTAAGGTAATTACCGAATTTCCTTGGGCTTATAAGCTTATACTATTTCCCGAATTCTCTTTTAAACGAATGAACCACGTCTAAAGAGCGTCTAAGTATAATTTTATCACCGATGTAGGGGCTTACGATTAGGCGCTTGTCTTAATTAACAGATACGCTCGGATTGGAGTTTAGCTAGGCTGTTATAAGCTTCGTTATACAGTGCTGTCTATGGCTGATTTTCTGTCCAAGGTTGTGTTGCTGCCAGAGAGTTGCTCTTTCATCGCCAATGTCTCCTTCAGAATGGCAACGATTTCTTCCGCCTTTATTACAGAGCAGAGAAGATACGCGTCGCTCAGGTGATCTTGTAAAGGGCACATCATTGAAATTTCCGCAGTCAATCCCCCGGAACTTTATAAGCGATCCTCAGATGAAGAGTCATTGAGTTTTGCTTTTTATTTTATTTTATGTTGAATCGTGGTTAATTTCCTTTTTGGGTATGGTGGGTGGAAAGGTGTGGTTGTCGCTTATCAAATCCGCCAGCAAGTGATTGAAGATGGAAAGCTACTCCATGACTCCGAGACATCGTAACATGATTCGGTCCATCGCAACGGAGTATTCGATGCTAGTGAAGACATGAATGGAGACGACCGTGAAGTGAAACGAAAGGGCCTGCTTCATGTACATAATGTTCCAGATCATTGACCACAACATTCGTACATTTGGCCTTAGAAAGATAGTCCGGACTCGAAAGCTCGAGGCGTCCTGAATAATCTAGGAAGTTCATGATTGAAGCAAATCTTCCTCAAACTTCATCTTTAGACTGCATTACGTACTATTATCTTTCTCTGCCTATGTAGTGAAGTTGAGCACATGTTGCACCCTATCTTTCCGTCTTTGCTACTTGCTTCCCACAGGTCACCATTCAGCTTTGACCTAAGCGAAAATTAACTCACTCACTCACCTTTGAAAACCTCCCAACGGCATGGAAGAGCTGCATTCGAATGTCTTCAATACCAATCCTAGTCCAGTCATTTGCTTCCATTTATTAGTACATTGCGTAACAAGCGAACAGAAGACAACGATATTCACTTACTCCGCCCTTCAATTCCTGAAACTGAATTATCAACTAGTAAGATCGATTCATGCATCCTTTCACTGCTCCCATCCTACAAATGCTCCTTGCAAACTCAAATGCCTTACAATAAATCTATCAATATCAAAAATAAATCTTCAACGCCAGTGTACGACGTCAGTACCATGGCAGATTCAGAACCACCACGATCAGCCAGAGGGTCGGTAGCAAACATCCTCAGAGGGTTAAGAATTCCCTTGTCACCCGAAACTCATGACTACATCAACAACGCACCAGGGCCACCCCAAACGAGTACCAATTTTTCAAGTGAACGCCCCATCATCCGCAGCATCCCAAGGAACAGAGGCTCAAAACGTGTCCAGCTTACACAAAATGCCAGGCGCGCAAAGCTCAACTCACTCTTCCCTGACGAAGATAATGATGAACTTGAAAAAGCATTCAACGACATGTCTGGCCAACCTGGCGACAAAAATTCACCGGATAATGGTGGGCGCCGTATCGCTGACATCGAGGAACATGGTAGGGATGGCGCTGGTAGTATCTCTACCATTCGGAAGTCTAGGATTGCTGTTGGCCTCGGGGTTTCAATACCAGTTGATGGTGATTTTGGTCTGGGTATCGATCGGACGGTGGATGTACGGTCGAGGACTCACGATTACAGGCAGGGTGCACTGGCCGCGTGTATGGCTTCCCGCGATGGTTGTCCTCCTACACCAAACTTGAACGGTTCGAGCAGTTCTGCTTTTGATCTTGAGGATAACAATGTGAGTTACGCCAAATGACTATTACGTACTTCGCTAACGCAACGTAGGAGTCACGTATGCCCAGGGCTTTACGACTGAAGTATGGCCATACAAACCTTCCTGAGACTCCAAAAGACCAATTTCAACATGAAATTACCTGTTTGCCCTCAACACCCCGATCTACCGGATCTGCATTTGGCAATGTAGGACCTAGTAAGCTCGGAAGACCACTCTCACTGACAAAAAAACAGATATCTCCGTCGTCATCACCATCCCAAACACATTGCCCACCGTACAGCCAATATCACTCAAACAACAAATCTGAACGCCCACCTCTTCCAGTTGCTACCCCGCCACATATACGCCGGAGAGAGCTCCGTGAATCATTTGCTTCCTTGCAAATTGCTCAGCCGCAAACCGCCACTCAGCATTTCGCGTCATGGCTCTATCACCAAGAACGTCGCAGCGCGAGAAGAATATCCGCGCGAGCAGTGAAGGAGCGAAGTAAGGGCAAGAAGGTAGATCCTCAATTTTCGCATCTTGAACTTAATGCTAATGTTACAGCGTCTCTGCGACCGTCGCTCCATTGACATTTCACCCATCTATACCACTAAATGCACCTCCACCCGCTGGTCCATCGCAAAAATCGGCGACGTAGATGATATTGACTTTTCGGCCCCAGGCTGGACCTGCGGCTCTACCTGCACCGATAGACTTCAAATCGTCCTCGTCTTGCAAGGCGCCAATAGTATCGGTTGTGACTGTCCCTCCAACATGTCCGATAAACGAAGCGATAATGTTGAGGTTGGAACTTGCAGGGAGGATGAGGACTGGAGCGATGATGATGGATTCTTTGATCGTGGCAAGAAGGGGGCAATGGCGCAGGAGCAGATGTGGGTCGCGCTGGATAGGATGAAATACCAGGACTATGCTGCTCGATCGAGAAAGGATACTAGGCAGAAGGATATCTAGAGGGAAACCGGCCAAAATGTCGCACCAGGATTGCCGTCGAAAGCGCGGCAGATGGTCGAGAAACATCTAAGCAAGGAAGTGAACAATCTGACTTAATAGGATAATGCTACCCTCTCAGGGCGAGGTATCGTGGAGATTCATCTGAGTCAAAGATCCACGAGCTTATGGATCTTTAGCTAGATATCTCAACTGGACAGGTCGCGGCCTTAGAGGAAGAATCGTGCAATTGCAGATCTTTGACTAGGTAGTTCACTAAAACAGATAACTGCCAACTTTGACAGGTAATAGAACATCTAACTTGCAGCTCCAATAATCACCACAACCCCGCTACAAGTGAGATAACAAGAGGGTACATTTGAATACATCACCAGTCCTTTTCTACTTCAATCCTCCGCCTTCTATCATAAAAAAGCGTCTCATATCCCGATACATGGTAATCTCAGATTTCCTCCCTCCGAAGAACTCCTCAATATCAATCATAAAATCGTACAGCCATTTCTCTTTTTTCGGTGTCCTTTCTCACCCTTTTTCCTCGAGAGGTGAACATGGTGATGGCCATGCCGGTGTCGATGGTCTTCCCGTCTCCCATAAGGGTCTTCTTCCCGGCCGGAATGGCTGGAATTATCTTTTCGTATGATCTGCCTGCAAAGATCGATGAAGACTTCGTCTACATTTGCTATTGTTTGAATCAGTGACAAGATCAAATTTGCAAAACTTTCACACTTTATTCCTGGCTTTGTATGGATTTGAAGGGGAAAAAGGAAGCTGTGTCAAAATCCGTGAAAGGAGCATACCTCTCCGCCTCGCACTCGTCTCATAATAAGGCGCGTTCCCCCAACTCTGGCTCACGCTGAAAGCCTTCGATCGACTGATCACACGATCCTCTTCCAGGTCCGACTTGTTCCCAACAATGACTATTGGCACATTGTCGTCATCCTTAATCCGTATGATCTGCTCTCGGAGCTCCGCTAACTCATTTAAACTGCTCTGTGATGTAATTGAGAAGACAAGAAGAAATCCCTGACCAGTCTTCATGTATAACTCTCTACTCGCGATCAGTAATGGTTATCCACATCGCTAGCACAATCATACCTCATCGCAGCTGTGCCACAGTCAGTAATCTCTCACGTGATCCACCGGATGGAAACTCACTGAACTGTTCTGTACCGGCTGTATCCAAACTAAAGGAGTATGAGCGGTGGGGTCTATGTAACATTGGGTGTCCCTACATTTCAAGCATGCATTGGCGTCCCTATGACACGTCAGTCCGTTCGCTGAGGTAATGAGGGCCCAGAGTTCGGGAAACCGATGGCACTCACATCAACATCAATCTGCTTGCGATATGAATCCTCGATTGTTGGATCATAACTCTCAATCCAAATGTTCTGAACGAACTGTGCTGTAAATAATGATGTCAGGAAAATTCATCGCACCTCATTAGGAAGTTTGCCTTACCAGTCAGGCAACTTTTCCCAACACCACCTAAAAATGGCAGAAATTGTCAGCGAAACCTCCGGAAAGTGGTAAATGTGGAGGGTAAAGTGTGACATACCGGCGCCGAGGACGACAATATTAAAGTCTCTCCTGTATGCTCGTCATCCAATGTCAGCATCGTTCCACAAGAAAAACAACAGAAATAATGCAATTGTCAGACTGGGGTCGCCTAACCTTTGCGATGTCCTCGTTCTGCTTGACATGCTTGCGCCGTCAAAGTTTTTCGAACTCTCTCTCAAAGATTAATTTTTCACACTCCCTCCCCTTTTCAAGTCGAAGCGCACTTCGAAGCTGTCTCAAGTCGTCCAACTTCACTCACCACAGCCCTCCTTGACTGGTTGGTGCTGCGTCTGTCACCTCGTGCAGCCGCAACAGCACCACCCTTCTGATGCGGAAATGTTCGTGTTGGTTGGCGCAAGTTGGACATATAGGTTAAGTTTTCGACCACTGATCTGACAAAATGTCAAAAGCGCAGCACAGCACGGTTTGCAACGCAATGCAATGCACGGTTGGGATTCCCGCGCTCCTTCCAACTAGCAACAGTTGGCTAGTCGCCGGATTTCGATCCGTCGGTGTGGTCTAGGTTCTGCCCTGCGTAGGTACTTTTTGGTGGGGACTTTTGGTGATTGCCCTGCGTCTCCGACGTCTCGTCACGAGATTTTTGACAGATGTACCGAAATCTAAGGGACGTGCAAATGAATAATTCGGTTGTTGACTCGTTACTCGTTAGGTTCTCTTAGGAATTGGTGCCCAAGTGGAGATTGCCGGAAGTGAGGTTGGTCTTAGTAAATCTGGGAGGTGAAAAGGTTGAGGTGTCGAAGGTAAAATTATAGGATGTCGCAAGTGTCAGAGTCCCAGGGGGAATTGATATAAAAGAGGCGATATTATTATTTGCGGCACCGAGAATCCTAAAGGCGCGTATAGTAAGATATATGCGGTATGATGTAGGCATGTATAGACAAATCCGTAGGAGGTGCAGCTCGATCCGACATAGCAATCGTGGTACGTTGCAGAGCCGTCCAAGTGTACAAAGTACTGCAATTACCAAAGTACCCGCGTCACGGAAGTGCCTCCATTATTAGTATATCCATGAAAACGACATTACTGGTCCGAAGCTACTGTCTATCTGGGCCGAGTCGAGCAACACCACAATCCAATAGTCTTTGGCTCTTGGCTTGGTCAAAGGTGATGCGCAACCGAAATGCTCACTGTCATGTCCACCAATGTTGTCGCAGACTTCTTCCCATCATCGTGCCACTGGTCGATGGTTTCCCGCTTGGTCTACAATGAATGGGCCTGTGGGATCAAGAACCTCGGATTCCTCATCCAAACAATGGTAGACCGGCCCGTATGGTTATCCCATGGTTCCCTTTCGGTCTGCATTCTGCGAGTGAGATGGGATGGAGTGCAATGGGTCGATGGCCACCAAAACGCCTCACTCGTCTAAAATATCGCTTCCAAATGCCCGGTGTCTGAGAAAAAGTCCATCGAGCAGTCGAT
Source organism: Hymenoscyphus repandus (assembly GCA_001414415.1). Classification (NCBI taxonomy): domain Eukaryota; kingdom Fungi; phylum Ascomycota; class Leotiomycetes; order Helotiales; family Helotiaceae; genus Hymenoscyphus; species Hymenoscyphus repandus. Next base: position 81,082 of record LLCE01000142.1, read on the forward strand.
AGGCGCATCAATCAAAGCCTTTTTGCACCATGAAAAGCCATCGAAGCCAAAGAGGTGCCAATGGGCGCCAATTTGTCCCAAGTAGTCACAATTGCGGGACTTGGAAAAGGATAGAGACCGAGAACTGGGGATGCATAGACGATAATCGAGGGGCAACGCTTCTGAGAGGCTACCAGACCGGCAAGTTTTGGAAATTCTCCTTTCTTTTTGCTCGCATAATTTCAGGGGCCATCAAGAGAACATGATTGGTGGGACGGGATATTTTCAGAGCTTCCGACCCATGCTTTTGGAAGTGTGGCTGGGATTGATACAATCACGTGAAAGTTCCGAGTAGAGAATAACGTGACCTTTTTCCAACCCCAAGATTCTATCCTGTATAACGCGGGGGTTCCCCCACGCAAGGGCCTTGTCCTTCCCACTTGGACAGATAAAGTGTGTAAAACTTAGTCAAAAGTAACTTGCCGGCACACATTTCGATGTCATCGCCATCCTCCTATCATGAGTAAATGCAAAACAAAGGTGTGGCTGTAAGTTATTCCGGGATTGAATGGTGGCATATCCGATAACAACGAGGAGGTAACACAATCCGGTCATACCTTAGAGGATATCAGACCTTAAAAACACAAAGCACGGAAAGCTACATTTTATCTATCATGGACCTGGAAGCGAGTTTGCATTTCTTTCAGATCATGTCTAAGCCAACCGGCTTGACACGGGAGTCACCGCTCTATGTCTTGGAGCTGCCATGCGCCATAACGCCTTCTTGTCTCAGCGACTCAGGCACAGGGGCTAATGTAATGATCTCTGACACGCTTCGGATACTCAGAGTAGGAGGATAGTGAGAACATGGCATCAATTGTGTCCCTCACCGACTTCAATTTCCGCATACATACGAGGTGTGTTCTGGGAAACTGCTGAGCACACGATTAGGAATACTCATGGTCGTGCATGCTCGAATTTCTTATCCGAATTATGTACTGTTAGATGTTTGGGGCTTTTTTTGTTCAGCTGTAGATGTGGCTTCCATTTGAAGTCCGCTGATTAAAATATACATTAAAGGGTGTTTATCAGGTTTTATACACAGCTTGTGCTTCGAGGATAAATCTCAAATGAAGTCACTTGACTTTTAGAATAGTTGCAAAACCGTTCTTAAGACTTAATTCAGGTCCTAGATTATGACAGACTCCCGTTCAAAAATGAAGGAAAATTCCATCATTTAGTAGTTAATAATGCCATCTAAAGTGCTTCTGAGGGATATGATGGTGGCAAGCTATTGAGCAAGGCCATCCTCATGCTATCTAAACCATGTCTAATGCTGGTAAATAGTGGCCCAGGATTCGGAAATAATAACCTTGTAGATGTCCCAGAAACATGTTTGGAGCTCTTGTAGCAACCAAAATTGTTTATGCATAATTTATGGGAGGCAGTTTGGTAGATGCGAGTAGTGGTTCAAGGAAAAACTATCTTCAGTAGCAGCAGTGAGAGATCGCATCACCGTGTCTTTGTAAAAGAGCGTCATGAAAGTTTGAACTCATATCGGGCACTAGTATCCTCCGTAGTATCACCTTTCTTGTCCCTGACGAAGGATTTATGGCCTTTCGGATAACCATGAGGTAGGAAACTTATTCTACCTCGAACCATCAATAACTTCAAATGGGTCCTCGACATTCCGATGGTATGTGCTTTGGGAGTCGCGATGCAGTGTGATAAGGCCAATTTCTTGGACGAGTTCTGTGGGGCTGAGGCGGCAATAATGGGCCTGAAGTATGATTCTGAATAACGTTCACTAATTACATAAGTTAGATTTGAATGTAAATCCAGCTTGAAACTGACCTCTGATCCGTGGCACTGCTTGTTGGCGTTCGCAGTAAGCCATTTTCCAATCAGGATGTGGATGCTCTCATTTCACCTGCTAACTTGTGTTTGTACAACGCAAACTTCCTACGGTCGTGTAATAGAATGCCGGGATCGACTCCCAGTCGATGGCGTTATGTCCTTCCAAGAGATTCTTCGAGAACCGCATTCGCATGTGCGTGCCACTGCATATTCGACCTCGAACGTGCGATGTAATATGGAGGTTTTCCTGCCCATTGCCCAATCATATAGTCCTTCCCGTTTCAATACCAAGAAGCTTCCCAATATCGAAGTTCTGATCGAGACCCGGCTCTACTCATGCCCACGCCCTGGACGTTCGTAAAGAGTTTGAAAATGTGGGCTGTCAATGGAAGGAGGTGTGAGGGTGCATGGAGAGTGTTGGAGGCACATCCGAAATATTCGTTTGATATTGAAAGCTTTTCAAAATGGTACGGAAGAAACCTCTAGAGACAGCAGGAATGCGACTGCTGAATGGGCAACATAATTGGTGGGAGAGAGACCATCAGACCATCGATATACTTCTTGTTGTTCAACAGCTCGGAAGCCATTGAAGACGTCTTTTTAGAGCAGGGGTAGCTCCACAAATCCACAGACCCACAAAAACCACAAGCCTTACGATCGTCATTCGAGGTTTCACTTCAGGACGACAACAACTTTTGTGATAGCAGTCATGTCAGCATTAGATCACAAAGTCATCATTCTGACTGGAGCAAGTCGAGGCATAGGTCTTGCAATCGCGCAATTCCTCCTCAAATCATCACACAAGCTTGTGCTTGTTGCCAGAAGCCAAGAACCGCTCGAGAAGCTAAAAGCAGAATATCCTGGTCAGGTTGAGTATTTAGCTGCTGACCTTGCTGATTTTGAGGTAAGTGAGACACTGCTGTCAATTTGCTCTCGTTGGCTCCTGTCTTGCCACAATGGCGCGGTGGAAAGCAAGAATTTCCTAGATACAGATGCAGACTATTCCAAACCCTGGTGCTCATCGAGCAAGCACCCCAACATATGAATACCAATTTCTAAACTATAGGGACGGTACAACTGTGGATGCTTAATTTACCGGGTTATTGGAATGCTAAAAATTGCAGGGAGTCTCGCTTTGATACATCAAATGCTTCCCGCTTTCCCATATCATGCGTTATTATGTACCTGCTGATCACCAACAGAACGGCGGGAAAGCCATAGATCTATGTCTTAAATCATTTACTCGAATTGATGGCCTCATCGTAAATCATGGAACACTCAGTCCAGTAAAGCGTATCTCAGATTGCACCGCGGAAGAATGGAGATCTACCTACGACGTTAATTTCTTTAGCGCATTAGCATTTGTAAGTGAACCAGTGTTCTCAACGGCCTCTTACTCAACAAAATATAGATCAAGGCTGCAATACCCTCACTTCGTCGTACCTATGGCCGGATCATTCTGACATCTTCCGGCGCTTCAGTGGGCGCATATTCCACGTGGGGAGCTTACGGTAGTTCTAAAGCGGCTTTGAACCACTTAGCAATGACGTTGACTGCGGAAGAACCTGATATTATCTCTGTGGCAATTCGGCCTGGGGTTGTTGATACCGATATGCAAGTTGAGGTTCGTGGGAACTCTCATGTCATGGATGACAAAGATGTGGAGAAATTCAAGGGCCTACACGAGACAGGAAAGCTTCTGAAGCCAGAGCAGCCAGGCAATGTTATCGCGAGGTTAGTCCTTGAGGCAGAAAGGGAATTGAGTGGGAGGCTTTGGAAGTGAGTTATTCGTTCCCTGCTAGATTTTCATGAGTTGCTAATTATTATGCAGCTGGAATGATAAAGAGTTATGCACCTTTCAGGACTCATAGCGAGATAACGGAATCATAAAAGTACAACTTCTACGAGAGTAGGAATAGTCCAGGAGCGCTATCAGCTTCAATTTTACCTCAATCAAACATTAAAAGACATTACTCTGTGTTACCAATTCTCATTATTAATCCTCCGATGCCATCAGATACCCAACGAGAACTTACCAAATATGTGTTCATCAATCTGAGAAGTGGTGAGCTGGGAGCAAGAATCAGTCTTAGCGCATCAACATACTCTCACACTCATACAAAGTCATCAAGGACTCGACTCCATCAAGATTCCTGTGTGTCGTCGTCGTTCTCTAATGTTCATCTTTATGCCTTTTTGAGTACACTACTGTTTCAGTGTCCTAGAGTTTAAAAGCCATTCCTCTAGATTGTCCTTTGAAAGCTATGAGAATGACTTTGATCTCCCTCGATGGGATCAGAGAATAACTTGTATTATCTACTCTTTAATAGGACAGTCACGGACTTTGAATTAGTACCGCGGTGTACTCTAGAGTTTTGAGCCACGCTCTTACTTAGCATCGTAAATCGGCCTGGTTTAGATGTAGCTCATCCATGGACTCAGTTGCTCTAGCGGGTGCACTATATAGACTCTACTCAAACACACTGCCGGACGATCTATTCTTCAAGCATAGTGCACATAAGATTGTTTATGCTACGCCTACCATGATTCTCTGCGATGAAGAGTAGAGAATACTACTCGGGGAGGTCCCAGAGCTTGCAATTGGGGCATTGCGCTTCATTATCGAGTACATGAGCTAGAGCTCTACCATGCCTTGGCTGAATTTGGAGATGTCGGAAGACGACTGGAAGCAAATGCTGGATGAGATGCCTGATATGGTTGTTGATACTTTGGAATGGATGAGCAGAGGCGAAACCTACAGTCCACCACTCGATTATGACGTCTCGCTAATGCTCTCACTGACTTGTGAGCGCCGAGACACAAAAGGACAAAAGATATCTCGGACGAGCTTGTGTACCACGGGCGGCAGACGAGCAACCATCCAAACAAGACCCTCTCGGCTCACATAACAACCACGAGGTGCTATTGTTTATAGTGGCCTAGGAATTTGAATTGACGTTGCCGCCTTGCTTCGATATACTCATGATTGGAAGATTTTGCATTGACATGAGAGAGGGGATGTTGTCATTGCAGTGGCGTTTAGGTACAATCAAAATGAACATCAAGCTGTGGTAAACGTGGAAGTTACTATATACTCATGATTTGATACGGCATCCGAGAATAAAATATAAGATTGTTGTACACCAAAGTTTCTCATGCAAAACACCTCATGTTACCTACCCTGAATGATGCCCTAAACGACGCTTATCTTTCACTGCCCGCGAAATGAAGTTTAAGAGGAGAAGAGGACTCAGGCTTGTGGCTAAAAACAAGTCTAATCCAAGAAATGAACACAGAGAAAGGAGTCATACCATTTTCTGTGCTAAATTATATGAGTGACAGGAAAATTTCTTCTTGAAAGTTGTCGCTGACCCATTTTTCTGATAATAGTCAAAGATTACTATCTATCGACTAACTGTAGAGGGTGATGATATCTCTGTTATTACCTCTCAAGGATTACCAAACGTGACCTCCGGGAAGATTTCACTGGGTCCATCGAACATTCCAGCCCCCACTTCTTTCAACGCCATATCAAAGAACCCAACAACATATGTCAACACAATCTCACTTATCCTCTTGCCTGAAATGCTCCCTAACATCTCACTTGCAGCATCTGGCAACATTTCCCGGATCCCAAGGACCTCGACTACATTCACCAAATCACTAAAAGCATAATGTTGTGCCCCTTTCAGCATCAGCTCTCTCTTGAAAGCTGTAAGTTTTGGCCAGATAGCTGCCCAACTTGGATCTGTAGTCGTATCTTTTCCTTCGTGTCCGAAAATCAGAAATGGTTTCTGCAGGCCTTCTTGGACGACCCTACCAAAGAATGTTCCATCCAGATTCAGCCCACCAATAAGTCGCCCATCATATAGCATCGCTTCTGCAGCACCAGCCCCACCGAGGGAATGGCCAAAAATCCCAATTTTCGCAACGTCTAGTCCTGAAACTGAACTAGGAACTAGGACTTTCGCCATGCTAGGACGAGCAAGTTGGTTGAGCACGAACGAGATATCTTTCACACGCGTATTTATTGCAAGTGGAATTTGAGCGTCAGGAATATCTACTTCGGTAATAGTGCTGTTGTCCCAAAAAGTCACGATATCGACATCGTAAGGGTGATCGACTGTAACGACAATATATCCCGCGCTGGCGACTTGCTGAGCTAGCACGCTGTAAAAGAGGCGAGATGTTCCGAGACCTGGCGAAAATACAATAACAGGGAAAGTTTGAGGTTTGGGTGCAACGCGGGACTTAGGTGTAGGCTTGCAGACTTGCAGTTCGAGTGATGAGAAAGTTCCTGCTGGGAGTCCGTAGACGCCGAATTTGGCGTCTTCATATGCTGCGGTTATGGGGTCCATGTATGGGACTGTTGTCGGTATACATGAGCAAGGTGAGACCGGTTGAAATATTGAGATCATGAGACGGCGGGTCTGATTCGATGGTGAAAGGGCATCGATACGATCCTTGTCAATAAGTTCGTGGATCGTGAGGGAAGTATTGTAAGGTCCAATTGGAGAGGAAAATGTGAGTCCACTGATAATCTGTGGGAAGATGATAGCAGAAAATGTGAGTTGCAATATTGAGACTGCCATTGTTGATTAGTCGAGGAGAAAAGTTGCACACAAGATGAGAAGTTGATGAGGAAAAGCAAGATAAATGACTGTTGATTATATACTTGACTTTTATATACAACTGAGCTTTATCCTAACCTAAACCAGCAAATATTGAGCGTACTCCACTATTAAGTTAATGTGGAGCTATGGTTGATGAGCTGATGAGGCCGAAAGACTTGTTCCATATACTTGTTGCTTACCAAATGAATAGGCACTTAACCGATTTCCTGTAACCTCAAATAATGTACGCGGACCCCCCTTGGCCATTAGCAAGGGTGGAATGGATTTTAATTATCTCAACTTACTGGACATATGGAAACCAATTCTATTGGAGCTTTCCGTAAAATTCGCTTAATCTCCTGAAGATTTGGGAGAAACGTTGGATATATCTTGTTTTCCAAACAATACTTCATCATACAAAGCGAAATATTCTTCTGAATGATCGCAGTACAAAGAAAACATACCCAGTCGCCCATTTGAAACAAAATATCTCGTACCCTCATGTGATCAACTGCGCTCGATTATTTCCATTTTGGGAATAGTGCTGTGGATATCGAGCAAGACGAAAAGTCTTGGCTCCGAGATCATCACGGCACCACCTCTTCTCAGCAATGGTCAAAATCCGTAATTTGAGGCTGAGTTCTGCATGATTTCGGATGAGTACAAAAGGATTTGTAATCATGGAAGTGGAAGGCATTTTGTGATAATTTAAATATATCTCTCGGACACTTCCCCCCACCCCCCCAGCGCGTTTCATTATTTCCTAATCGGGTCTTCAAGGCCCATGATCTTCCTCTCGCCAGTGAATGTGATCATTGCAATAAATTAGAGAAGCTGTCATGGTTCTAGGTCCCCTTGATCGAAGGAGTCAGACAACGCGATGTAAAGCTTGTGCTCGACGTCGAATCAAGGTTAGTCTCCTCAGTTGCAAAAGCCCTGTCTAATGTTTCATAGTGTGAAGGTGGTTCGCCATGCAATTATTGCAGCAAGAAGAAGATTGTGTGTATACCGCAATCATCGAAACCCACATCACTTGTATTCGTCGCCCCTGCAACAATTCCTAATTCCTCTCACCTATCCTCGAAGGTCACTCTTTACCAGCGGCCAACACTTTCCCCGACCATTTCCGAGGACTCGTCGACCAAATTTGCCAGACACTTCTTCACGGTTTTCATACTTAAAAACGACTTTGCGGTTGATTCATTGGACATAGACACAATAACATCTTTCTTCCAAACCTCACCCAGTCTCCATCATGCTTTTATCGCCATCGGTGCTTTGAGCCTAAGTAAACAGGTGCAAACAAGAAGTAACGATAATGTACTACACGCACTAGCATCGTATCGCACGGCTCTGATTGAGTCACAAAAGGAGCTGCATGAGGAAGTTGTGTGTGCAAATGATACTGGACTATGGAGCTCATTCTTCCTCGGTATCTTCGAGGTACGACTCTCTTTTTATCTCCCAAAACTCATACTCACCTCCTAGAAGCTCATGATTGATTCTACCGGGCAGAGTTGGTTAAAACATATACTCTTCGGGACCTCGAAAATGCTACAACTACGTGGCCCTTACGCTCATACCAAAGGTCCCGGCCGCTCATTCTTCCTCACAATCCGCGTTTTTGAGATATGTCGTTCGTTGATCTACTCGGAGCCGACTTTCTTGATGGATATTGAATGGAAAACTGTGATGGGCAAGATATGGGAGGGTGACTTCAAAAAAGAGTGGCACCCGAAGGAGGATATGCTAGATTTAATGGTTGAGTGCTCAGGGTTGGCTACGAGGTGAGCTTTATGGGATCGAGACGAGATGGTGTGCTAAATACAATTAGTGTCTGGGAAATCATCGATCCTGACTCAGAATACCCCTCACGCCTCCTCGGAAAGGGGGTCTTTTCCTTGGCGGCTCATGGTCTTCATATCCAATTTGTCCTTCTTACCTGGTATTCATCCTTCCTCACCTACCTCACGAAAAATAATTCCGCTGCACTATCCCCACAATCTCACATCGCGATGATCTATTATCACGCCAGCTCAATCTTCCTCGACGGAATCTTCTCCTACCGGCAGCAATTTGACCATCATCCCACCCCTACTCTGTCCAAAGAAGTGATTCAAGATCACGTCAATAATATATTGACAAGGACTAAACTAGCCCTAGAGACCACAAATCTTGCAGGACTTCTCTTCTTCTTTCCACTCCGTGTAGCAGGTGCGAGGGCCATTCTCCCAGAACAGCAAGAGCTGATTCTCCTATTATTAGGCGTGATATCAAGTCGAGAATTTGTTGTTGCAGAGGCTTTTAAGGAGGATCTGAAGAGTTTATGGGTTGAACGCTCGATGTTTATTTAAGCAGACTGTCACTTACTCGCGGTTTGGGTAGGATTATTAGATTAGGTGAATCTCATTTAGTTCTGGGGATCCTTTTTGACTTAAATATCTCCCAACCCCCCCTTCTCCACGTAAGACCTTAGGTCAAAACTCTGCTTACATCACTCCTTAATTCTCTGAAATATCGAAAGACAATCCCCGAGTATGCTCTTAAAATTCCAAGAATAAGCTTAAATGTCCTAAATGTGATAAAAGAATAATTTGTGTTCTCTTTCCCTACATGAAACACTAGGTCATATTCCTCGGACTAGTGTCTAGGTGTATCTCGAGTTTTGACCACTGACACTCGATCTTATCCTCACGTGACAGGAGCTTCTTTTAATTGGGACACTTCAAGAATTCGAGAAGCCAAGGTTCTGAATCTTGAAATCGGACCATAAGGTCAGCATACCAATCTTATTGGTTATACTTATACCACAGATTGAGGGCATAAAAGTCGAAGACAGGGGCGTGGGCGAGGTGATTTCAGAGTCAAATATTGGCACTGAACTCACCCAGCAACATCTTATAGTTCCTCGCATATCTTACTTCTGCAAATGACTAATATAAGGACTTCAAGAGTTTTTGGTGTGAGGCACGTAAGAATATCATAAACAGATCTACATGAGCGGGAGGAAGAGTCTTAAATTCCTTGTTCTATCGTCCTAGACGGCCAAAGCTTCTCTCTATATATATTACATCTCTTTATCACTTTATCACTCTAGCCATACGGAATGACGATCGGTACCCCCACCGGGACTTCCGAATAGTATATAAATGGCTTTTCTTATACAGATATCACCGTACCTATCAACAAGAGTCATTCTATAAGTCGTTAATAGGAAAGATTGAACAATAAAATTGAAACAACTGAAGCGAAAATGGTGCGATCTTATGCCATGGAAAGGGATGACCTCGTCAACTTTTTCGCTTGCTCAAAAAGCCACCCTCGCTTATGCCAATATCACAGTATATACACCCAATTGCAACTGTTTCTCTGTCGAATTAGAACCGCTGGCTCAGCGGAACTGGAAAGACAACAGTTAGCATAATAGTCATCAGATAACAAACCGAGTTAGGGTTTAACCTAGCCACAACCTTAAGTGTAGCTCAGTTTCCATCTTCTTTTCCGATTTTCTCAATGTCTTCTTCTGTGTCTGATGAAATTAAGCAACGGCAATATATCTCTCAAGTTGTCTATTCTTGCGTTCACCACTCTTTCAGAAGTGGAGCAGTTGCTGATGGTAAATTTAAATCGTTCTCAAGTGCCACTTGATGGGTCATTTTGGGCCATTTGCTGCGGGGCATCTACTCTATCTTTCATATTGTAATTCTTGCTAACATTTATCATCCCATAATTCAACTTTCTTATAGACCTTATAACCTCTATCTATCACGGCGAACTCTTTTCACCATCTCCAATCCCCAACTCCTTCATCTCCACCAGCGGTGCCTCAATCTTCCCTCCTACAACCTCAATATCCTTCTTATCCTGCCCAACACTCATATCAACACTCTCATCAACTGCCTTCGCCAAAGACTTGACCTCTTCTTTCTGTGGCGTCCCGATCTTCACGAACCCCTCCTCCCTGCATACACCCCCCTCACAGACCAAGACCCTCGCCTCCCCGCCCTCACCAAAATCCTTAAGCAACGAATTGCGTTCTCGTAGCCATGTGCTTTCACTCTCATGCACCCTCGAAAAACTGCCGAGCCCGCCTCTAGGCGCACGCTCAAAAGCTGTAATTCGCTCACTGGCAATGCCCTCTCCAGCAACCACAACCCCTTTCACACCAAGATGGCCAGCGACGACGCCTGGCATGAAACTTGCGAAAAGCCAGGGATATTGCATGATCTCGCTTTCAAAACTGTGGATCGCCTCTTTGCCTTTCTTCGCGTAGGTGTCGTCGTTGAGAAGGGAGGAAAGGCGGTAGAGGTTCGAAGAGGATGTGCCGTTGGTGGAGGGTTCGGAGGCGTCCATGCCGTCTTTGAGACGGAGGATTGTGTAGGGAGAATGGAGGGGGGTGGAGAAGAAGGCACCAGTGCCCGCAGTATCGTAGAAGAGGGCAATCTGCGATTCTGGGTCATATTAGCATGGAATGGTCAGGAATTGGAAAGAAAGGAAGTCACGTTGAAGATCGTCTGCCCAATGGAGCCAGGCCTCGTCGAAGGTAGCTTCATAGAGATCGATCAAACCCTCAATCAGGAACGCGTAATCATCTGCAAAGCCCTGGGTATCACCACGTCCATCCCGCCATATCCGATACAAGGTCATCGATGACTCATCATAGAGGTTTTTCTTGATGAACGTTGCAGCTTTAAGGGCCAAGGCAAGATATGTTTCTGACTTTTCAGGATCAAAACCTTTGATAACAGCTGCTGTTCGAGCCAGAGCACCGAGTGCAATTCCATTCCAACTCACAATAATCTTGTCGTCCAACGCAGGTCGAACACGTTCCTTCTCTCGATGAGCCAGCAACGCAGCCTTTCCATCTTTGATAATCTTCACCACTTCCTCTTCTTTCATACCATATGTACTCGCCAGCGTACTCGGGGTACTCGCAATAGCAAGAACATTCTGATCAATGAACTCATCATGAGCATCATTCTCGGCAGAAACATTTCCATGCCCACTGACGTTGAAGAATGTGGAGAGTATAGGCTCTGCTTGCACACCAAGCACATGTTCAAACTCTCGTTTTGTCCAAACATAGAAAGCTCCTTCTCTCTTTTCCGCATCCCCTTTCTTGTAAAAGCTGTCGGCATCCTCGCTCGAGTAGAACCCTCCATCTGGATGTGCTAGAGTGGTTGTGAGGTATGTGCAGATATCATAGACGACTCCCAATAACTCCGGGTCTCGAGACAGTAAGAACCCGTCGAGGAATATGTCTAGCAGCTGCGCATTATCGTAAAGCATCTTCTCGAAATGAGGAAGAGACCAATCAGCTGTGACAGAGTATCGTGAAAATCCATGTCCAATATGATCATGAATCCCACCCCTCGCCATCTTTCGCAGCGTCGAAATAGCCATATTCTCCGCACTCCGACAATCATTCTTCCCAACTAGATCTACAACAACTTGCGGGTACTGGCTAAGTCGGAGTAGAAATGAAAGCTTCGAAGGAGTCGGGAATTTCGGCGCTGACCCAAATCCACCATTCGTAGCATCATAAGTCGACTTGAAATGCTGATTCGCCTCTTCCAGCAACTCAATATCAAGCGCATCTCCGCCCTCTCCCAATCGATCACCAAGTGTACCCTCCTGTGCAAAATCTTTAAGTTGTTGTAAAATCTGTGCCGAGTCCAACCGACACCGCTCCTCCTGTTCCTTCCAAACCGTCGAAAGCTTGTTCAATATGCCCAAGAAATCAACTTGATCCTCCCCAGAAGTTCCGCTATTCGTAGGTCCAGGCCAATATGTGCCACCAAAGACAGGCTGCAGTTCGGGGGTGACGAAGACATTCAATGGCCAACCTCCAGAACCTGTTGTCGCCTGTACGAAGTTCATGTAGATCCGATCAATATCAGGCCGTTCTTCACGGTCGATCTTGATTGGGATGAATCCGTCATTCAATATCGCGGCGACCTCGTCGTTTTCAAAAGATTCGCGTTCCATGACATGGCACCCTGAATCATCAGTGCCCTCCCCACAACGCTTATAGAAGACTTACAATGACAAGCGCTATATCCAATACTGATGAACAGCAAGCGATTCTCCTTCCGCGCCAGAGCTATCGCATCGTCCCCCCAAAGCTGCCATGCGACCGGGTTCGAAGCATGTGCGCGAACATAAGGACTCCGACTCTCCCCAGCCTTGTTGACCAGAACGAGCTTCTCCTTTGGGGTCTCCTCCTCGGAACCAACAGCACTATTGTTTAGGGTATTCTGCAGAGCTTCGGTATTGTTGCTCAGTCCCTCCTTTAACGCTTGTCCAATCCCTCTCGTTTCCCCATCACCGCCGCGCAGTTGTGCTGCCATCATCGCTCTGTTGATGCCGAAGCTGCCGGTCGCGAAACAAATTTCTCAAGCGTCGCCGAAGACTTGACTTCCTTGCTGTTTGTGGTCTTCCCCTCCTCTTTCTGGAAAATCCGTCGTCTTTGCGCTCTGCCGCTCTTTCCCTGAATTTCCCTCCACCTTCCAATCTAGCGGGGTAATCCTTATCGCTCTTGCTGCCACTTTCGAAACCCAGGCTTTTAATTCTATTTACGCGTACTGTGATCGTGATAGTGATATGATGTTCAAGAAGCTATGAGATGTGTCATCAAAAGCGCAAAAGATGAGTATAGTGAGAGCTCGAGGGAGGTTGCGGAAATTATGAGGCTAGGTTGCGAAGCTCTATCGGTTATCGTTATCGCGACAAGGATCGCACGGAAGGAGGGGACGACGAGACTAGACCGAGAGGGGGGATTTGACAACATAGAGTAGTAAATAGAGCGAAACGACGAGTCGACTCTTCGAACCACCATTGATTAGTATCTACTACTACGAGTCAACATAGATGTAAAAGATAAGAATTTTATGAAGGAACCTTTTTCACCCTCAAGATATAAATACTTTTCTTTTCTTAGCTAATATAGATGTAAGTTTTAATAATCTTTTAAGAGTGTCAAGTTGATTCCGAAAGTAAAGCTAATAAGAGTTAAGTACTTTGAAAACAGAGTACGAAATCAACCTTACAACTTTATAAAAGGGCTAGAATACTCCTATCTCGACTTGTTTCTAGAGAACGGAATCTGTGTCCCAGCAAAGTACTCTAAACAAATTCAAATATACTTTTAAAGAATGTTCTATATAGGGTATCTTCACTTTGAGAGAGTGAGGTATATCTCTCCTCTAATGCTTTTTAGAAAATCAAATCCTGTGCCGCTCTTACGCACATTAAGCCTACTTGGATAGAAACGTGAAGAGAGTTCAAAATGTAATATCTTCACTATAAGAGGATAGTTCAAACTAGAGTAGTCACTTTGAGAAGAGAGGTATCTCCTTCCTCCCATCCTCCCTTGATTCAAAATTTCGTCTCTCCAAAGCACATCTAGTCCCTCGCACACCCTTACGACAAGAGCCCTCACCATAGCATTTCCCCTGCTATATCCTGCATGTCAAGTTCACATTTTAAATTCAAACAGTATAGAGATGAATTCAATTTGCATTCTCTATGACCCAGCATGCCCTATCATCAAGAAAGGCACACTCTATGTCATATCCTAGGTATATGCAAAACCCCCATCCATCCAATCCATGCCATCATGTCAATATTCAACGCCACGCTCCCATCCATCCGATTTGCAATGCCATAAAAGTATCCATCCAACACAGAAAAAAAGAATCGAAAATTGGTGTGTTCCCTGTGCTAAATACATGGGCAACAGGGCAACGAAAAACAGGTGACGAGCTGGGTGGGCTCTGGGGTATCAAGCTTGACCCGATGCAAATGCAAGTAAAAGCAAAGAAAAGCAGATCGTAGCGCGTGAAAATCATGAAGATAATTTGTGTGATGCTATGCTCTAAATCCGACCCCTTGACAAATGAAAAGCGTGAGGTCTGGATCCAGGTTGAATTGAATCGACGGGTGGTGTTCTATGTAGTGTGGTATGCTTTGTAATCTGGTGATTGGATTGTGGGGTTTGGGTCGTTTGTCAAACAGTGTAGTCGACTGTCGTCGTCGTCGTCGAGAAATGCAGCCGTGGAAAAGTTCAAACTTGATCCACCAAGAAAACGCAAATATGTTCAGAAAATCAGAAGCGATCAATACTGTGAGCTTTGCCTTCAGATCGGTGTTGGTTTTTTGGGGGGGGGTTGATTCTGGTCGATGTTGACCAAGTCAAGGAGCAGGTGTGCAGGTTGTCATTAATCACCAGACTGCCTTGTTGGTTACTCTGGTCGACATCCCTTATCGCATCTAAAGATGCTTTTGAAAGTGGCGCATGTCAAGCCATCCAACCTTCTCGTACACGGCCCAAAGTTTGCTTGCCTTGTTGACATCAATCTTGCAAGCTTGTTGAGCGTCGGTCTTTCTGAACTCTTTGCCAATCTTGTATGCCTCGATGCGTTTGATGAAGAGTCTTCTCTTGTTGGTGAGGTAAGTTGCACAATCCAGACGGAGAATGCTAGCAAGCAACAGCTCTTCCTGGTGAAGCAAGCCACGGTGAGGATCATCCTTCAGATCGATTGGTGCACCCTTCCACTCAACCTTGAGACAGTTTGGCTTGTTTGGCAAGGTGCTGGTGGGTGGTGAGAAGTCGGGCAATAGTTCAAACATCTTGTCCTCCCGAGCGACCTTCTTTGGTCCACTGTCGGGTGTAGCTTGTCGTGCCTTTGGGGTGCGAACATATGGCCGAGCGACGCCACCATTTGCGTTAACTCGTGTACCGTTTCCGTTCCCTCTGCCGGCCGTTCTGCGAGGTCCGTTGGAAGCAGGAGCAAGGGTTGGGTATCGACGATTTCCTTCATTTCGTCGCAGAGTATCCGCCTTCAGGAAAGCACGCTCTCTCCTGTACCAACGTCCTGGGTCGGCACTATAGCCATGACCCATCTTCATCTTCCACTCAAACTCAAGAGCCAATCGATAGTCCGCTGGAGCAGGACTGGCGGTGCCACTGACCCCTTGTGCTTGCCTTGCCTGAACATGTTCCTCGACCAACCGTTGACTCTGCGGATCGAAGAAAAGAGGTTGAGATGAAGGTGAACTCTGTGCTTCCGGAGTAGGGAAGAGGATCGGATCGCGGGTGGCGCTGGCCGTGGATTCAGGTGTGCTACTCTTTGTGAGTGGCGAGACTGGCGGGGACAATGGACCATTGAACGGTGCACCACCAGGTTGGAAGGACTTCGTCTTCTCGTCTGCTGTCGATGGCCGTGAGAAACTGTCTTGCGCAACCGCCTCTGGCGGAGACATGAGACTGCTTTGGATGTCCATGACTTTACGGCGATCAATGTTGGGAGCCCGATTCATGGTGGAGATGATCGCGCTGATTGATGTTCGAGGGTAGGAGGTGGTCGAGGTTGTGGGAGTGGGAGTGGAAGTGGAGGTAGAGGTGGAGGCGGAGGTGCAAGTAGAAGCAGCTGAGGTTAAAGAGGTGTAGGTTGGAGAAGTGAAGATCGAAGAAGTCGAACTTGAAGTAGCCTTGCTCGCTAATTGATGGACAGATGAACGGTCCGCAGAGTCACCGAAAATGACAGAAGGCTGCAGAGTATTGCGTGTTTTGTCATCCATTATGTTGATATGTTTGCGCCTCCCCCAGATATTGGCCGTGTGTGGCAAAGAGTGCGACGCGGGTTTGTGGTCCTCTTAAGTCCGTCGATTCGGTTCGATGTCAGATATTCGGAGTTTGGAAGTTTGAATTGAAAGCCGCAATCCAAAGAAGTTTTGAGTAGGAGGGTCGGAAGGTTGGTCGATCAACTAAGAAGTCAGATTCGGGTCTTTGTTTGCTTCGGAATTCCAGTGTCAATGCAATGCGATCGGGCGAGATTGTCTTGACTTCTCGGTTGCGGGCTGAAAAGGTGGCGGAGCGAGGCTCGTCAAAGGAATGCTGCAATTAATGTATCGGAATGGGGTGCAGGCAGCAAAGGCGAGCCAAAGCAGAAGAGTGCAAGAGTATGAGAGGGGGAGGTGATAAGTAGTTGTAAGAAGGAAGAAGGGAGAGTAGTAAAGATTGATTGATGTAGGAGAGAGAGAGAGAGTGTGTGTGTAGGTAGCCAGCGCGGCCAGGCAATGAGTGACTGTGACTGACTGGGACTGGACTGGTACCTGGAGTGTGGTTGCGTGAAGGTGTGTGATGGAGGTGGGCGATGACTCCCTCGTGATATAAGCCGCCGTATGACCAAAATGCACTGAAATGCGTGGTCGGTCAAGGTCGGTCAACTATTATGAGGTGCGAGGGTGAGTGCAAGTGCATCAGGCCGCATTGGGAAGTGTATGGAAGGGATTAGAAATATAAGAAAAGAAGCGCGTGCCTACTGTTGAGAAAGGGAGTGCCTGCGCAAGGGCGAGTACGTGCCTACCGTTCAACCTTCCAATAGTCTTCTCTGCCTGCATCTGCCTACCTCTGCTACCTCTGCTACCTCTGCTACCTCTGCTACCTCTGCTACCTCTGTTACCTCTGCTAACTCTACTACCTCTGCTACCTCTGCTACCTCTACCTATCTGCCACCTACTAGTACGCCTACATTGCCAGTGCTTTGCTTTGCTACTGCTTCTTTGCCCACCTGTGCTCACTTGCTACTCATGTCTGCGTAGCCCCTCTCTAGTTAGTCTAATTGCTTGCGTCTGCTAGACCCTCGTGGTCTTAGAGTGTGAAGTGTGAAGTGTGAAGTGTGAGAGTGTGAGGGTCTAGGAGTCTGTCTAGGAGTCTGTCTAGGGGCCTAGGAGTCTAGGAGTCTAGGAGAATGTTTCTCTGCTCGCACCCACCCACTCACCCACCTCGACGACTCTTCTAGCAGAGCAGAGTCTGTTTCCCAGGTCGACTCTCGCGCTGTGAGAGGCTGCCTTGAGTCAGTATGGGGGGAAGTCTGACCAGTCGGCCCCGCGTCGAGCGTGCAATTGTCTCGCTCCGTCGCCCTACAACGTACACGGGTAGGTTTGAGCGTGGACCACTCGCGTGGCCATTGACCAGTGGCAGGCATCCATTGGCAGCTGGCAACCATTTCCTCAGAGGACCGGGGGGATTGGGAGGGATTGGGAGGGATTGGGAATTGGTTGGGCACTGAACATGGGCATGTTAGGCAGCGGTTAATATCGACGTGCTGCGGCGGCTGGCGTGTGAGTGGTGGAGTGGTGGAGTGGAGGAGGGACCTTGGAGGGGGTTAGAAAAGAAGGGGACTTTTAGAAGCCGATGCGATGCGATGGAAGAGTTGGGCGTGCGTTTCTCGGCGGTGGTGTGCGGTGGTAGTGCGCGGTGGTGGTGGGTTTGCAGTGTTGTGCGACCATGTTGGAAGGAGCTTCTGGGGAAAAGCGGGGCAAGAGAACACTCACCGCACAGGAGGGAGACATTGGGCCAAGAGCAGCAGAGGGATGGAAGATGGACGGTGGACCAAGGACGGTGGACCAAGGACGATGGACTATGAACAATGGTTGATGAACGACTCAGGACTCGGAATCTGTGTGCCACGCACGGGTGAAAGCCTCTTATCTACGAGTACGGAGCATACGGAGCGGACGGAGCAGACGGAGCGTACTGTGCTGGAGTGCTGGAGAGCCGGAGTGCTGGAGAGCCGGAGTGCTGGAGAGCCGGAGTGCTGGAGAGCCGGAGTGCTGGAGAGCCGGAGTGCTGGAGAGCCGGAGTGCTGGATTGCTGGAGTGCTCGAGTCCATGAGCTAGGAATCCAGAATGCTAGAGTCCATGAGTTAAGAATCCAGACTGCAAAGAGTCCTGCGAAAAGGCGCTGTCGAGAGGGGAGATGCAGGTGTACAATCCTGTGCAAAGGCTTCCTATGCAAAGTGCGGCTGTGCTGGTTGGAAGAGGCCAAATTGTACGAATAATGTTGCCGGAAAGTCAGGAAAGGCCTAATTCGAAACCGCCGCCATGCTCTGCCCATCACATGTATTTGCACCCTCTGTTGGTACGCAGGTAGAACGGGATGGTACGTGGGTAGAACTGGATGGTGCCCGGAAGGGAGATGTTGGCCACAATGGTAGGCAATTGGCAACGGCCAGGCAATTGAAACTTCCTCTGGCCTTCTCTGGATCTGGATTGGGGAATGCTGGAACCTGCGAGAATCATCAGCTGAGCCATTGTCCAATCAACTCACTCAGCGCCCGCAATGGGGGCGAATTGTCAGAGTGTCGCTCGGAGGAATTGAATCGTCTTCGTGGAGCTTCAGAAATTACCAATCAACGTGTGGGTAGGTGAGAATTCGTCAATTCTTGCGCAATTCATGCGCAATTCAGTTGACCGACTCGAAGGCAAAGGTGAAAGTATGACTCACCGTCACTGAGATGGACCGGACTTCAGGAGGGCCTAGAAAAAGGGAGGAAATTAAGCGCAGAATTAGCTCTTAGGTAACACGCGCTAGTCTGCTTCGGGCATTCGGCCAGTTTTGCCCTCCCCACTTCCCTCACCGACAACATCAGGCTGGCGCTCAGACATCTGGAACACCACTGGAACACCATCTCGACGCTCGATGCTCGACGCTCGATGCTCGACGCTCGAAGGCATCAAACAAACTCCCACCTAAACATCGGTATTCGGCCCATGGATCCTATCTTACTTTCCACCTCACTCTTCACCTCACTCTTCACCTCACTCTCTACCTCACTCTCCACCTCGATCTTCTGCCACTACAGTATGTACGCGACTCTCCTCAGCAGATGGCATTATGTGCTTCATTCCTCCACGCCACACCACACCCTCCACTCGAGTCAATTGATCCTTCGTCCCGATTCTGGAGTCATCTCAGGCCCAGTCCATTCCAATTAACGAACTCTTTTCTCTTTTACGATTATTCTATGACCCCCGTCCCCCACATCTCTCCTCTCAGGTTGCTCCAACTGCTCCCCAATTACCCAATTGGGCCGCCATCGCGAATATCATCTTTGAGCCATTGGCCGCCTCGTCGATTGACCAACCAATGTCCGTCCGAAGCCAGACCCAACATATTCAATCCAACATTACCCTCTGCCAGGAATCATTCAATGCTATTGATCAAGCTGAACAATTGCTGTCGGTTACTGATATGCTAGTTGCCCACTGGTTCGTTCCTACATCATGCCTCCGATAATGCATGAAGCATCCACCTTGCTTGAACAACAATAAATAGATCTCCCGACCATACCACGAAGATACCACGCCCATACCTGGCTGGCATACCTGGCACACCTCGCATACCTAGCATACCTAGCATACCTACCATACCTAGCATACCTCGCAGATTCGACCATGACGCCAGCCATTCAAGATCACTCTCCATCGGATACACAATGCCAGGCATAATCGATGTTGTGCTGCATCAACACCCGCTCCCGCTGATGTACCTTTTCCTCTTCCATCCAATATTGAGGCTGGCAGTTGGACGGGTATCAACCATGTCGGGTGTGTGAAAGTCCTTCTCTCTCGCCCTGAGCTGCCAATTTCCATTGCCACATCGGGACTACGTGTTTGCCTTCTTTGCCTGTCCCAGCCCAAGGCACTTGACCAGGACCCCGCAGCCAGACGACTTCATCGTGACCACGTGTCTCACTTCCCCCCAAGGACTCGAACCAGCAATCCATCTGTGCATCATCGTCATCTTTCCTCAACGATGGCAACCGGTAACTGGCAACCGGCGACTGGCAATTGGCAACTGGCAACTGGTAACATGTACGGAGGTAGCAATACAGGATGCAATGCTATGCTCGCATGCTTCTCCTATGCACCGACCAACTTGTGGTACCTCTTCGCATTTCTCCGACCTCAATTGACTTGCACCAAGTATTCATTCTTCCCCACATTCATCCCGACTGAATCTGTGCTCCCGTAACAATGAACGAGTTCGCACAGGCAAAAGGGGCTGTCGGAACTGTAGGGACGTCCTGAATCGGGTGAGAAGTCAATCGATTCATTTGAGATGGGCGTAAGCGTCAGGTGCCACGAATTACTCTCGCCACGTTCTACTACTTCTGAGGACGACGCCTTTCGCTCTCCTGAGATCCTTCGCTTCGCTCTTCGCTTCCTTCCGGTTTCCATTTCAAATCAGACGATGTAAACGACCACACACACACTTTTGAGGTACGTCTCCTCGTGAATTGATCATCTGTCGCAGGCAATCAAGTAATCCAGATACGAGTGTCTGTCTGATAAGAAACCCCAAACTTAGATCATGAGCACGAGTTGGTCACCTGCCCTCCCTCTCCCTCAGCAATTGTTCTTGGAGGTTGTCGCAAGACTCGTCGCACGACCCATTTTCACATGCAACCTTGTCTCAGCATCCCACCCTTGACCACCCCCTCCATCAGCTTCATCAGCTTCATCATCGTCTTCACCCATCACGAAATCTCCCTTCTCTTGCCCCAATCCCTTCAATTCATACTCAATGGTTCACTCACCGCATCCCATTCATCAATTGAAACTTCCTTCACCGTTGCTACAAACTTTCCGTTATGTACTCTTCCATCATCCCGTGGTCTTAATGCAAGGGAGACATGCACCCAGGGTGTTGGTGGCGTGCCCGCCTCCGCTGATCGACATCACAATCGATAGCAGATAAGACGACGATAACCTTATTGCATTGTCACCGCCATGAAACTCCCCTCCCCTCTTTTCCCGAACTACCGAGATTGGAGCGACGAGAATCGGGGCCAGGAGGAGGATGTTCGTACCCGCCTGGAGCGCTGGAAGAACTCATGTCAATGCAGATCGTGTCAAGTTGAGTGTGGGATCGTTCGATTTCAGCTCAGCGGCAGATCGTTTGTTCTGGACCACAAGATGGGGTACGAGAATACGAGTGATGACACGTGATCATTTCCATCTCGGTATTTGTGTTTATGTTTGTGTTTATGTCTGTGTTACCTCAGCACTATCTTTGGGTTTGGCGATTGCATTAGTGCTGATTGCTGAGGTCATTGTATATGATCCTAATTGGCAGTCTTTGTGGAGACAAGAAGACCTTGCTTTGCATATCTACCTATTGAGCCAAAATTTCGCGATTGTCAGGTACCTGTTGGAATACTCATAATCTTTTTTCGGGTTTTCAGAGAGCGGGCTACGTCTCAACCAATGTTTTAAAAGACGATTGAATCCCCGAATTGTGTTTTATTGGAGGGGTTTTTGATCTTGTTTCATTCTTGACAGGATGGCCAGAGAGTCATCGTGTTCAAATACTTCCCTTGACACAGCAGTGTATGGTCTCAGATATCTTAAAAGCTGAGGCGCGCCAGAAGAGCTCATCACTTCCTCCAATGGGTTTGATCAGATTTGTATACAGTCTCTCACAATCTCAACCAGATTATTAAATAACAATCCGAGGTCCGTCTTTCCCTGACGAAATAATTTTCACTCTGACCATGCTCTTGGTCATATGTGGGAAATTTCCATCGCTTCCTTATCTTTCTCTCTCGCCATGCGTAAGCATGGCTATGGATTACGTTTACTGTACTGCTCTTCCAATCTTTATTTTGGTGTGTTTCTAGGTTGTTCTTATTTTTGTGCCAGTTGAAGGATGGACATTTGTTTTTTGAAGGTTACAAGTAATTAAGGACGCCGGTTAGTTTTACTATGTAATTGGATGTAGCTGACTTGAATCACAACAATGGATTGTAGTAGGCTGGTAAGTGAGGAATTGGGTTTGTCGTTGTGCTTGTTTCTTTGAACTCATGGGATAGATTCTGCGCTACTGTATGACTTTACAAGAATTAGGCCAGGTCAACAGGAGAAGGGAGAAGGGTGCGAGAATTGAATATCGTGGAAATAAACTATGAGTTATGAATTAAATATGTGGAAGGCAGTATAATAACAATGTTATACGTGACTGGCTGACTACTTACCCAAGTCTTCTGGTGGAGGAGAAGAGATGAACTTGATCGATCTAGAGATACGCACGCGGTTGTAATTTCCGGCGGATGGCTTTTAGTCTTGAGGAAGAGGAGATGATAGGGTATTTGTGAGTCGTGAATTATCTGTGAAAGTTAAAAGGAGGAATGAGGAAAATTCAAATTGTGGTATACACGGAAAGTACTAAAGCTTTCGGTAACAAGAGTTCTCCCCTTATAACTACAAGTCATATACCTTGACCAAGATAGTGGATTAAGCTGCTGAGCCTTCTTGTGCCATGATTTAAATTATATAGTAACTAATTTATTAAGCTAGTAATACTTTACTATTCGCCTATAGTATAGCGGCGAATCGATATTCCGCCTAAGAAATAAAATTATTAAGTTACAGGTAACCTTTAAGTTACTTTCCCTCCCTACTTCTTTAACTTCGTAGAAAATAACTAGAGAAATTTCTTATAGAACTAAAAAAAATATATACTCGCTACCGTTTCGAAGATACCCTTCGCGCTATAAAGAACTATATAAATAATATATATAATTATTTAATATCGCGGGAGTTTTCCGAAGAAGATATATATAGTACTTAATTAAATCCCTTTACTTAAGAATTTATAGATATTAACTCTAATATAATATTTTATAGGAGTAGATATATATATTTCCCTTAGTCTAAGAGAGATCTATCTAATAAATTATTTATACTATTAATAATTAGAATCCTTTAATATTTCTTCTCTTTTCTAATAAGTTCGTATATTATAGCTATACTCCCTATATAATCTATAGAGCCGACGAGATACTAGATATAGCGGTTTAAGACCCGATTATATACTAGGCCTTAGGCCGTCGCCGTTCCTATAGTAACTATTACGGGCTAGGTCTTAAAGTCTAAGTAAACTAACTATATTAGACTAGCTAAGAATTCTCTCTAAGGAGAGAAAGAGAGTAATAAGGTTAGAGAGCTTTAATAGAGATAAGCTCTCGTATAAAGCTAAGGCTACCCTAGGAACGGCGACGGCCTAAGGCCTAGTATATAATCGGGTCTTAACCTACTATATTACCTCTCTCTTTCTTCTAGGACGTAGTCCCTTCTCTTCGTCGTACTTTCTCGTCCTATTTATCTAGTATAGAGGTATCTTCGAATACTATATATAGTTTCTATATCGCGCGCGTATAACCTTTCTATTTTATAAGTAAACGCTATAATTAACCTCTTCTCTATTATACGACCTTTTCGTCGAGAATCTAATCTATTTCTTACTCTTCTTAGTCTCCTATAAGTATTATTTATTTGTTTATTCCTTTTAACGTCCTATATAAGTTAAAAACTATTATAGGACGGCCGGACTAGAGTTAGTCTCTAGTCCGAGCGGTTCGAAATCTAGTTAACGATATATAGCCTCTATATTCTAGGAGATAGTAGGAGTCTAGCTCCGTAATAAAAGAAAAAGAATAAAGGAAAAAATAAAGGAAAGTAGTTAGTTTTTCGGCCTAGGCCTAGTCGGTTTCGTCCTCTAATCCTTCTTCTAGCTCCTCTTCCTCTCCTAGCTCCTTTCTCTCTTCCTCCCTTTCTAGTCTTTCTAGATACTACTTTCTAGACGCTATACCCGTTTTAGCTAAAAAGCTAAGTAGTTTCTCGATTCCGGGCCTAGTATATAATAAAAGTATAAGGGTCTATACTCGATTAGCTTAGATAGTATAGGGTTAAATAACTATAATTAAGTACGATAGAGAGTTAGCTAACCTACGCTCTCCGTTCTATATAAATACTAGGTAGATAGCGCTCGT